>ML179054.1:258445-333247 GCA_004369135.1 Dendrothele bispora CBS 962.96 | reverse complement strand
ATAACGACTAGGCTGGTCAGGTTGTCCTGCTCTTCTAGAGAGCTGCCTACTGCTCCTGTGCATGTGTACTGCAATTACATCGCATCTCCACACTATCAGAACGTCAGCCCGAACTGCCTCGTCTTTGATATTTTTAGGCTACTGCTGGGGGCTATCCTAGGCCTTTAGAGAGTTGTCTACTGCTCCTATGCGTGTGCTCTTCAATTGCACCGCATCTCCACCCTTTGCCTCCACCACTCTGCAAACCCGGACTGGCCAGCCTCTCGTCTCTTCAGAGAACTGCGTACAGTTCCTATTCGTGTGCTGTGCCACAGCACCGTGTCCCTAGTTCCTTCTTTCCGCTCCTTCCTCCTGCTACTTCCTCCTGCTACTTCTTCTGCTTACTCTTCCTGCTACTTCTTCCTGCTTACTCTTCCTGCTACTTCCTCGTCCTGCTTCTTCCTGCTACTTCCTCGTTCTGCTTCTTCCTCCTACTTCCTCGTCCTGTTTCTTCCTCCTACTTCCTCCTGCTTCTTCCTCCTCCTTCTCGCTCTCACGTCTTCATAGTACACTGATTAACTAGTGAACTGATAGTGCACAACCTGCGCAGGAGATTGGGAGATTGATCTCATGATTATGCTCAATGGTGAAGAGTCTTCAGACATGTTTCTTAGTTTAAGTACAAGACAAATTTTTGTGCTTTGCGTCATAAGATCAAGAAGAAGTGATCTCATGACTATCATATGTTCAATGATGAAGAGTTTTTTGACATATTCTTTAATAGTTTAAGTAAAAGACAAATGTTAGTGTTTTGCGCCATAAGATCAAGAAGAAGAAGAAGAACACGAGGCCTGAGGGTCACTTAAACAACAGGCACAAGCCCAGGAACTGAAAGGCAACTGCGCAGCTACATGCTGCTCTTGGTCACAGAAGAAGTTGTCCGACGTGAAGCTGTTGTAGGAATTGGAAGAAGCACGACGGAAACGCAGGAAACGGGCTGAAGAAGCGGACACATGATTGATGGAGTAAGTGACAGCTCAAGCACAGTCACCCGAGCAGAAGACGTGGTGCGAACGCAAACTCTTGGCCTCTGAAAACGCTTCGGTGCTAGTACAGTTGTGGTAAAACTCGTCTTTGTCTCCACAGTCTCTCACTTAGCAAATACACAAACAGCCGCAAACGAACTCGATGACCAACGCACCTAAGAAGTTATGATGAGTGACGTCCCCACCGTCTGCTCCCTTATCCCGGTTAGAGTTGTCTTCGAAGCGCTCGCTATGAGCTTTAACTTCGGTTTCCCCTGCTACTTGCCCGTCCACACTGGCCTTCTTCTCCTCCAAGGTGGGGTTACCATCTCGAAAGAGGGTTTCGTTCGTTGCTGCCTAGATAGCCTCCCTTCAAGGAGCGCTGTAATCAGCATCTGTTGTTTCCATCCAGTCCGAGAAACCTGTGTCCTTATGAACCGCATCGGCCACCCCTCCTACCCCTTTCCGAACGATCAGCACCATGGTTTTGGCCACTGTGCGACCAACGTAAGCGTGACCTCCCTCTGCCTCATGGTTTCTCACATTCTAGTGAGCGTTTCAACTGGAACCCTCTTGATCATCACGGACGCACGCCTTCCTTCTAACTGAGGAACCTCAATCGTCTGACCTTGACGTGTTAACTCAGGCGCTTCGACATGTTGGCTCGCACTGACCAGAGCTCTAACCACTCACCAGACGGTAGTATGTCTCGACCCACATCTATAAGGAGGCCACGAACGTAATAATCAACGTTACCGCGCAACGCCCTAAGGCTCCTAGGCCTCTTCAGTACTTGACAGTCCTTAATTGCTTTCTCACTCTGGGAATTACGTTATTCTGAGTGGGGTTCATCGTAGGTCTATAGCAGAATTCATGAGGTCCATACGCAGCACAGGTGGAGGCAAGTTAAGCCGTTTGAAGAGGCTACTGTGCTCTTCTATTACTGGCCGAAGTAAAGCGAGTTTGACCGCAAGTAATTCTTGTCCCAACCAAACGAACACCTTTTCGCTTAATCATGGCTTCCTAATTATCTCAGTATTATACTCCTTCTGAGTGCAAACTGTAAGAGAAGGCGTTTGACCCGGGTGGATACGAGGTTGTGAAGTCTGAGGAGAAATGGATCTTTAAGACGTTTCGAGCCGGGTCGCACTTCTGACAACTCGTACAATCCACTCTTCTGAAGCGTCGATCTAGGTGTCTCCACATGTTGAGTGCGATCTAAGAGCTACGCCAGGAGGAATAGAGCCATAGGGGTCTTATACACTATCGACCGTAATGGATAGACTGGGCCAGGCACGGGCTATCTAGACACGTCCTACGTGACATAGTTACGGTCGCAAAGGTAAACTAAGGACATTAACTCCAGTCCTCTGCAATTCTAGTATTCATACTTTTTGAGTGACTATCTACAGTAGCCTGCGGGGAACAAGTGCGAAATATCTACGTCGAAGCCGTCGCATAACTCGAACAAGACGACCACTATTAACTCAGGTACGCGCTCTCCTCTTACTAGCTTCTTCTCTCCGTACAGCCATGACCAGCTAGACCAAGAGCGCGGCTATGAGTAACTGGAGCAGTAACTGGGAGAGTGCTTAAAAGCGTCGCATCTTTCTCATAGGTCTGCCTCAGGGTCTTGGATTAAAGGGGCTATCGTCGTACATACTGCCCTTACCGCCACTTAGCAGGTGGTGCCGACTTGGCAATCAGAACGGAGAAACAAAGTGCAACCGCTTATAAACTAACTCAAAGACGATTATCGAATCACTTCCTTTATTGGTTCCTTATTTTTCTTGGGTGGGACTACATGACAAGACCGGAGAGTCTAAGACCCTTGAACGCAAGTATGACCTCCTAAAATCGGAAGAACTTGTACCGAAGCAGAGCAAGGAACAGAGCTCCGCGCGCTAAATGCAGGAGATACTATCGTACTTTAACGCCCCAGACGTAGACCTAGGTCCGTAGAACAACTCCGCGTTTCTGAAACGCTGCTCGACACGCGAACCCCATCAAAAGCCTCAGGTGCACTCGAACAGCCTGGTAAGGTTGATTGATATCTTCGTGTTTTCTCGAGCTGAAAGTGTATAGATCTACCCTATCGGATAATGAAACCATGACATATGTTGTGCGTTAGCCCTCAACACAAGTTGAGAGGTTTATTCATCCGGTAATACTATCACAAGTCATATATCTAAACTGTACCGGTGGGTCCATTCCTTAAACGTAGCTTGTTTATCTATCTTATACATTTCTACTACGAAATAGTCCGTCAATCCTGCGTCAAGTCAATAATCTCCGGCGACTTTCCCGCTTTGCGCGATTCCATCTCATCTTCCTCGCTATCGGTCAAGTCAATTGGGCTTCCGAGCACACGTAGCTTTCGTCGTTTGGCAACTGGAGTGGTTCCTGGCTCTTCTTCTGCGCGTCTTTTGCCTTTGTCGTTTGGCGCTTTCGCAGGTGAAGTTGGTGGTGGAGTGGGAGGGAGTGGAATTGGTGAAGACTTTCGGCCAGAAGGGCCAGGCGTAGCATTGCGAGCTCTGCTTGGTGGTGTCATGGGAAAGGGCTGGGGAACTCGCTTGGGGATTTCAACAACGACTTGAGTCTTCGTCTTTCTGGTTTTCGTCGTGTTGTCGTCCTTTTCCCTCGCTTTCTTGTCTTGTTTCTTCTCCTTGTTCTTAGTGGCTTTCAGTTCCGTCGCCCAGTCGTCATATGCCTTTTTGGCCTTCTTGTGCTCTTCTGGACGCAGGGCGGGACTGTACCAGCTGAGTAATTTTTTCGTGGCTGTTGGATTGACAAAGGCACTGGTGAAAGCAATGGAGCATATGTTTCAGTTGCTGGTAGAGGAACAGAGATGTGGAACAGAGATGCGTACTGAAAAATGGAGCCTGCCGAAGTTACTCGTAGTCTTCGTGCCTAGGTTAATGTTGAGTCGGTGTTTTCTTCCGAGAGCACATGGAACACGAGCTTCCGGAGGGACGACACCGTTGTAGACGATCTGGAAAAGTTTGGCTTGATTTTCTCCGGCGAAAGAAAGATTGTAGGGACGCGGGGTCATTGTGGTTCGGTGTTGGTGGTTCAGCAATGGTCCACATCATCGAGTCTTTATGTTCGACTGCCACCAAAGCTTTGACCTGTAGCTTGGACTGACCTGTAGCTTGGACTTCAGATTGCCCGTGGCGTTGCACTGCTTTTTGGCCGGATGGTGCCGACTTCATCTTTTGTTTGACCGTTTCTTTTGTTTTCTTTAACCTTTCTCTACCTGACTCTTCACTACCGTCTGCTCGTCGTTTACATGGGTAATAACCAAAGGAAGGGCAAATTCAAGAAGATCACTTCGTCGGAACTGAAAGCTTTCAAAAGCTCGGTCAAACAGATCTCTACCCAAACATCCAGTCAACCTAGTGGGGCTGGAAACTCAGACCACTCGTCAAGCGCTTCTTCTATTCGCCGCATCGGGCGAGAGACTTCACCGTCGAAAGCTCCCGAGCCAGAGATAACAACAACGCCCCCGGAAAACACCCCTGTCGAAAGTAGCGAAGCCTCTGGGGCTAAAACACCGCGACTGAAACATGTATGTCTTGAGATCTGATCTCCGCTGGACCTGACTTAACGCCATTTACCAGGGCGCTTCGACTTTTATGCTGCCCTTTCTGGGTTCATTATTTGCTTGGGTGGCATATCTTTTTCGCAAAGACTACGACGAACGAATTGGGCAATGGTGCAGCTGTGGGTCGTGGAAACGAACCATCCGCTGTACAGATTGCTTTTTCCCGACCTGCCTCTGCGAGGGTTGTTTTCTGGAAGCCCATGCGTCCAATCCTACTCACTGGGCCGAAATTTGGGACGATGATAAGGGGCACTTTGTGCGGAAGGACATCTGTCACCTAGGATATGTCACGACTATAGGACACGGTGGTGACACTTGCCGGCATGTCTCTTATGAATCCGAAGCAAAGTGGTTCACTCTGGTCGACGTCAACGGAATACACAGAACGCGTTTAGCTTTCTGTAAATGCGACTCGAATGTCGACAAAGTGGATCTCCTGCTCAAAGCGGGGATATTTCCAGCTACTGTGGACAATCCGGACACAGGTTTCACTTTTGCGCTGCTCGACTTCTACAACTTGGATACTTTGATATCCAAGAAGTCCGCCTATGACATCTGTGCGGCTCTACGTCGGCGTACGAATCCGGATTTTCCTCAGGAGCCATCGGTGACTACCTTTCTTTCATCCAGCTGAGTTACTTCTGATTAGATTTCAGGACGTGTACAAACAATTCTTACGGGTTATGCATGTATGGAGAGCGTTGGAGATGTTCAAGCAGAGTGGACAAGGCCACAACATTGATGAAGTCATGGAGGTTATGGTCCCGGGTTGGCAGAAACGTAGTTTAATCACACCGTGCTTTGCATGCCCACAACCTGGTTTCAATATGGAGGAAGAAGTGGTTGATGAGGACGAAATGAAGTAAGTGGTCGGAACACCCTAATATCTTGTGCGTCACTCTGATCAATACTATAGACACCTTGAAACATTGTTTCTTTCGGCCGACGGCCACTTTGGTTTACAGCGAAAACTGAAAACGGATGATCCAGACGACGTAGCTTTGACGGAGGACATGGGCCTTTTTCCGGATCGCGACCAGTATGAACGCTACTCGAATACGTGTCCTTCTACAACTGAGGTGTGTGTTAATGCTTGCTATGAGTTCTACTCAACGGACTGCTGATCATTATCTAGAAAACAACCTGTGCTCAGCTGAAGGCGGCGCAAATGCAGAACAAAGCCAAGTTCAGCGGATGCGTTACGTCGGGAGTCGTTGGTATAACCTGTGCCCGACACAGCGTTTTCCAACGGGGTGGGATGGTGGACATGAAGTCGGGTGAAAAGTACGCTGATCTACTTCATGACTTCCCTCTGATATCTGACAAAGTTGTTAGATTTGGGCTAACCGACTATGCTCTCGCTGGGGTCCTAATGGCTTTGATACTCGTCTCAACCGTTGTGTTGACGTATGATATCGCATGTCAATACCACGTTAACCTTATACGCCGCTTCACGGAAAACCTCTCGGATACTCAGTTTGCGGGAAGGCACTTGGAAGACGTTGTCTCAGGCATTACTTGTCTGGTCCCGAAGCTCCATTTACAGGGACATATCGCCAATTGTCAATATCGATATTCGCTCAACTTTACCAAGTTTATGGGTCGGACATGTGGAGAAGGAATTGAAGGGACCTGGGCTGAGGCAAAGCAGGCGGGCGGAATGACCAGAGAGATGAACGCTGGTCATCGAATCGACACTTTGAATGCAATTCAAAATGATTGGAATTTAATGAAGATGCATAAACTTGGTATATCGCTGTCTCTGTCGTTGGTATGTGATCATACTAATACTTGCGAAGCGGATTCTCTTTTTGTTAAGCTCGATCACGCGAAAGCGACGGTTCGAAGAAAGCTTGCTCATTACTGTGCCCTGAGCAAGCAGAACGGTAAAACTCGCATGGAAGCTTGGTTGAAGTTATCAACCGACCCCGTTTGGAACGGAAAAGAAGTAGAAAGTGTGTATCGGATGAAGGAAGAAAAGGGTTCGTGTCTTTAGAATCATGATATGTGACCCCTCACTGACCTGATGCAGTTTTGGGACAGGGAAAGGTTCTTCGGGAGCTCCTGGAAGGCGAAATCAACGATAACGAGGCCCTGGACGTCAGATCAACTGCACCGATTTCGCTTTTTGTAAATCGTGGTCTGAAACTGCAAGCACAACAGTACGTGACCAAACACTTGTAATAGACGAGGGAATACTGACATTTGTTTTTTTATCTGAAGACGCACGGTTGCCAATCTTTTGCGACGCCCAGACCAAACACCAACCGAGACATTGGAGGCCACCCGACAACAGCTTTCCCTCCGCGTCGCAATCGACAAGTGGCGGGCAGAACAGCAGCAACACTGTCCTTCTGTTATGGATCTTGTTGTGGATCAGGATTTTGCGCATCCGGAGAGTGAAAAACTGTACTTGCCATCCGATCTCAACGAAGAGCAGCGAGACGTCCATGGCATGCGCCGCCTGGTCGATGTGGAGATGCGATTGCGAAAAGGAGAAGCTAACGATGCCATACGCTGTCTGCGTTCGGCTCTACGAGACCGGAAGACGGTACTGGTAGCGAAAAACAAGCCGCAAAACTTCGTCGTTGGAACTCAAAGAAATATACGCAGTCTTCAGGTTGTACAGCAGAGCCAGGACAAGGTTACCAAGCACAAGTTGAAGTATATTGCGTGTCGGAAGGCGATGATCGAGTTGGGGCTTCCGGAGGGGGACAGCGAGTACCCGAAACTCAGAGACGAAGACTTGCGGAACAAGGACGTGCGCGACTTCATTGAACTCGGTGAAGGGTCGAGGGAGGACAGTTGGCTTTGGCGGACAGGAGGTCTGGGATCCATGTCGGCAGAAGAGAAGACGCGGTATGATTTCGAAGGTATGTGAGCGCGTTGTCGATGGTAAATGATATTTTCTGACCACACGCTTAGAGAGTAAAGTAAGATGGTTCCGTTGCTGTGCCGAGCTGGAAAGGTGGCAGGAGGAAGTTGAGATACTAGGGGAGGAATTTCGTCAGAGTATTCGCGGGTTTGAGAAGATGGCGGCTGTATGGGCAGAGGTGGCGGAGACCTCTGAGAATCTCAGTCCGGGCCATGTCGCGTATGCGCGCAAACAATCAGATGCATTTACGACGCGGGCGTCAGATGCCAGGGTCAAGTTTGCGCGGGTTGGAGGAACTTGGCCGGCGGCAGGGGTGAGGTTGGCTGATCATGTGAAGGCGGAAAGACCCAGTTGGGAGATTGACTGGGTGGGAGTAAGTCAAGAGGAAGAAGCGATCGAAATGGGGTCGGATGGCAGTGATAATGAAGACATGTAATTGTGAGTCTGTTATGATTTATATTTAATCGAGTTTCCTGTTCTGATTTAAATGTTTGCTTCAAAGTATGATTTGAAGCGTGATTTGTATCGACATGTAATTGTGAGTCTGTTGTGATTTATATTTATTCGAGTTTCCTGTTCTGATTTAAATCTTTGCTTCAAAGTATGATTTGAAGCGTGATTTGAATCAACGTGCAAAGATGGTGTTTCCGTGTCTTGTTTTCGGGACTTGTTTCTTGATTTGAATCCTTGCTTCGAAGTGTGATTTTAATCATTGATTTGAATCAATAAAACATGACATGGTTGTTATGGGTTTTCGTAGTTCGGGACTCTTTTTGTTTTCAAGCTTTGCTTCAAAGTATGATTTGAAGCGTGATTGGAATCGACGTATTGAGTTAGTCGTACACTAGTACTATAATTTATTAATAAAGCCGCGCATGTGACAGTAATGGATTGAAATCAATGATTTGAATCAAGATTGAAAGAATGACTTGAAATCAAAGGGCGCGTCAGTGACGCATTGATTTCAATTGAAGTCAGCCTGCGGCCGCTTTCTGGAACTCCCCATGTCTCTGAAACCTTATTTCTCCATCATTCAATTGACTGGTCACATGCAGATGGATAACTTTACATCTTTTGACAGCTACATCTCTTCCGCCGCAGTTGTCATTCGGCGTGTGACCGTAAGTAAATGGATATTTCCATATTCTCCGAAACCTTATTTTTTGACATATTAAATTGACTGGTCACATGCAGTTGGATAACTTTCAGATCTCCGACAGCTACATCAACGTGCTTCTATTCATAACCTTCAATAGTAAGTGTCTTTTATTTTCTTCAATGGATTTTTGTTAAATGGCAAGAATACAAATCAGTCTGAGTAGAATGAAAAAAGTGATTGCAGCTGTAGGGAAACTTGGTTTGAAAAACAAGAATCAGAGAAAGGAAGCTCACTCCCAGCCTGCTGAAATTATCGGAAATACAGCACCAACAACTTCCTTATCTGGCTCAAATCCCCAAATCTCTGAGCAGATACAAACATCCCATGGTACCCATTTTTTCACAGATCCAAGGGACAACAACTTCACAAATGCCACTATCACAAATGCTGTAAATCAAACCACCAACTACTATGCATCTGGTGAGTTTGATATGATTCAAAAATAAGTCATAGAATTTAACTTCTACTAGATGGACCATCTTCTGAAGGCAATGTATGTAATTCTTTAGAAAACAGTTTGTTTATACAGCTAATAAACCTTTCCTATAACAGAAAATTACTCCAGAGTATGTAAATATAATAATTCTGTTCAAGCATGATACTAACTTTTGGAACAGCATGATAGCATCTGCTACCCCAGCAGTGCCAATTGTCTTCAAAGGCAGGGAAGAGCTGGTTGAACAAGGGGTGAATATCCTCTGTCAAAAAACCCTGAGATTCTTAGCCATATTGGGAGCAGGAGGAATGGGCAAGACTTCATTAGCCTTGCATATCATGGGTTCTGATTTAGTACAGGGAAAGTTTGGAGAAAGATGCTACTTCATTCCATGTGAACTTTTTGAAGATGCACAATCCCTTGTCCAGGGATTAATCCATGTTATGGAGTTGACTGTGCAGGAAAATCAGAGTAAACAAAGGGTTCTATTTGACCATCTCCAGGCAGCTCAGGATGATCTTGTCATTGTCCTTGATAAATTTGAGACACCTTGGAATCATGATGACTCCATTGGTGTAAAAAATTTATTAGAGAAAATTGCACAGTATGTAAAAGTATCTCTGGTAGTTACCATGCGGGGGCCAGATGGACCTGGGGATATTCCATGGGAAAAATTAGGAGATAAATCTGGTATCCCAACACTAGCACCTGCTTCTGCAAAGGAAGCATTCAAAGCATTTGCAGGTAATAATCTCCAAACCTCAAATGATTCTGAATCCCAAATTGATTCATTACTGTATCAACTGGACTATGTCCCTCTTGCAATCAAATTGAGTGCTCAGCATGTCAAAAGGATCCCACTGGAAGCATTGATAAATATGTGGGAAAAAGACAAAACATCGATTCTGACAGAGGGAAGAGTGCCAGGAAGACTGACTAGTGTTAGTTTTTCCATTGATATATCTTTGCAAATTTTTAAAATAGAAGGGAGGGTACTCAAACTTCTATCAGCAATATCATTTTTATCTGATGGGATCCCTTTTTGGATTGAATATTTGCCTCAGATGTTTCAAGGAGAGGAATTGACTTTCAATATGTCAACACTCTTGCATAGCTCACTCATTTATGAGAACCATCAAGGAATAAAGATGTTAGCACCAGTCAGGGAACATATTGATTTGAATCACACTATTAGCCAAGATGATATTGATCAGCTTGAGAGGTTTTACATATGGTTTCTTGAGGATCTGCCAGAAAACAACATGCAAGCCCAGCCTGTACTCCAACTTCATATCAACAACATTGAGAAAGTTTTCAAATCACAAATAAACAGTGACCAATCAAAAACATCATGCATTTCTGCAATAAACATACTGCGCAAATTCACTCGATTCAATTCAGTTTCCATTGACCTAATTGATCTGATTCTAAAAAAGAATAAAAGTATCATGAAGGAGGATGAGGTTGATTTGAAACTACTGAGGGCAAGCAAGTTGAGATGGATAGGAAGATTCCAGGATGCAGAGGCACAGGCTATGTCTGTAAAAGGATGTCTCAATGAGGAAGACAATATTGCCAAATCTGAAGCAGATATACTAGGGAGGTGCTTTGATATTCTGGAAGGCATCTATTATCCTCAGGCTCAGTATGAAAAAGCCATCAACATGAATCTCCAAGCCCAAAAGTATTTCAAACAAAGTGAAAACCAATGGGCTCAAGCTAATTCAATGAGCTGGCTTGGGGATATTTACTATATGCAAGACAGATATAAAGAAGCCTCTAAAATGCTCTCAGAAGCTCAACAGCTATTTCAACAAATTGAAAATGAGCTGGGAGTTGCAGAGTGTCTGCAAAGGCTTGGAGATATTTATCTAATGCAGGGTAGATATGAGGAGGCAATTGGTATGTTATCAGATACTCAAAAACAATTTGAGACTTTTGGAGATCAGCTGCGAGCTGCAGAGTGTCTATTGAGTCTTGGGGAAATTTATAGAATGCAGAAAAAATATGGTGAAGCAACTGAGATGACATTGAAAGCTCAAAAACAATATGAGGAAATTGGAGATAAACTAGGAGTTGCAGAGGGTTTGGAGGTCTTGGGCAAGATTTATATGAATCAAGCACAATTCGATGAGGCTGTTGATATGCTCTCAAAGGCTCAGATTCAATATAAAGATATTGATAGGATTGTTGATGTTGCATGGTGCTATCGATATCTTGGGACAACTTATAGGCTTCAAGAGCAATATGAAAAGGCAAAGGAGGCATTCACTGAGGCATTGGAGCTCTTTAAAGAATTCCCAGGAGAAAAATATAGAATTGGACATACTTTGTTGAACTTTGGCCATCTTTTCTTTGATATGAAAGATTTTGCAGAAGCTAGGAGGAAGTATGAAGAAGCAAGGGATATTTTTTATTCACATGGACATCTTGAGAAGGATGTGGATAGATGTTCTGAGGCACTTGCTAATCTTGATGAAGCTGAAGCCTCTGGATCAATCAGTTAATAATTGTTTGTACCCCGCAATAATAGTAATTCTTGCATTCATTGACACGTTGATTTCTCTGCTGGTATCTTGTAGATATATCTATCAAAAACATTTTGTGAAACTTCATGGAAGGTTATTTTCATACTAGTTTGTGAGCTTCCTCAGATAGGTTTGGATATTTTTTGATTTCATTGATTAAATTGTGAGTTTTGTCAACATTGTGTACATCGAAATTGTGACCAGTTTGTCTATAATTCGGAGAGAATGTTCATTTTCCTATATAGGTAAGTATAAACTTTTGTTTTTCATTTGAATTTGTGGTGACGGACCTCTCCACCGAAAAATATCGAACGGCTCCTTGATATTTCGAAGTGTATGTTTTATTTGGATAGAACATGCCGCAAGTAGCCTAGTAGCACGTCCCGGCAGTTTGTGCCGGGTAATATCAATAAGTGATCAATCTACCGAATATTAGATTTCCCAAAATGCGCTAGGAATCACGGAGTGATTAGTTATGTATAATAATAATAATGACCGTGTTGAGAGTGGGTAGTGGGTTATGGAATCCATAACTTGCTCATATGTGTAAAATCCACTGGGTAACAGCGTCGAGATTTTTACAATTATTCTGTCTTTTATCGGCCCCATTTCCTTTTTTTGTGAGTTGAACATGCGCATTCCGGTTGCACAGGTAGCCAAAGAGAATTTAGCATTACAGTAGGTGAGTGTAACTTTGAGGTACCATTTAGATTACCTTTCTCGCAAGGTCTGACCTCGACATAATTCCATTTGAGGGCCGGACGGCAGACACACAGTCTATCTGTTATATCGGAGCGTGCAAAGCCAGCGCGATATAATTCTAATGTGGTTTGTGTCGAGAGCATGCGAGTGCTTCATATATGGACCATTGTAGAATCTTAACCCGTATTGGTATCGATCATTGTCAAAATCATTGGTAGGAGCTACATTTCTGGCTCTGTACCTATTGAATTTGATGAAAAGTTGACGCGTCTCTTCCATTTTGGGACACGGCTGTTGCATGAGACACGTCATCAAAACTCGTTGTCCCATCTCTTGTTGAAGTTGTTCAGCATTGTACATGCTTTTGGGGGCTGTTTTCTATCCCGTCTATCCCGCTCCTTGCTGCGTCGTTAATACAGTCAACATTGGGTCCCTTTCTCTTGTATATCCATTATCTCACACAATGTTGGGCTATGGCTATAATGGCTATTTGATGCTAAACTTGCTGGACACAGGTATACATCCGATTCCTCTTCCTTCGTTCCCTCCTACCCAACTGACTTCTTATTAACCAATTTTCTATAGATATTCGTTTGAATCTGGAAGCGTAGACTCAACTACTTCCAAAGTTTCTGATCCCAAAGACAAAGTATTACGCTGGTGCTACCGCTTGTAGCCGTCTCAACCTGGCCGATCTCCCCAACCACTGTGCTCGCCCCGTGCATTTCATGTAAGTCTTGTAGCATGGCACCCATAATCCCTGCCCCATGTATTCAATACCTATTGATTTCCGCCTGCATCACTCGTTATCTCTTATTATTCCATGTCATACAATAACTCCTCCGTCCGCCTTCCTACATACATATCATTTTTCTGTAAACTCCTAATTTCTGCTTAATAACCTATGGCAAACCACCCTCCAAACCCAATCCGAGTCCCTATGCCTATCCACAATCTAAACAGTCTAACTCACCTTGACCATAGCGTTCATGATGTCCCCCGCAATGTCTGGCATCACTATAACAACATCGATGACCAAAGCAGCAGCAACAATATCCCCCTCACTCACTCTCAGCAAACACACCAGTGTCTACCTCATGACCATCACCCACCCTTGTCCATCACCTCGTCTCCTTCAGCTCACTCGCTTTCCTCCTCTCAGGACTACCCCATGTCTTCTGGCTCATAGAACGGTTCAGATGGCGGGTCTTTCAACCCTGCTTCCTACATGCGCCATTTCCTAGGCTCACCCATAATCGCATTATGGCAAGCAGGTTCTTTTGGATTTGGAGGACAGAGTACTGGGTCTTTTGCCGGTGCAGCTAGTCCCACATCAGGAAAAAGTCCCCTAGACCAAAGACTGTCAAAGTCAACCATGGCTTTAGGGTCAAATTGAGCGTGTGCCATGGCTGATTCAAAGTGCCATAGCTATAATTTTTCAGTCCTGAGACTGCTCCAGGAGTGTTTAGGAGTGTCCCAGGAGTGTCCCAGGAGTGTCCCAGGAGTGTCCAGGAGTGTCCCAGGAGTGTCCAGGAGTGTCCCAGGAGTGTCCCAGGAGTGTCCAGGAGTGTCCAGGAGTGTCCCAGGAGTGTCCAGGAGTGTCCCAGGAGTGTCCAGGAGTGTCCCAGGAGTGTCCAGGAGTGTCCCAGGAGTGTCTCAGGACTGACAATTTATGGCCATGGCACTTAAAATCAGCCATGGCACACGCTCAATTTGACCCTAAAGCCATGGTTGACTTTGACAGTCTTTGGCGTAGGGGACTTTTTCCTGATGAATGGGTTTCCGACAACAACGACATTGGGAACCAATGGGAGTTTAAACGAGGAAGATTTTAACAGAGGGACAGCGTCAGCGTCAGGCTCAGGATGGAACTCTCCTGCAACACCTTCTTCTCCCTTTCTAGGTTCCGGATCTAGATCTGGTCCTAGTCCCCGAGTACCCACTGCACCTTCTTCTCCCTCGTCCGCTTCGATGACGAACAACAACAACAATAACAATCCGACTCACGGCACCAACGCTCATTCTTCGTTTGGTGGAGGTGCTGATGGTATGAACGGGTTGAGTGGGATGGCGGGCATGGCAGATTTGGAACTATCGGAGCAAGAGTTAGTAGCATTGAGTTTGGAGGCGGAGAGGAAGCTGAAGCCTTTTGCGTGTGGGGTTGGGGATTGTCCGAGAAGGTATAAAAATATGAACGGGTTGAGGTGAGTGGAAATTATAATAAGTAATGAGCGGTGTCTGAACTCACATGTGTTTTTCACCATCTTTCTCGAACAGATATCACTATGCTCACTCTGGGGAACATGGTGCGGTCGGACTGGCGATGCTTGCGAGCGGCGTACACGAATGCCTGCAGAACAATCATCACAGTAACAAATCCCATTTGCATCATCATCGAGAGAGGGACAAGGACAAGGAAGGAGGAGGCAGCGGCGGTAATGGCATCTACCACGGTGAACGCGAAGGAGGACGAAAGATGCGCGGTGTTGGAAGTAAACCAACAAGTCGAGCGAACAGCAGGAGTCGAACGGGAACACCTGCTTTACCACTGTTACCACCATCGTTACCTCCCTCAACTTCTGCCTTGCCTATCACGGCTACGGCTACTGTACTATTACGACCAAAAGTTCGTTCACTTTGGCCATGACGCGATACTTTTGGTGGAGAATAAGTTCAGAGGGCCGGATGATGCGTTACGCAATGCTTTGCGGCCGAAGGCCGCACGCAAAAATTAGTTCATTTTGCTGATCCGAGCTCGGGCCGCGTGACGGAATTATTGGGGTAGGTGTTCGGATGTGCATGTGATGCGTTACGATTTATAAAATGACCCAAGTTCAGGGGGGGTGCGTTATGCGTTACGCGAACTTATGGTCGTAATAGTACAGTACTTCTCCACTTGCTCCCGGGGTAATGACTGGCGAAAGCGTGGAGGGCAAAACGGGACCTTTGCAAGCGGCTTCCTTCGCGGCAGCGCAAATCAGGGAGATGCATCAGATACATGCGGCTACCGGTGGAGAGAGTGGTTCCTCTTCTACCGAAACACCAACGTCGCCGACTGCAAACGCTACCACCATCACGACACCGATTCAGGCTCAGTTTCTTCCGGCACAGGGATATCCTCAGAGGTATATGGAGCATCAGAGAGCGCAGTATGTTGCTCAGATGCAGCAACAGCAGCAGCAAGGGTTTGTAGGTTAAGCGAATGAAGCAATACGTTAACCGGGCCTTTCCCTCCCTTTTGCTTGTGTTTGTGCCGGTTCTTTCTGTTGTCCTCTTCCTTTTTCCTCTCAAGTCCCCATTAACCGTGATGCGATACATTCCCCAGTGTATGGAGTTGGTATCGCCCACTGGTCTTTTCGATTCCTCTTTCTGCAGTCTTTTGTGCTTCCAAAACGGCTTCTCACATTTTTGCTCCGTTCTTCGATAAAGGGGAGAATTCGTAGTTTCCCCTGCATTTCCAAATCATATGTTTAGAATTCTCAGCTCTCTAACCTTTGCTACGATCTACTGTTTCGTCGATATTGGTTTGTTTGCCCCCCCTCCCCCCAGTCGGGCACTCGAACTTTGTCATTGTCATTCTGTGATTCCTCCCATTGCCTTTCCCCACTCCTGCACCGTTTGATTCGAAAAGTATCTATACACACATGCAATCAATCCATATGTACATATGTACATATAAAGATATATACGCTTGATTCTCGAACAGAATATATACATATACTTACATGCTACAAGTTTCTGAAAAAAGGTGTACGTTATTTTTGTGTTTTTCTTTTTCTCCCTTTCTCCCTTTCTTCCTTTCTTGCTTTAGCTCGTGTTGTTCGTTTCTTCTTTATAGCCTATATTCCTATACTCCGTGTTCAACTTCGTGTTCAGCATCTATATGTCAGTATCTTTTGATTCTTTTCAATTTCCTTCCCCTTCCCTCGATTTCTCTCTTTGAGTATCATATCCTGTCTGTCTGTGCCCTAGCGCGTAAAATAATAGAATAAGTACATATACATTTGTACGTACGTATATATACAAAACATCGGTGTATGTGTTTTCCGGTGCCCGCCATTCTTTTTTCCTCTCCTCGCTAGTTGTGAGTGTCTTCTCATGGGTGGTTTTGTGTCTGCTGCTTTTCTAGGCTTCTTTCGGGTTTCGATACAAAATTCCTGTTTTGTTTTTCATTTCCAATATACTCGTATTCCCGTGTTCTCAATGTAATCTTTGAATTCTATGTAGATTTGTGGTTTGACCGTGATCTTCCCCTGTCTTTATTGGGCATAGCTCCTTACATGCCAAGGTAAAGGTTTGTATGATCATCAAATTTGGGCTATTCAAGTGTCTACCTGTTATCTGCGTGTATTATAAGGGAATTGTGCTTATGGAATTCGGACATTGCCCATCGGAATTCTAAACTTTCTGGAACTCCCCATGTCTCTGAAACCTTATTTCTTCATCATTCAATTGATTGGTCACATGCAGATGGATAACTTCACATCTTCAACAGCTAAGTACATTTCTGCCTCATTCATCAGTACGTGACAGTAAGTAAACGGATATCTCCATATTCTCCGAAACCTTATTCTTTGACATATTAAATTGACTGGTCACATGCAGTTGGATAATTTTCACGTCTTCAACACATCACTGTGCTTCTGTCCGTAATCTTTAATAGTGAGTGTTTCTTATTTTCCTCGATGAACTTTTTTTATTAAATGGGGGAAGAATACAAATCAGTCTGAGTAGAATGAAGAAAGTGATTGCAGCAGTAGGGAAACTTGGTTTGAAAAACAAAAATCGGAGAAAGGAAGCTCACTCCCAGACTGATGAAATCACTGTGGATCCAGCATCAGCAACTTCCGTATCTGGGTCAAATCCCCAAATTTCTGAGCAGATACAAACATCACAAGGCCCCCATTTTTTCGCAGATTCAAAGAATAATGACTTTAAAAAAGCCAATATAACAAATATTGGTGGGAATCAGACCAACAATTACTATAGATCTGGTGAGTTTGGAATGATTCCAAAATAAATCATAGGATTTACCTTCTACTAGATGGACCATCCTCTGAAGCCAATGTATGTATCTCTCTAGAAAAAAGTTTGTGTATACAACTGATAAACCCTTCTTGTAACAGAAAATTACTCCAGAGTATGTGAATATACTAATTCTGTTCTAACATGATGCTAAATTTTGAAACAGCATGATAGCATCTGCTACCCCAGCAGTGCCACTTGTGTTCAAAGGCAGGGAAGAGCTTGTTGAACAAGGGGTGAATATCCTCTGTCAAAAAGGTCCAAGATTCTTGGCCATTATGGGGGCAGGAGGAATGGGCAAGACTTCATTGGCCCTCTATATCATAAATTCTGCCTTAGTCCAGGATAATTTTGCAGGAAGAAGTTATTTTATTCCATGTGAACTTTTTGAAGATGCAGAATCCCTTGTCCAGGGATTAGTACATGTTATGGAGTTGACTGTGCAGGAAAATCAGAGTAAACAGAAGGTCCTATTTGACCATCTCAAATCTGCTCATGGTAATCTTCTGATTGTTTTTGATAACTTTGAGACCCCATGGAATTATGGTGACTCTAGAACTGCTGTAAAAAATCTATTAGAAAAAATTGCCATGTGTAGAAAAGTATCTTTAATAGTTACCATGCGGGGACCAAATGGACCAGGTGATATTCAATGGGAAAAATTAGGAGATAAACATGGGATCCCTACATTATTGCCGGTTCCTGCAAAAGAAGCATTCAAAGCATTTGCTGGCAACAACACCCAAAGCACAGATGACTCTGATTCTCAAATTGATTCATTACTTCATCAACTTGAATATGTCCCTCTTGCAATCAGACTGAGTGCTCAGCATGTCAAGAGAGTTCCATTACAAGCATTAATAAAGATGTGGGAGAAAGAAAGGATGTCAATCCTGGAAGAACCTGGAGTCAATGCAGGAAGACTGACCAGTGTTGGTTTCTCCATTGATTTATCTATCAAGATTTTTAAGATAGAAGGGAAAAGACTTGTACTTCTGTCAGTAATATCATTTTTACCTGATGGGATCCCTTTTTGGCATGAATGTTTAGATCAGATATTTTCAGGAGAGGGATGGCATTCTAATGTGTCCAGCCTTCTACACAGCTCACTAATTTATGACCAAAATGATGGGCTGAAAATGTTAGCACCAGTCAGAGAACACATTCATTCAAAATATCCTATTAGACAAAATACTATTGATCAGTTGGAGGGTTTTTATGCACAATTTCTTGAGAATCTATCACATAACGATATGCAAGCCCTACCTGTACTCCAGCTTCATATCAACAACATTGAAAAGATTTTCAAAGGACAAATAAGCAGTGGCCACTTGAAAACATCATGCATTTCTGCAATCAACACCCTGAGCAGATTTGGGACATTCAGTTCAGTTTTGATTGGTCTAATTGACCTGCATCTGCAAAATGATCCCAATATCAAAAATAGTGATGAGGTTGATTTGAAAATAATGAAAGCAGGTCACTTGCGCTGGATGGGAAGATTCCAGGATGCAGAGGCACAGATTATGTCTGTAAAAGAAGGTCTCAATGAGGAAGAGAATATCCCTAAATCTGAAGCAGATATACTGGGAAGGTGCTTTGACACTCTGCGAGGCATCTACTATCCCCAGGCTCAATATGAAAAGGCCATCAACATGAGTCTACAAGCCCAAAAGTATTTCAAACGAAGTGAAAACCAATGGGCTCAAGCTGATTCAATCCGATTACTTGGGAATATTTACTACATGCAAGCCAGATACAAAGAAGCCTCTGAAATGTTCTCAGAAGCTCAGCAGGTATTTCAAAAAATTGGAAATGAGCTGGGAGTTGCAGAGTGTCTGAAAAGGCTTGGAGATATTTATCTTATGCAGGATAGATATGATGAGGCAATTGTAATGTTATCAAATGCTCAAAAACAATTTGAGACTTTTGGGAGCCAGCCACGAGTTGCAGAGTGTCTATGGAGTCTTGGGGAGGCTTACAGAAAGCAGGAAAAATATGATGAAGCAACCGAAATGACATTGAAAGCTCAAAAACAATTTGAGGAAATTGGATATAAACATGGAGTTGCTGGCTGTTTGAGTAACTTGGGTTATATTTACATGGATCAATCACAATATGATGAGGCTGTTGAGAACTTCTCGAATGCTGAGAGGCAATATCAAAGTATTGGGAGGATTGTTGATGTTGCATGGTGTTATGAATGTCTTGGGAGGACTTATAGTTTTCAAGGCCAGTATGAAAAGGCAAAGGAGGCATTCACTGAAGCATTGGAGCTCTTTAAAGGTTTTCCAGGAGAGAAATATTATATTGGATATACCTTATTGAACTTTGGCTATCTTTTCTTTGATATGGAAGATTTTGCTGAAGCTAGGAGGAAGTATGAAGAGGCAAGGGATATTTTTGATTCACATGGACAACTTGAGAATCAGGTGAATAAATGTCATGAGGCACTAGCTGAACTTGATGAAACTGATGCCACTGGACCAATGAATGAATAATTGTTCATACCCTGCAATAATAATACTTCTTGCATTCATTGACATGTTGATTCCTCTGCTGTTATCTTGTACATAGTCAAATAAATATATTATCTGTCAAAGACATTTTGTGAAGCCTGATGCAAAGTTATTTTTGTACTAGTTTGTGAGCTTTCTCAAGTAGGTGTTTATATTTTTTGATTCAGAACGAGACTTTCAGTCAGTTTTTATTGAGTGAATTGTGAGTTTTGAAGTACTAGTCATCGTGTACATCGAAATTATGATCGGTTGGTCTTTAATTCGGAGAGAGGGTCATTTACTTGTATAGGTAAGTATAAACTTTTGTTGTTCATTTGAATTCATCGTGACAGACCATCTCTCCACCGAAAGAATTCGAACGGTTATTTGATATTTCGAAGTGTGTATTCTATTTGGATATAACATGCCGCAAGTACGTAGCATGTCTCGGCAGTTTGTGCCAGATAATATCAATAATTGATGAATCTTCAGGTTATCAGATTTTTCAAAATGCGCTAGAAATCACGGAGCGATCAGTTATGTGCCAGAACAATGACCTTGTTGTGAGTAAGTTATACTGGGTAATGGAACTGATGACTTGCTCATCTATGTGAAATCCACTGAGTAACAGTGTTGCGATTTTTATATCTTATCGGCCTCATTTCCATTTTTTGTGACTTGAACCTGTGTATTTTGGTTGCATGGGCAGCCAAAGAGGGTTCAAGCCTTAATTTCAACAGCTGAGTATGATTTCGAAGTAGTACCATTTAGCTCATCTTTCTCGCAATATCTAACTTCGACATGATTCCGTTTAAAGGCCGGACACGACGTTCCATGCTATCTGTTGATGTCGGAGCCTGCAAAGCTGGTGCAATTTAATTCTGGTGTAGTTCATGGAGAGAGCACACAAATGCTTGATATACGGAACATCGTGCAGTCTTAAGTCATATTGGCATTGATCATTGCCAAAATCATGGGTAGGAGCTACATCTCTGGCTCTGTACCCGTTGACTTTGGTGATTTGGTATGAACTGTGGACGTATCAAAGTTGACGCGTGTCTGATTCCATTTTGGGACACGGCCTTTTGTGTAATACACGTCATCAAAACACGTTGTCTCATCTTTCTCTCGACGCTCATTTGGCCTTGTCCATGATCTTTTCTGGGCTGTTCTCTTATCCATTGGTCCGACTCCCTGCTGCGTCATCCATACAGTCAAAATTGCGTCCTTTCTCTCGTATGCTCCTTATCGCACATTATCTTGGGCTAGGATGACGACTTGATACTAAAATTGCTGGAAAAGAGTACGTCCAATTCCTCTTTCCTTGTTCCCTTGTTCCCTCATACCCAAATTGACTTTATTCCCCGCCCTTTCCGTCTAAACTCATTTACATCCAGAGGCATAAACTCGACTACGTCCAAAGTTTCTGGGCTCCATTGGCAGGACGAATTATGTCGAACCTACACTTCGCTGGTGTCTCAGCCTGGCCAATCCCCGAATTACTGTGTTCGCCTCAAGCATTTCATGAAGACTCGTAGAACTTCGCACATGATCCCCACTCGATACATTTGGTGCCTATCAATTCCACCCTGCCGCAGTCGTTACTTCTCTCTATTCCCCTCTGGTGCTTCTTCCTTCCTCAGCCGCATATGTCCAGCTGTCCGGCTGCCGCTTACCGAGGATGGGATTTGTCTGTGCTCCTAACTTCTCCCCAACATTAACATCAAACTCGTCATCTTAGATTCCCACTTCCCTTCCCTTACCCCCTTCGCTACATTGCCCTCGTAATCACGACCTCTACATGACAAGCTAAACCCTTACCGGCGGCAACAATGCCAGTAACGTCAAAGTGGACCCTCGAGCACTGTATATCACGGTTATATCGGGAACGGCAAAAGTCCTGCAGGAACTACAGCTTTCAGTGCCCCTGCCTGGAACGAGTGGTTTAGCCGGTTCTGGTGGTTCATAGGTCAGAGCGGCAGGTAAGTGAACCTTTTACGTTGCTAAAATCAGTTACTTAACATCAGGTTCACAGGAAGACGAAAAATATGGGAATCGACAACAAACACGGGAATGTAGACCGAGACTTGGGGGAGGTTACATGGGGAAGACATCTCTTTGTCCACTGCGATATCCCAGATAAGAGTATGTATCGGTGTATCCGAATTCCATCCCCCATTAGCAGCAGGTTCTCTACGTTCACTCGTGCTACAGGATACATTTCTGTTTTGACCCACCGCTGTTCACTACAACATCCCTCACATCCGCACATCCCTCCTCATTATTTTAATCCAAGTTTTCCTTCGACACCGACATATTGTATCCCAGGCAAGGCATGAGCAACTGAATTCCACCGCTGGAGGTAGAACAATGAACCTGACATCAACGTTACCTGTTTTGCCTATGGATAGTGGTGTCATCACGAGAACAGTAGAAACAGGGAGCCCTCACACTCAATTAGAACAAGGACAAGGTATTATGGGAGTGCGAAGTCCTGCAAGAGTTGTTCCGTCTACGTCACTGCTGTCCAAGTCTTTCCCCTCGGTACCAACAACAGCTTTGGCCGATCCCCTCATGGTGTACCTTTTGTACTGCTACTAGTGATAGCGGTGGTAGCGGTGGAGCAAGGGGAATCGGTGGGTATGGATTTGGTGAGCCGAACAGAGGGTTTGGAGCTGGTCTTGGCGAGTGGGAGAGGGGAGTTTGGATATGTTACCTTTGTGACTGTTGTCTGTCTATCCCGAGACCCGGGAATCTAATAAAGCTGTCGCTGGTTGTGTGAGCGCTGATGTTGAAGGGATTGAGGAGGATAGGTGAAGAGAGGGTAGGGAAAGAACGGAACTGTAGTCATACAATGGGAGCGATAGAATTGAAGGGTCGGGGGCTGAACGAGCTATTGAGATCCAATGTGAGGGAAAAAATGACATTCTTTGTTTGTGTTGGCTGGATCCATGGCTTTGTCCATAGGGCGACCTTCAATCCTAGTAATCCTGTCAATATTGTTGATTCGCTTT
Organism: Dendrothele bispora CBS 962.96; assembly: GCA_004369135.1. Classification (NCBI taxonomy): domain Eukaryota; kingdom Fungi; phylum Basidiomycota; class Agaricomycetes; order Agaricales; genus Dendrothele; species Dendrothele bispora. The sequence continues at coordinate 310,402 of ML179054.1, read as the reverse complement.
TGGCATTGGGTGCTCTATGAGGTACTGGTACTAAATCCAGTGAAGGATCAGGGGTGAGGATTTCGGAAATGGGGGTAGAGGGAGCATGATGTTTAACAGTGACAGGGTTAGTGGAAAGAATTGTTGGGCACGAGTAATTCGTTCAGAGCAAGTGAATGGTGGCCTTTTTTTCCTATCTTATTCTCGACTAACGGGCTGTCGCTTTCTCCCGTTTATTAACATGCTTGGAATATTTCATCGCGCACAGTCCGTGCTACGATATCCGGTGTTTCCGCAAGCCGTTCCTCTGGAGGAATTTTTTCTGCTCGCAGTGTGTTAGAGCGTCTCGATTCTATGGTTACGAAAATGAGAACATGGATAAGGTAGTAGATTTTGAGGGTTATTAGTTTTATAGAATTTTAAACGTTGATTTTTGGAGTGACTAGGAGTGATATGACAGTCATTTCTTTTTCTTTTTGCGAAATTCAGCAATGAGACTAGTATCTGAACATCGGTACTTGCAAGTTTATGGTTATTCATGCAATCCTTGTGTCAGTGTATGTTTGTTGATTTCTCTTCTCATGCTCCTTCGCACTACAAAAATGCGAGCCTTTCGATAAAGGAAAAATTCCGATTTGTCTCCTGCACCTGATATATGTGTTCCCCGAGTATTTATCCAAATATTCAATCAACTGGTCACATAAGTACGTTTTTTCATATTGAGTTTTGACACAATTCTGTTCTTTCCGTTTTGTTTCCCATTCCAATGCGCTGGTGTCCCTGGATTTTTGATGCAATTATAAATCCTAAGTAGATTCATGGTTTGACCGTGTTTCTCCCTTGTTTTTATTGTGCATAGCTACATATATGCTAAGGTAAAGTGGTTTGTACTATCTTGAATCTGGTCTATTTACTTAAGTGTCCTGCTTTTAGCAACCTATTATCCGCCTGAGTGTAAACGAAATGTCATACATGGGAAATTGTGCGTACGGAATTCGGAATTCGGATATTGCCCATCGGAGGTCTAACTTTCTGGAACTCCCCATGTCTCTGAAACCTTATTTCTCCATCATTCAATTGACTGGTCACATGCAGATGGATAACTTTACATCTTTTGACAGCTACATCTCTTCCGCCGCAGTTGTCATTCAGCCTGTGACAGTAAGTAAATGGATATTTCCATATTCTCCGAAACCTTATTATTTGAGATATTAAATTGACTGGTCACATGCAGTTGGATAACTTTCAGATCTCCGACAGCTACATCAACGTGCTTCTATTCATAACCTTCAAAAGTAAGTGTCTTTTATCTTCTTCAATGGATTCTTATTAAATGGGACCAATATAAATCAGTCTGAGTAGAATGAAGAAAGTGATTGCAGTTGTAGGGAAACTTGGTTTGAAAAACAAAAATCGGAGAAAGGAAGCTCACTCCCAGACTGATGGAATCACTGGGGATACAGCACCAGCAACTTCCTCATCCAGCTCAAATCCCCAAATTTCTGAGCAGATCCAAACATCCCATGGTACCCATTTTTTCACAGATCTAAGGGATAACAACTTCACAAATGCTACTATTACAAATGCTGTAAATCAGACCAACAACTACTATGCATCTGGTGAGTTTGGTATGATTCAAAAATAAATCATAAAATTAACTTCTACTAGATGGACCATCCTCTGAAGCAAATGTATGTACTTCTTCAGAAAACAGTTTGTTTATACAGCTAATAAACCTTTCCTATAACAGAAAATTACTCCAGAGTATGTAAATATAATAATCCTGTTCTGGCATGATACTAACTTTTGGAACAGCATGATAGCATCTGCTATCCCAGCAGTGCCAAATATCTTTAAAGGCAGGGAAGAGCTTGTTGAACAAGGGGTCCATATCCTCTGTCAACAAAGCCTCCGATTTTTGGCCATTCTGGGAGCAGGAGGAATGGGCAAAACTTCATTGGCCCTTCATATCATGAATGCTACTTCAGTCAAGGATAAGTTTACAGGAACATGTTACTTTAGTCCATGTGAACTTTTTGAGTATGCAGAATCCCTTATCCAGGGGTTACTCCATATCATGAAGTTGACCATGCAGGAGAATAAGAGTAAACATGAAGTCCTATTTGACCATCTTCAGGCAGCTTGTGAAGATGTCCTGATCGTTTTTGATAATTTTGAGACTCCTTGGAATCATGATGACTCCATTGCCATAAAAAATTTATTAGAGAAAGTTGCACAGTATGAAAAAGTTTCTTTGATAGTTACCATGCGGGGACCAGATGGACCTGCGGATATTCCATGGGAAAAATTAGGAGATCAATCTGGGATCCCAACATTAGCACCTGTTCCTGCAAAAGAAGCATTCAAAGCATTTGCGGGTAACAAGCTTCAAAATTCAGATGAATCTGAATCTCAAATTGATTCATTACTTCATCAACTTGAATATGTCCCTCTTGCAATCAGATTGAGTGCTCAGCATGTCAAGAGAGTACCACTGAAAGCATTGATAAAGATGTGGGAGAAGGACAAAATATCAATCCTGACAGAGCCAACAAAGTCAGGAAGGCTGACTAGTGTTAGTTTTTCCATTGAGTTGTCTATTAAAATTTTTAAAATAGAAGGGAGAACACTTGAGCTTCTGTCAGCATTATCATTTTTGCCTGATGGGATCCCTTTCTGGGTTGAAAATTTGGATCAGATGTTTCCAGAAGAGGGACTTTCAGTCAGTTTTTATTGAGTGAATTGTGAGTTTTGAAGTACTAGTCATCGTGTACATCGAAATTATGATCGGTTGGTCTTTAATTCGGAGAGAGGGGTCATTTACTTGTATAGGTAAGTATAAACTTTTGTTGTTCATTTGAATTCATCGTGACAGACCATCTCTCCACCGAAAGAATTCGAACGGTTATTTGATATTTCGAAGTGTGTATTCTATTTGGATATAACATGCCGCAAGTACGTAGCATGTCTCGGCAGTTTGTGCCAGATAATATCAATAATTGATGAATCTTCAGGTTATCAGATTTTTCAAAATGCGCTAGAAATCACGGAGCGATCAGTTATGTGCCAGAACAATGACCTTGTTGTGAGTAAGTTATAGTGGGTAATGGAACAGATAACTTGTTCATCGATGTGAAATTCACTGAGTAATAGTATCACGATTTTTCTATATCTTATCGGCCTCATTTCCATTTTTTGTGACTTGAACCTGTGTATTTTGGTTGCATGGGCAGCCAAAGAGGGTTCAAGCCTTAATTTCAACAGCTGAGTATGATTTCGAAGTAGTACCATTTAGCTCATCTTTCTCGCAATATCTAACTTCGACATGATTCCGTTTAAAGGCCGGACACGACGTTCCATGCTATCTGTTGATGTCGGAGCCTGCAAAGCTGGTGCAATTTAATTCTGGTGTAGTTCATGGAGAGAGCACACAAATGCTTGATATATGTAACATCGTGCAGTCTTAAGCCATATTGGCATTGATCATTGCCAAAATCATGGGTAGGAGCTACATCTCTGGCTCTGTACCCGTTGACTTTGGTGATTCGGTATGAACTGTGGACGTATCAAAGTTGACGCGTGTCTGATTCCATTTTGGGACACGGCCTTTTGTGTAATACACGTCATCAAAACACGTTGTCTCATCTTTCTCTCGACGCTCATTTGGCCGTGTCCATGATCTTTTCTGGGCTGTTCTCTTATCCATTGGTCCGACTCCCTGCTGCGTCATCCATACAGTCAAAATTGCGTCCTTTCTCTCGTATGCTCCTTATCGCACATTATCTTGGGCTAGGATGACGACTTGATACTAAAATTGCTGGAAAAGAGTACGTCCAATTCCTCTTTCCTTGTTCCCTTGTTCCCTCATACCCAAATTGACTTTATTCCCCGCCCTTTCCGTCTAAACTCATTTACATCCAGAGGCATAAACTCGACTACGTCCAAAGTTTCTGGGCTCCATTGGCAGGACGAATTATGTCGAACCTACACTTCGCTGGTGTCTCAGCCTGGCCAATCCCCGAATTACTGTGTTCGCCTCAAGCATTTCATGAAGACTCGTAGAACTTCGCACATGATCCCCACTCGATACATTTGGTGCCTATCAATTCCACCCTGCCGCAGTCGTTACTTCTCTCTATTCCCCTCTGGTGCTTCTTCCTTCCTCAGCCGCATATGTCCAGCTGTCCGGCTGCCGCTTACCGAGGATGGGATTTGTCTGTGCTCCTAACTTCTCCCCAACATTAACATCAAACTCGTCATCTTAGATTCCCACTTCCCTTCCCTTACCCCCTTCGCTACATTGCCCTCGTAATCACGACCTCTACATGACAAGCTAAACCCTTACCGGCGGCAACAATGCCAGTAACGTCAAAGTGGACCCTCGAGCACTGTATATCACGGTTATATCGGGAACGGCAAAAGTCCTGCAGGAACTACAGCTTTCAGTGCCCCTGCCTGGAACGAGTGGTTTAGCCGGTTCTGCTGGTGGTTCATAGGTCGGAGCGGCAGGTAAGTGAACCTTTTACGTTGCTAAAATCAGTTACTTAACATCAGGTTCACAGGAAGATGAAAAATACGGGAGTCAACAACAAACACGGGAATGTAGACCGAGACTTGGGGGAGGTTACATGGGGATCTCTTTGTCCACTGCGATATCACAGATAAGAGTATGCATCGGCGTATCCGACTTCCATCCCCCATTAGCAGCGGGTTCTCTACATTCGCTCGTGCAACTCGTGCTACAGGATACATTTCCGTTTTGACCCACCGCTGTTCACTACAACATCCCTCACATCCGCACATCCCTCCTCATTATTTTAATCCAAGTTTTCCTTCGACACCGACATATTGTATCCCAGGCAAGGCATGAGCAACTGAATTCCACCGCTGGAGGTAGAACAATGAACCTGACATCAACGTTACCTGTTTTGCCTATGGATAGTGGTGTCATCACGAGAACAGTAGAAACAGGGAGCCCTCACACTCAATTAGAACAAGGACAAGGTATTATGGGAGTGCGAAGTCCTGCAAGAGTTGTTCCGTCTACGTCACTGCTGTCCAAGTCTTTCCCCTCGGTACCAACAACAGCTTTGGCCGATCCCCTCATGGTGTACCTTTTGTACTGCTACTAGTGATAGCGGTGGTAGCGGTGGAGCAAGGGGAATCGGTGGGTATGGATTTGGTGAGCCGAACAGAGGGTTTGGAGCTGGTCTTGGCGAGTGGGAGAGGGGAGTTTGGATATGTTACCTTTGTGACTGTTGTCTGTCTATCCCGAGACCCGGGAATCTAATAAAGCTGTCGCTGGTTGTGTGAGCGCTGATGTTGAAGGGATTGAGGAGGATAGGTGAAGAGAGGGTAGGGAAAGAACGGAACTGTAGTCATACAATGGGAGCGATAGAATTGAAGGGTCGGGGGCTGAACGAGCTATTGAGATCCAATGTAAGGAAAAAATGACATTCTTTGTTCGCGTTGGCTGGATCCATGGCTTTGTCCATAGGGCGACCTTCAATCCTAGTAATCCTGTCAATATTGTTGATTCGCTTTTGGCATTGGGTGCTCTACGAGGTACTGGTACTAAACCCAGTGAAGGATCAGGGGTGAGGATTTCGGAAATGGGGGTAGAGGGAGCATGATGTTTAACAGTGACAGGGTTAGTGGAAAGAATTGTTGGGCACGAGTAATTCGTTCAGAGCAAGTGAATGGTGGCCTTTTTTTCCTATCTTATTCTCGACTAACGGGCTGTCGCTTTCTCCCGTTTATTAACATGCTTGGAATATTTCATCGCGCACAGTCCGTGCTACGATATCCGGTGTTTCCGCAAGCCGTTCCTCTGGAGGAATTTTTTCTGCTCGCAGTGTGTTAGAGCGTCTCGATTCTATGGTTACGAAAATGAGAACATGGATAAGGTAGTAGATTTTGAGGGTTATTAGTTTTATAGAATTTTAAACGTTGATTTTTGGAGTGACTAGGAGTGATATGACAGTCATTTCTTTTTCTTTTTGCGAAATTCAGCAATGAGACTAGTATCTGAACATCGGTACTTGCAAGTTTATGGTTATTCATGCAATCCTTGTGTCAGTGTATGTTTGTTGATTTCTCTTCTCATGCTCCTTCGCACTACAAAAATGCGAGCCTTTCGATAAAGGAAAAATTCCGATTTGTCTCCTGCACCTGATATATGTGTTCCCCGAGTATTTATCCAAATATTCAATCAACTGGTCACATAAGTACGTTTTTTCATATTGAGTTTTGACACAATTCTGTTCTTTCCGTTTTGTTTCCCATTCCAATGCGCTGGTGTCCCTGGATTTTTGATGCAATTATAAATCCTAAGTAGATTCATGGTTTGACCGTGTTTCTCCCTTGTTTTTATTGTGCATAGCTACATATATGCTAAGGTAAAGTGGTTTGTACTATCTTGAATCTGGTCTATTTACTTAAGTGTCCTGCTTTTAGCAACCTATTATCCGCCTGAGTGTAAACGAAATGTCATACATGGGAAATTGTGCGTACGGAATTCGGAATTCGGATATTGCCCATCGGAGGTCTAACTTTCTGGAACTCCCCATGTCTCTGAAACCTTATTTCTCCATCATTCAATTGACTGGTCACATGCAGATGGATAACTTTACATCTTTTGACAGCTACATCTCTTCCGCCGCAGTTGTCATTCAGCCTGTGACAGTAAGTAAATGGATATTTCCATATTCTCCGAAACCTTATTATTTGAGATATTAAATTGACTGGTCACATGCAGTTGGATAACTTTCAGATCTCCGACAGCTACATCAACGTGCTTCTATTCATAACCTTCAAAAGTAAGTGTCTTTTATCTTCTTCAATGGATTCTTATTAAATGGGACCAATATAAATCAGTCTGAGTAGAATGAAGAAAGTGATTGCAGTTGTAGGGAAACTTGGTTTGAAAAACAAAAATCGGAGAAAGGAAGCTCACTCCCAGACTGATGGAATCACTGGGGATACAGCACCAGCAACTTCCTCATCCAGCTCAAATCCCCAAATTTCTGAGCAGATCCAAACATCCCATGGTACCCATTTTTTCACAGATCTAAGGGATAACAACTTCACAAATGCTACTATTACAAATGCTGTAAATCAGACCAACAACTACTATGCATCTGGTGAGTTTGGTATGATTCAAAAATAAATCATAAAATTAACTTCTACTAGATGGACCATCCTCTGAAGCAAATGTATGTACTTCTTCAGAAAACAGTTTGTTTATACAGCTAATAAACCTTTCCTATAACAGAAAATTACTCCAGAGTATGTAAATATAATAATCCTGTTCTGGCATGATACTAACTTTTGGAACAGCATGATAGCATCTGCTATCCCAGCAGTGCCAAATATCTTTAAAGGCAGGGAAGAGCTTGTTGAACAAGGGGTCCATATCCTCTGTCAACAAAGCCTCCGATTTTTGGCCATTCTGGGAGCAGGAGGAATGGGCAAAACTTCATTGGCCCTTCATATCATGAATGCTACTTCAGTCAAGGATAAGTTTACAGGAACATGTTACTTTAGTCCATGTGAACTTTTTGAGTATGCAGAATCCCTTATCCAGGGGTTACTCCATATCATGAAGTTGACCATGCAGGAGAATAAGAGTAAACATGAAGTCCTATTTGACCATCTTCAGGCAGCTTGTGAAGATGTCCTGATCGTTTTTGATAATTTTGAGACTCCTTGGAATCATGATGACTCCATTGCCATAAAAAATTTATTAGAGAAAGTTGCACAGTATGAAAAAGTTTCTTTGATAGTTACCATGCGGGGACCAGATGGACCTGCGGATATTCCATGGGAAAAATTAGGAGATCAATCTGGGATCCCAACATTAGCACCTGTTCCTGCAAAAGAAGCATTCAAAGCATTTGCGGGTAACAAGCTTCAAAATTCAGATGAATCTGAATCTCAAATTGATTCATTACTTCATCAACTTGAATATGTCCCTCTTGCAATCAGATTGAGTGCTCAGCATGTCAAGAGAGTACCACTGAAAGCATTGATAAAGATGTGGGAGAAGGACAAAATATCAATCCTGACAGAGCCAACAAAGTCAGGAAGGCTGACTAGTGTTAGTTTTTCCATTGAGTTGTCTATTAAAATTTTTAAAATAGAAGGGAGAACACTTGAGCTTCTGTCAGCATTATCATTTTTGCCTGATGGGATCCCTTTCTGGGTTGAAAATTTGGATCAGATGTTTCCAGAAGAGGGATTGAGTTTCAGTGTGTCCACACTTCTAGACAGCTCACTGATTTATGGCCAAAATGAAGGGTTGAAGATGTTAGCACCAGTCCGAGAACATATTCTTTCAAAGTATCCCATTGGACAAGTTGATATTGATCACCTGGAGATGTTTTATGCAAAATTTCTTCAGAATCTGCCAGATAATGATATGCAAGCCCAGCATGTACTCCAACTCCATATCAACAACATTGAAAAGATTTTCAAAGGACAAATTAGCAGTGGCCACTCGAAAACATCATGTGTTTCTGCAATCAACACCCTGAGCAGATTTGGGACATTCAGTTCAGTTTTGATTGGTCTAATTGACCTGCATCTGCAAAATGATCCAAATATCAAAAAGAGTGATGAGGTTGATTTGAAGATAATGAAGGCAGGTCACTTGCGCTGGATGGGAAGATTCCAGGATGCAGAGGCCCAGGTTATGTCTGTAAAAGAATGTTTCAATGAGGAAGGGAATATCTCTCAATCTGAAGCACATATACTGGGAAGGTGCTTTGATACTCTGCAACACATCTACTATACTCAGGCTCAATATGAAAAAGCCATCAACATGAATCTACAAGCCCGAAGGTATTTCAAACAAAGTGAAAACCAATGGGCTCAAGCTGATTCAATGAGATGGCTTGGGAATATTTACCTTGGGCAAAACAGATACAAAGAAGCCTCTGAAATGATCTCAGGAGCTCAGCAGATATTTCAACAAATTGAAAATGAGCTGGGAGTTGCAGAGTGTCTGAAAAGACTTGGAGAGATTTATCGAATGCAGGATAAATATGATGAGGCAATTGGGATGTTATCAGATGCTCAAAAACAATTTGAGACTTTTGGAAATCAGCTGCGAGCTGCAGAGTGTCTAAGGAGTCTTGGGCATCTTTATAGAAATCAGGAAAAATATGATGAAGCAAGTGAAATGACATTGGAGGCTCAAAAACATTTTGAAGAAATTGGAGATAAAGTAGGAGTTGCAAATTGTTTGAGGAGCTTGGGTTATATTTATATGGATCAAGCACAATATGTCAGGGCTATTGATATGTTTTCAAAGGCTCAGATGCAATACCAAAGTATTGGGAGTATTGTTGATGCTGCGTGGTGCCATCAACTTCTTGGGATAACTTATAGGTATCAAGGGCAATATGAAAAGGCAGAGGAGGCATTCACTGAGGCATTGGAGCTCTTTAAGGGATTCCCAGGAGAGAAATATTACATTGGATATACTTTGTTGAACTTTGGCTACCTTTTCTTTGATATGAAAGATTTTGCAGAAGCTAGGAAGAAGTATGAAAAAGCAAAGGATATTTTTTATTCACATGGACAGCTTGAGAAGGAGGTGGATAAATGTTCTGAGGCACTTGCTGAGCTTGATGAAGCTGAAGCCACTGCATCAATCAGTAAATGACTCTATTTACCCCATGATAATAATTCTTGCATTCATTGACATGTTGATTTTTTGTCCGGTATCTTGTACATGCTCAAATAAAATCTATCTATCAAAGAAATTTTGCAAAACCTCATGAAAACTTATTTTCGTACTAGTTTCTAAGCTTCGTCAAATAGGTATATATATTTTTTCATTCAAAACGAGAATTTTTGTTGGTTTTCATTGATGAATTGTGAGTATTGTAGTCATCAAGTACCTCAAAATTATGACCAGTTTGTCTTTAATTCGGAGAGAGAGAGGGTTCATTTTCCCATATATGTAGGTAAGTATAAATTTTTGTTTTCATTTGAATTCATGGTGATAGACCACCTCTCCACCAAGAAATATCGAACGGTTATTTGATATTTCTAAGTGTATGTTTTATTTAGATATAATATGCCTTAAGTACCTAGCACGTCTCGGCAGTTTGTGCTAGGTAATATCAATAAGTGATGAATCCACCAGATATTAGATTTCTCAAAGTGCGCCAGAAATCACGGAGTGATCCGTTAAGTGTTATAGTAATGACCTTTTTGAGTGTGGGTAGTGGGTTATGGAACCGATAACTTGCCCATATGTGTAAAATCTACTGGGTAACAGCGACAAGATTTTTATATAATTATTCCATCTTTTATCGGCCCCATTTTCATTTTTTGTGAGTTGAACCTGCGCATTCCGGCTGCACAGGTAGCCGAAGAGGATTTAGCATTACAGTAGGTGAGTATAATTTTGAGGTAACATTTAGATTACCTTTCTCGCAAGGTCTAACCTCGACATAATTCCGTTTGAGGGCCGGACACACAATCTGTGTTATATCGGAGCGTGCAAAGCCGGCACGATATAATTCTAATTTGGTTCGTGTAGGGAGCACACGAGTGCTTCATATATAGACCACTGTGGGCTCTTTAGCCGTATTGGTATTGACCATTGTCAAAATCATGGGTAGGAGCTACATCTCTGGCTCTGTACCCATTGACTTTGATGATTCCGGATGAACCGTGGACATAAAAGTTGACGCGTCTTTGCTTCCATTTCGGGACACGGCTGTTGCGTGAGACACGTCATCAAAACACGTTGTCTCATCTTTCTTTTGACACTCGTTTGGTTGTGCATGATGTTTCTTTATCCATTGGTCCGACTCGCCGCCTGCTGCTCAGCTATACAGTCAAAATCACGCCCTTGTCTTTTCAATTTTGTACGTCGTTATCTCACACGCTCTTGGGCTCAGGTACGTTCAATTTCCTCTTCTCTCATTCCCTTCTACCTAATTGACCTTCCTTATCCACTTGCTCGCTTGGATCTACAGACGTAGACTCATCCGCTTCCAAGGATCTCACTCCTCAAGACACCTTGTCGCCATCTCAACCCGGCCAATCTCCTCAACCATTGTGTTAGCCCCAAGCAGTTCACGCAAGTCTAGTCGGCATCCCTAATTCCCACTCGATATACCCAATGCCCATCAATTTCCACCTGTCTCACTCGCTTACCACTTATTATTCCCCTGCAGACCTCTTCCCTCCCTCTCCTGCAGACATCCAACTGCCCGACTGCCGTTTATTGAGCTGGAATGCCCTTTTTTGTGATGACTCCAGATGACTCCTCACCCAAACACGACACCACACATTCCTACTTCCGTTCCATTACACCTCTATTTACCTCATACTCATTATTGCTACTTGAGCCGACACCGAGACCGGTAGCAACGACAAAAACGATGTTAATGTAGACTCAACATCACAATTATGTTGGTAAACACCGCTCGCAACAACAACTTTCAGTTCCTGCATGGAATGACTCGGAGCAGCAGTTTGGCCGGTCTAGTTGGTGGTTCTTTGGGTGGAGCGACAGGTACGTGGCCTTGCTTATCGCTAAACTCGGAAACTCAGGTCAGGCTAAGGAGCACACATAATATAGGAGACGACAGCAGATGGGGAAGTGTGGACCGACACTTGGGCGAGCCGACATGGGAGATACGTCTCTCTCCATGTCTATGGTGGTATTGGATAGCAGCGGAGGACAGGTATCAAGGTATCTGATTCCTACACCCTTTACTGACAGGGGCGGGTTCTCTACGCTTGTGAGTACATCTTATATGGCGGATGTATGCCCAGTCACATTTGCTCTGCCCCTCAATCTCCCTCGTATCCACTCATTGCTCTTCATCACCCTAGTTCGCTTTTCCCCTCAATCACCGTAAAGTACGAGTGAGGCACACGCAGCCAGAAGTGGAAGAACGAACCCGCTGAACCCATTAACACCGACGTCGCTTATTTTCCCTCTGGATAAAAGCACAACTATGATCATGACAGGACTGCCGGTAGGGTACTCCTCATTCAAACTCCTCACGTGGAATTAGGGCAAGAACAAGGCGTGGGTGGATCTATGGAAACTGGGAGGTGCCCCACCTGTGTCACCATTGTTCGAGTCTCCCCCCTTGCTGTCAGCAGCTGTTTTGGCTCATCCTCCCATGGGGTACCCTACTGCTGCTGACAATGTCCGTGGTCGTGGAGGTGTGAGGAGGATCGACGGATATAGATTTTGTAAATCCGAAAGGAGGGTTTAGATTTGGTCTTGATGAGCGGGAGGCGCTTGGTCGTGTTACTCCTGTACCGTGTACGTGTTATCCTTAAATGCAGAGACTTCGGAACTTGATTCCAAACTGTCGCTACTAGGTTCGCAAACATTACGTCGGAAGGATTAGGGAGGATGGGTAAAGAGAGGGCAGGGAAAGACGGGAACAAGTAGTCCTAAGAAGATAGATAAGAGTGATCAGTAAGAGAGTCAAAAACTTTATCGGAATCAAATGTTGGGGGAAAGATTGGGTACATTGTTCTTGATGTCTATCTTGGCTGGCGCTATGACTTTTTTTTTTGTCTGTTAATTGATTTATCAATACCGCTAGTCCCGTCTCTCAGAGTGTCACTTTGCTTTTCACTTTCTGCATTTGGTGTTCCGATGTAAGGTACCGGTACTAAGTCTGGTGGAGGATCAGGGGTGGGACTCGGAAATGGGTTAGAACGAGCAGGACGGTAAACAGTGATAGAATTGGGAGAAGGATTTTGGGCCTGAGTAATTCATTCAAGTGTCGGAAGTCGTAAGTAAGTAAAGCTTTTTTATCTTCTTTTTTTAACCTTATTCTCAACTAACGGGTCAACGCCTTTTTCCATAGATAAACAGGCTTGAAACATTGCTCGTGATATCCTATATCCACAAGTCATCCCTCTGGAGGGAGTTTCTTTCCTACTCAAAGTGTTGTTGATTCTTGAGTCATGAAAACAAAAAGACTAGTAGTTTTATATAAGGTTGTTAGTTTTATAATGGGAATTTTAGCCGTTGAGGGTGCATCATTGTTTTAGGTAGGTGAGTAAAACTTCGAGGTACTACTTAGATTACCTCTTTTACACATCCAACCTCGACAATATGATTTTGTTTGAACGTTAGACACATGTTCCGTGCTATCTGTAATATCAAAACCTTCAAAGCCGGGGCGAGCTATGATTGTAATGTAGTTTATATGTAGAGAGTATGAGTGGATTTTTACGAGGCTGGAGTTTACGACGAAATTATCTTTACATTATGCCCAAGACAGTCACCGATGTGGTCCTAGGCCTTGTTATTTGCCACGCACATCGTGCGTTGGGCCAAGGCCCACTTTTGTTCGTACTTATGTCAATGGAGCATCATGTAGTCCTGGGCTGTATTGGCCTTGAGCTTGATCATTGTCGGAACCATGGGTCGGGGCTACATCTCTGGCTCTTCATTTGGTATAAAGCGTGCACCGGCAGGTGGTCTAGACTCTCTTGCGTCATACACAAAGCAAACACGTCATCAAACACTTCGTCTCATCGACGTCTGTTCTTGTTCTGCTTCGTATACGCACCTGTGCGCTGCTTCCTCATCTATTCATTGTACTCTCTTGCTTTTCCATTGATCCAGTAAATGACGTCTCATTCTCTTTCGTATGTCCCTTGTCTCACATGATACCAGTCTAGCTAACACGGTGCCATACTCGTTGAAAAGAGCACATCCCATTCCCAGACTGATGGAATCACTGGGGATACAGCACCAGCAACTTCCTCATCCAACTCAAATCCCCAAATTTCTGAGCAGATACAAACATCCCATGGTACCCATTTTTTCACAGATCCAAGGGACAACAACTTCACAAATGCCACTATTACAAATGCTGTAAATCAGACCAACAACTACTATGCATCTGGTGAGTTTGGTATGATTCAAAAATAAGTCATAGAGTTCAACTTCTACTAGATGAACCAGCCTCTGAGACCAATGTATGTATTTCTCTAGAAAAAAGTTTGTGTATACAGCTAATAAACACTTCCTGTAACAGAAAATAACTCCAGAGTATGTAAATATAATAATTTTGTTCTAACATAATGCTAAATTTCGAAACAGTACAATAGCATCTGCTATCCCAGCAGTGCCAAACATCTTCAAAGGCAGGGAAGACCTTGTTGAACAAGGGGTATCTATTCTTTGTCAACAAGGTCTGAAATTCTTGGCTATTATGGGAGCAGGAGGAATGGGCAAGACTTCATTGGCCCTCCACATCATGGATTCTGCTCTAGTACAGGATAAGTTTGCAGGAAAATGTTACTTTGTTCCATGTGAACTATTTGAAGATGCAGAATCCCTTGTCCAAGGATTGATTCATGTTATGGAGTTGACTGTGCAGGAAAGTCAGAGTAAACAGAAGGTCCTATTTGACCATCTCAAATCTGCTCATGGTAATCTTCTGATTGTTTTTGATAATTTTGAGACCCCATGGAATCAAGCTGACTCAAGAATTGGTGTAAAGAATCTCTTGGAAAAGATTGCCAAGTGTGAAAAAGTATCTTTAATAGTTACCATGCGGGGACCAGATGGACCTGGTGATATTTCATGAAACAAATTAGGAGATAAATCTGGGATACCAACATTAGCCCCCATCCCTGCAAAGGAAGCATTCAAAGCATTTGCTGGTGACAATCTCCAAAGTTCAGATGACTCTGATTCTCAAATTGATTCATTACTTCATCAACTTGAATATGTCCCTCTTGCAATCAGACTCAGTGCTCAGCATGTCAAAAGAATCTCACTGAAAGCATTGATCAGTATGTGGGAGAAAGACAAGACATCAATCTTGATGGAGGGAAGGATGCCAGGGAGACTAACTAGTGTTAGTTTTTCCATTGATTTATCTTTGAAAATCTTCAAAATAGAAGGGAAAATACTCAACCTTCTATCAGCCATATCATTTTTGCCTGATGGGATCCCTTTTTGGGTTAAATATTTACCTGAGATGGTTCAAGAAGAAGGATTGACTTTCAATGTGTCAACCCTTTTAGACAGCTCACTCATTTATGACCAACACGAGGGGTTGAAAATGTTAGCACCAGTCAGGGAACATATTCATTCAAAGTACCCCATTGGACAAGTTGATATTGATCAGCTGGAGATGTTTTATGCAAAATTTCTTCAGAATTTGCCAAAAAATAATATCGAAGCTCAACCTATAGTCCAACTTCATATCAACAACATTGAGAAAATTTTCAAGGCACAAATAATCAGTAGGAATTCAAAAACATCATGTATTTCTGCAGTAAACATACTGGACAGATTTGAGAGATTTGCTTCAGTTTCCATTGGTCTGATTGATCTACTTCTGCAAAATAATCATAATATCATTGAGGATGGAATTTATTTGAAATTAACAAGGGCAATCAAATTGAGATGGATAGGAAGATTCCAAGATGCAGAGGCCCAGGCTATGTCTGTAAAAGACTGTCTCAATGAGGATGGTAATATCTCTCAATCTGAAGCAAATATACTGGGAAGGTGCTTTGATATTTTGCAAGGTATTTACTATCTTCAGGCTCAATATGAAAAGGCCATCAACATGAGTCTACAAGCCCAAAAGTATTTCAAACAAAGTGAAAACCAATGGGCTCAAGCTGATTCAATGTACTGGCTTGGGAATATTTACTATAAGCAACAAAGATACAAAGAAGCCTCTGAAATGTTCTCAGAAGCTCAGCAGCTTTTTCAACAAATTGAAAATGAGCTGGGAGTTGCAGAGTGTCTGAAAAGGCTTGGAGATATGTATCAAATGCAGGATAAATATGATGAGGCAATTGGGATTATATCAGATGCTCAAAAACAATTTGAGACTTTTGGAAATCAGCTACGAGCTGCAGAGTGTCTACAAAGTCTTGGGCAGCTTTATAGAATGCAGAGAGAATATGATGAAGCAACTGAAATGATATTGAAAGCTCACAAACAATATGAGGAGATTGGACATAAACAAGGAGTTGCAGACTGTTTGAGTAACTTGGGTTATATTTATTTGGATCAATCACAATATGATGAGGCTGTTGAGAACTTCTCACATGCTGAGAGGCAATATCAAAGTATTGGGAGGATTGTTGATGTCGCATGGTGTTATGAATGTCTTGGGAGAACTTATACACTTCAAGGCCAGTATGAAAAGGCAAAGGAGGCATTCACTAAAGCATTGGAGCTCTTTAAAGGATTCCCAGGAGAGAAATATTACCATGGAGGCACTTTGTTGTATTTTGGCCATCTTTTCTTTGATATGAAAGCTTTTGCAGAAGCTAGGAGGAAGTATGAAGAAGCAAGGGATACTTTTGACTCTCATGGACAACTTGAGAAGCATGTGGATGAATGTTCTGAGGCACTTGCTAAGCTTGATGAAGCTGAAGCTGCTGGATCAATCAGTGAATGATTGTTTGTACCCTGCAGTAATAATAATTCTTACATTCATTGACATGTTGATTTCTCTGCCGGTCTCTTGTACATAGTCAAATAAATATATCCATCAAAAACATTTTTCGAAGCCTCATGAAAAGTTATTTTCACCTGACCTGCCCCATATACGGCACTAATTAGAAGCGAGGTACGGTGACGTATCCGGTCTAACTAGAGGGCTTTAGGTAACATTCCCGACTCATGGCTAAAAGTCTTAAATGCCCTACAGCACTAAGTCCCTCTGGGTCCGTACAAATCCTGCGACCAGAAGTCTGGCTTCTGACCTTTGCTTCTCTTCAGATTCTTTGATAAAAATATGAGTTTGAGTCACCGCTCTATAAGTACTTACTCTGCCTATGAAGAGGAGGGCTGTCGCTTTTGCGCGGCGAGAAAGGCCGCTATAAAATGTCACAATGTGATCCGTGGGACTGTGATATACAGGACCAAATGAGCCTAACCCCGATTGGGTTGGAGGAGTCACAGGACGAGTCCTTCCCTTCGGTCGGCCTCAGGCTCGTAGTTGACAATACAAGCGTAAGTCATTTTGAAAAGCCTCAGGCCTCAGGCCTCAGGTGTAATGAGAGTCACGCAGTAAACCTTGTACTCGGCGGTATCTCCAATGTCAGTCACTGAAAAAACACTACAATTATCATAAAAATGGATGTCCGTGTATTCCCAGTAAGCATTGGGCCTGAATAATGATAACGGCCGAGTTTGAGCGCGAGCTGCGAGCTCGGAGCAAGGCGCGTGACACTTGACCAGTCTGATGCACGTGTCTGACACTGACAGAGTGATGTGATCACGGCCACGAGACTCAAATGCAGAATGACACTATCACAGTAACACTGCAGCCGTCGAGCTAGATAAGTATAGCAGAGGTATGTACTTGTTGTACTTGCGAAGTTGATGGAATCTTCATAGCAGATATCAGAAATCAAAATCTTTCAACATCAAAATAAAAAATAATCAAACATATGAGTGGTCGAAAATGACGAGCGTCCTCGAGTACGTGACTTTCACTGGTCAAAATCGAGTGCTGCACGGCCCAGCAACGGCAGATGCCGTCTGGAATTTGAACCTCTTAGTTGATATGCCAGTTTCTTCGGCGATGAGTCATCATTTTTCGGCATGTATGCACTCTGACCATGAGCCGTCTGGCCGCACGGCACCCGGTTTGGATACTACCTTTTTACCCGTGAAGCCATGAAATTTTGACATCCAAGAGATGCACTTATACTGCCTATTCACATACATATGCAGTTGAGTATTTTCTACTCAGTACTAAGTACCAGTGGTAACATAAATCTAAAGCTCTAGTACTGCGTAAGTTCAATTTCAGTACATGGTTCTTCTCTATCTCAAAATAACACATTCGTACTTATACCACTTCCGAGTTGTTCAAACTCCATGAATGTTTATTAGAGAAAAAAGAATGCATATAATTCTGAACACAGTTCAACTCTCAATGTGCATTAGACTATATTTGCATGCACTTATAACTCATTCGGAGCCATACATCGAAACAATCAAATAAAGAACAAGACATATACGACATCCCCTCTGGCAACTGCATATCACTTCCACATTGTTCAACTCCATGAATAATTTTTATTAGAGAGAAAAACATACTTCAGTTATGAAACCAAAATTCAGCGTATGCTTGTAAGACCAAAACTCAGTGTACGCATGTAAGATCAAAATTCTGCACATACATAAGTAAAAAACTCTGCACGCATATAAGAAAAAAACCCTTAGGCAGATAAGAAAAAAAGGTTTGTAGGCGGATAAGCGAAAACAGTTCTGCAGGTGGAAAAGAAAAAAGTTCTGCGGATGGATAAGAAAAAAATGTTTTGCAGGTGAATAGTAAGAAAAAAAGTCCTGTGAGCAGAGTTTGTTTCTTATCATCTGCCTACAGAGTTTGTTTCTTATCCGCCCACAGAGTTTTTTTCTTACGTCTTGCCTACAGAATTTTGTTCTTACCTACGTATCTGCAGAGGTTTTTTCTTAGTAACTTTTTCTCTTATCTGTAGGCGGATAAGAAATAAACTCTGGTGGATAAGAAACAAACTCTGTAGGCGGGTAAGAACAAAATACTAAATAGGTAAGATCACGTCACTGTCACACACGTGCATCAGACCAAATTAAGTACACTGGCCAAGTGTCACGCGCCTTGCTCGTAGCACAACAGTCGTTGTGCCGTACTCGGGTCAGGTCCAATATTTGTACTACATGAACATGATAAATTGTAGTGTTACACTGGCGGTGACTAATCATCTTTCGGCGCGTTAACCATTGCATTGAGAAACAATAATGAAGCAATGACACGCACCCATGCTAACCATAAGGTATCAGAATGTGGAACGGACGGGAACATGACAGAACCTCCGAGTTTTGTTACGCCGACGCTCAAGCCTCAGGATTATTACCATATTTGGTAGGGAGTAATTGCCAGTGTATATTACGCGGCCGAAGGAAGGACTCGTCCTGTGACTCCTCCAACCCAATCGGGGTTAGGCTCATTGTATATCACAGTCCCACGGATCACATTGTGACATTCTGATTTTTAATCGGCCTTACTCGCCGCGCAAAAGCGACAGCCCTCCTCTTCATAGGTAGAGTAAGTACTTATAGAGCGGTGACTCAAACTCATGCATATTTTTATCAAAGAATCTGAAGAGAAGCAAAGGTCAGAAGCCAGACTTCTGGTCGCAGGATTTGTACGGACCCAGAGGGACTTAGTGCTGTAGGGCATTTAAGACTTTTAGCCATGAGTCGGGAATGTTACCTAAAGCCCTCTAGTTAGACCGGATACGTCACCGTACCTCGCTTCTAATTAGTGCCGTATATGGGGCAGGTCAGGTGGTTATTTTCGTACTACTTTGTGAACTTCCTCAAATAGGTGTATATATTTTTTTATTTGGAACGAGAATTTCAGTCAGTTTTATTGATTAAATTGTGAGTTTTGTAGTCATCGTGTACATCAAAATTATGACCAGTTCATCTTTAATTCGGAGAGGGTTTATTTTCCCCTCTGGGTAAGGATAAACAGTTGTTTTTCATTTGGATTTGTGATGACGGTTCACCTCTCCACCGAAAAATATCAAACAGTTATTTGATATCTCGAAGTGTATGTTTTTTTTGGATATAACATGCCACAAGTACGTAGCATGTCCCGGCAGTTTGTGCTAGGTAATGTCAATAAGTGATGAATCTACCGGATATCAGATTTCTACAAATGCACCAGAAATCATGGAGTGATCAGTTATGTGTCACAACAATGACCTTGTCGAGAGTGGATTATAGTGGGTTATGCAACCGATAAGTCGCTCATTTGTATGAAATCTACTGAGTAACAGCATCGAGATTTTTATAGAATTATTCTGTCTTTTATAGGCCCCATTTCCATTTTTTGTGAGTTGAACCTGCGCATTCCATTTGCACAGGTAGCCAAAGAGGATTTAGCATTACAGTGGGTGAGTATAATTTTGAGGTACCATTTAGATTAACTTTTTCGCAAGGTCTAACCTTGACATAATTCCGTTTGAGGACCAGACACATGGCCTGTGTTAGTATCTGTTATATCAGAGCGTGCAAAGCTGGTGTGATATAATTCTAATGTGGTTCGTGTAGAGAGCACACGAGTGCTTCATATATAGACCACTGTGGACTCCTAAGCCGTATTGGTATCAACAATTGTCAAAATCATGGGTAGGAGCTACATTTCTGGCACTGTACCCATTGAATTTGATGGTTCGGGATGAACCGTGGATGTAAAAGTTGACGCATCTCTTCCATTTTGGGACACGGCTGTTGCGTGAGACACGTCATCAAAACTCGTTGTCCCATCTCTCGTTCAGCCTTGTACATGCTTTTGGGGGCTGTTTTCTATACCGTCTATCCCGCTCCTCGCTGCGTCGTTGATACAGTCAACATTGGGTCCCTTTCTCTTGTATCTATTATCTCACACAATGTCGGGCTATGGCTATAATGGCTATTTTATGCTGAATTTGCTGGAAACAGGTACGGTACAATTCCTCTTCCTTCGTTCCCTCCTACCCAACTGACTCGTTTTAATCTGGAAGCGTAGACTCAACTACTCCCACAGTTTCTGTTCCCAAAGACGAAGTATTATGCTGGTGCTACAGCTTGTAGCTGTCTCAACCTGGCCGATCTCCCCAACCACTGTGCTCGCCCCATGCATTTCATGTAAGTCTTCTAGCATGGCACCCATAATCCCTGCCCCATGTATTCAATACCTATCGATTTCCGCCTGCATCACTTGTTATCTCTTATTATTCCATGTCATACAATAACTCCTCCGTCCGCCTTCCTACATACATATCATTTTTCTGTAAACTCCTAATTTCTGCTTAATAACCCATGGCGAACCACCCTCCAAACCCAATCCAAGTCCCTATGCCTATCCACAATCCAAACAGTCTAACTGACCTTGACCATAGCGTTCATGATGTCCCAATGTCCGGCATCACTATAACAACATCACCAACGCAACAATACCCCCCCACTCACTCTCAGCAAACACACCAGTGTCTACCTCATGGCCATCACCCGCCCTTGTCCATCACCTCGTCTCCTTCAGCTCACTCCCTTTCCTCCTCTCAGGTCGACTACCCCATGTCTTCTGGCTTATGCAATGGTTCAAATAGCGGGTCTTTCGACCTCGATTCCTACATACGTCATTTCCTAGGCTCACCCATGTTATGACGAGCAGGTTTCTTCACCTGTAGAGGCCAGTATTTTATATTAATAAGGACAGTTGGCCATAATTTTGCATATATTATTGAGGTGAACTTGCCTGCACAGCTTTTTTTTATAAAAAATGGGAAACTTCCCTCTTCTAGTCATGTGACAGCTTTTTTATATAAAAAATGGGAAATTTCACTCTACTAGACATGTGACCTATGTAGGCCAGTGGGCAGGCTTGCTTTGGGCGCATTTGGGTGCATTTGGAATTTCCTTTTTAGGAAACAATGACATAATGACCACAAAAAGCAGATTTTAATTGCCTATTTTGGCAGGCCAGAGAGGGGGTTGTTTGCTGCATAGGATGGCATTTTCCCACACTTCAGATAAGTGATTGTGGGCGCATTTGGGATTTCCTTTTTGGGAAACAATAACATAATGATCACAAAAAAAGCAGATTTTTATTGCCTATTTTGGCAGGCAATAAGAGGGGGTTGTTTTGTGCAGGGGATGGGATTTTCCCACACTTCAGGTCAGTAGTTGTGGGCGCATTTGGGATTTCCTTTTTAGGAAATAATCACATAAATAAGCAGATTTAAGCAGATTTCTGCTGTTTATTGTGGCAGGCATTGAAAGGGGCTGTTTGATAAATAGGGGCAGGATTTTCCCACGCTTCTGGAAACCACTGGCAGATGCCCTATCAAATGGAGACTCTGAATATAATTACCAAATTAGAATAGAGACTGTGGCTGAAGAGAAAAATGCAAAAAACATTTTTGGAGCCGGCGATGAAAAGTATAAAAATGAGGTAAGGGTGTTTATAGTGGTAAATTGGGTCCAGGAATCCAAATTTTCAAACAGAATTTCCATATTCTTATCAGTTCTTGAGATATTCACTGATGTATGTACAAGCATAAAATATGCAGATACACTCTCAGGCCCAACCAGCTTGTAACTTGGTTCAGCCTTGCTACATCTGTAATTATACTGTTTTCATAGTTGTAAAATCACAAAATAGGGGAAACTAACATGGTTTAGAGATCACCTGTAACCTATGGCTTTTTATCTGATAAAAGAGTACATACTACTGTTACTTTTGTTGGATTTTAAATTTTCAATATCTTCACTGCTTCAATGACTGTTTAAGATGTATACTACAGTTACTTTTGTTCTGGAATACTTTAGTGGGTTTTGATCACCTAAATACCCATATCACTCCACAGCATATACAAAGCATATATGAAAAGTATATTACCAGGTTAAAAAAAAACAGTCTATTGGCAGTCATGTATTTTGTTTATTATATTTGATAAAACACCAAGACCAAATGACTATGTTTATTATTGTTGAAATACAACTTTTATGAAATGCTGAGTATATAGGCACTGGTTCATGTTAGTTTTCATTTGGCTGAAGTTTATGAAAAACATATATGGATGGAACGTCTCATGTCTCTGAGACTATATGTACATACAGGCCCACTTTTAACCAACCAGATAGAGTGTGTATGCATGTGAATTTATTTACTTTCACATGTTATACTTCTGTTAGATACAAGAAATCTCAGAGGGAAAGTATAATAAGAATAGTCTGTTATATGCAGTGTCTGAAAAGAAGAGGTAAATAATCTACCAAAGTTATATTCAATATCTGAAAAAGATAATTGGCTGAACCAAGTTACAAGCTGGTTCCTGAGAGTGTGTCTGCATATTTTATGCTTATACATACATCAGTGAATATCTCAAGAACTGATAAGAATATGGAAATTCTGTTTGAAAATTTGGATTCCTGGACCCAATTTACCCTATAAACACCCTTACCTCATTTTTATACTTTTCATCGCCGGCTCCAAAAATGTTTTTTGCATTTTTCTCTTCAGCCACAGTCTCTATTCTAATTTGGTAATTATATTCAGAGTCTCCATTTGATAGGGCATCTGCCAGTGGTTTCCGGAAGCGTGGGAAAATCCTGCCCCTATTTATCAAACAGCCCCTTTCAATGCCTGCCACAATAAACAGGAGAAATCTGCTTAAATCTGCTTATTTATGTGATTATTTCCTAAAAAGGAAATCCCAAATGCGCCCACAACTACTGACCTGAAGTGTGGGAAAATCCCATCCCCTGCACAAAACAACCCCCTCTTATTGCCTGCCAAAATAGGCAATAAAATCTGCTTTTTTTGTGATCATTATGTTATTGTTTCCCAAAAAGGAAATCCCAAATGCGCCCACAATCACTTATCTGAAGTGTGGGGAAAATGCCATCCTATGCAGCAAACAACCCCCTCTCTGGCCTGCCAAAATAGGCAATTAAAATCTGCTTTTTGTGGTCATTATGTCATTGTTTCCTAAAAAGGAAATTCCAAATGCACCCAAATGCGCCCAAAGCAAGCCTGCCCACTGGCCTACATAGGTCACATGTCTAGTAGAGTGAAATTTCCCATTTTTTATATAAAAAGCTGTCACATGACTAGAAGAGGGAAGTTTCCCATTTTTTATAAAAAAAGCTGTGCAGGCAAGTTCACCTCAATAATATATGCAAAATTATGGCCAACTGTCCTTTTTGTATATATTTTTCTAGCAGCTAGAGCTGGGTTTCTTTGGATTTGGAGTACCGGGTCTTTTATCGGTGCAGCCAGTCCCATGGACCGACTGCGAGGGTCACTCGAGTGCGTCCTCTGCCCCTCTTTTTTCCTCTTCGAATCTGACTCTTATTTTTTTTCAAACTCGCTTAGATCGAGAGGCATAGATTCGACCACCTTCAAAGTCTTTGACCTCCAAGATGAACTATATGTCGGAATTACACTTGTTGTGATATCAACCTCACAAATCCTCACGCCGTTCTCGAGCACTTCAAACAAACTCATATTGCCGTTTCCAACCCTCCAGCTTCAGTTTTACAACCTTAGACAAGGATACGAGTCCCCTTTGACCCTCAAATCGTCGGAGTCTCACCTATGTGGGGGTCAGGGTCAAACATATCACCGACAGCAACGACAGGAAAACCCGAATAACGGACAAACACATTATCTTCCCCAGTGGACCCAGACAACATGGAACTCGAACTAGCTCCTCCTTTGCCTCATCAACGACAACAACTGTCTCAGCGACAGCAACATAACAATGACCATAATCATTATCACTCGGGCTCTCACCATTCAAGTCCTACTTCACCCACTCCTTCTCATTTGTCTTTCGGTGCTTCTTCCCCTCCACCTCTGTATGCACCCAACTCGCTTGCTGCTGCTTGTTCGGGTGGTTTCCTTCTTTTGGAGACCAAATATCACAACGTCAACAACAAGTTCTATCCTCCGAACTCCTTTTCCTCGCCTTATGCTTCCGCTTCAGTCTCGCAACCCCCTTCACCACCTCATGCTTATATGTTGAACCAAAGTCAGGGACAACAACCACAACAACAATAGCAGTAACAACACGGAGGACATGGTGTGTCGGCAAAGTTCAATACAATGGTTATTCCAGGGAATGGAACCAGTACATTGGCATCAACCCCCTCGTCAGCAATGACAGTTCCTGGTTTCCAGCCTAGCTCGAGTAGTCCAGCTGGTGCTGTCGGTGGCAGTGGGGGCGGTAGTAGTGGTTCCGTAGAAGGAAGACCTTTGTTATCCCTCAATCTTGGAAATCAAGTTAACGGCAATATCGGAAACTCGGGAGGTGGGGATGGTATTGTTAAAGTTGAAGGGGATGGGATGAACGGTGTTGAGAATACTTCGATTTCTTCTACTGGCGGTCATGGGCACGTATCGGGGTATTTGACACCTACGACCATGACTACTACTGGCGTTGGTGTTGGAGGGTTTTCAGGTGCGAATGGTGCGACGGGACTCCTGACTGATCCGATGCACCACCAGCCTCCTCATCCTCATTACCAACCCCAGCACCACCAACATAATACTTCGCAATACGCCAGCCATCCACATGTCCGTCCCCACCTTCCTCGTCCGTTCGCTTATAATCACCACGGAGTGGGAGGAGGGGAAGCGAGGAGAAATGGAAGTGGGATGATGACACCGCTGATGCCTATTTCACCGATGTCCCCAATGTCACCTGTTTTGCCTATGGACAGTGGTAGTGGTCTCAGTGGTGGTGCGACAACTACAACTGTGACAGCAGGGATGGAGAGTGGTACTACGGTGGATCCCATGTCGTCTTTCCTCTCTGCGTTAGCAGCAGCTTTAGCCAATCCTCTCATGGGATACCCTACCGTCGCTGGTGGTGTAGGAAGCAGAGGAGTGGGAGTGATGAACGGATTTGGTGGGTTGAATGGAATCGGAGAAGCTGGTATAATGGTGTCGGTGTCGGTATCGGTGTTGACGTTGGAGAACCGGAGGGTGAAGTCAGTTGCATCACTTGGAGTCCCGCCATGTTGTTCTTGAACACTGGGTCTTCGGAACCTGATTAAGAAGCTTTTGCTGGTTCTGTGAACATTAGTAATATCGCAGGAAGAGATGGCAAGGATGGTGGAAGAGAGCGAAGGGAAGCGAAGGGAAGAAAGGAAACAAGAAAATGAAGAGCAAGATTGAGTTGTTGGAATCAAACGTAGGCAAAAAATTGACAGGTCCTCCTTCGTCTTCCATGTCCGCTTCTACAGCAGTTCGATCTGTAGGTTGACCACCAAACCCAGCGATTCCACCTTTAGTATCTTCTGCTTCGCTTTCTGTGTTGGGGGCTTTGGGTGGTACTGGTGCTGCTGGTTCTAGTGGAGGAGCTGGTTCTAGTGGAGGAGCTGGGGCAGGAAATGGGATAGGAGGTGCATGAGGGTTAATGGCGACAGGGTTGGTTGGAGGGTTGTTGGGCACGAGTAAACCTTTCAAGTGTCCAAAACTTAATTTACATAAGAGTGATAAACAAGTGAATGGTGAGTTTTATTTTTTAACTCTGTTTCTCCCTGTCTTCTAAATCAACGATTTCACTAAGATTTGTCCTTTCGTTCTCGTCGATAAAATAGGCTTGAAGTATCACATCACGCACGGTTCCTGCAACTTTGCACCTCCGAGAGATTTGGAGCACGTCCATGCGTTGTTGGAGAGGAAGAGAAAAGACAGAGCAGCCACATTGGCCGCTGCCGGTGGTTCTTCCTCAAACACCAACAATTCGACTTCTGGCTCTACAGGCAATGGGTTTCCGACAACAACGACATTGGGAACCAACGGGAGTTTAAACGAGGAAGATTTTAACGGAGGGGCAGCATCAGCGTCAGGCTCAGGATGGAACTCTCCTGCAATCTTCTCCTTTTCTAGGTTTCGGATCTAGATCTGGTCCTAGTTCTCAAGTGCCCACTGCACCTTCTTCTCCCTCATCCGCTTCGATGACGAATAACAATAACAACACCAACCCGACTCACAGCACCAATGCTCATTCAAATTCGTTTGGTGGAGGTGCTGATGGTATGAATGGGTTGAGCGGCATGGCAGGTATGGCAGACTTGGAACTATCGGAGCAGGAGCTGGTAGCGTTGAGTTTGGAGGCGGAGAGGAAGTTGAAGCCTTTTGCGTGTGGGGTTGGGGATTGTCCGAGAAGGTATAAAATATGAATGGGTTGAGGGAGTGGGAATTATACAAAGTAATGAGCGGTATCTGAGCTCACATGTGTTTTTCCCTGATCTTTCTCGAACGGATATCACTATGCTCACTCCGGGGAGCATGGTGCGGTCGGACTGGCGATGCTCGCGAGCGGCATACATGCTCGCAAAACAATCATTATAGCAACATATCTCATTCGCACCATCATCGAGAGAGGGATAAGGACAAGGAAGGAGGAGGCAGCGGCGGTAATAGCATTTACCACGGTGAACATGAAGGAGGACAAAAGATGCGTGGTGTTGGAAGTAAACCAACAAGTAGAGCAAATAGCAGGAGTCAAACGGGAACACCTGCTTTACCACCGTTACCACCATCGTTACCTCCCTCAACTTCTACTTTGTGTTGAATTAGGCCCGGGGAATTAAAGGCTTAGACGAAGGAGTGGGCAAAAGACAGATACGCAGGGAACCCGTTGCAAACGCGCAAGGGTTCAGATCTCAATATTGACACTATATAAGTACATACAAATAGGAGATACGCAAGGGATATGTCAATCGTAGTATAATAAAGCTGTAAAGTATGAAACGGCCAGTAATTAAATAAGTAAAAATAGGTATACGATCGGTGTCGGAAGTGCGCCACGATTATGAATCCCAACACTCCCCCGGAATCTGCGCACGGACGACAACAAGCATGACTCCCCCGGAATTGAACAAAATTAAAAGAAATAAAATAAACTAGTAACCAAAGTCAGAATCATCAGAATTATCCATACCAATTGCGGCATTTGCCTGGCCAATATCCCTCTGTTTACTTTCGAGCCAAGCCTTTCGCTCAAGGCAATTAGCCTTCGTGTGTCCAAGTTTGTCGCAGAAGTAACATTTGATTTCAGCAGCCGAAAAAGCTACATTGAGTGTAGGAGCGGAATTCTTGGGACCTGTATTAGTGGAAGGAGACTTCCTTGGTGTAGTGACGGATTGGTGATGCATGTTGTTATGGGTGATTTCTGCGGCTAGGAGGATAGGGGTAAGATGAGCAAGGTTTGCATCTTCGGGCGCGAGGCTGTCTATATTGGGAAGAAGGTGGTTATATGTGGTGGGAAGGCTGCCTACAAGAGTGATGAGGACATCATCCTCGGTTACGTTGCCGCCCGCAGCCCTGAGTTCGTTGCTACGGCTTCGGACAGACACTTCCACTGGCCCAATGTTTCTGGCCAGCAAAACATTGGGCAAAAGGTATTGCAAAAGAATAAATTTATTGAAAGAAAAAGGTAATGTTTGCCACTGAATATACTATTTAAATAAATGACCAAATAAACAAACAATCAAGTATGAAAAAAGAAAAGAATGCCACTCACTATTCATAAAATTTGCCACTCAATAAAGTGAGAAAATAGATGGTAAAACAAAGAAACTTTCTCAAAGGAAAAAGTGAAAGAATGCCACTCAAGATTTTTTAAGTTTCGCGGTTGTCATGGCAACATTGTAATTGCCATGACAACCGCGAAACTTAAAAAATCTTGAGTGGCATTCTTTCACTTTTTCCTTTGAGAAAGTTTCTTTATTTTACCATCTATTTTCTCACTTTATTGAGTGGCAAATTTTATAAATAGTGAGTGGCATTCTTTTCTTTTTTCATACTTGATTGTTTGTTTATTTGGTCATTTATTTAAATAGTATATTCAGTGGCAAACATTACCTTTTTCTTTCAATAAATTTATTCTTTTGCAATACCTTTTGCCCAATGTTTTGCTGGCCAGAAACATTGGGCCAGTGGAAGTGAGAAGAGATCCAGGATTCCATATCCTGATCGGGAGATTTCTGCATAGTGTTGAGCACACGACACATGGAAAGGGAAGCAGTGAAGCCCTTGGGGCAGTGAACGTTATGCAAGTCATCCCAAATCCCCATGGGATCTTCTTGGTCTTGGAAATGTGGATGTTACGACCGAAGCCGTACTTCAAGGATTCTACGCTGAGGTCGTAGGTTCTGGATAAAGTTCGAAGAACCTCGTCACAAAGACAAAGGTTCTAGATCAGACTCGGAAGGCCTTCATCACAAAGACAAAAGGTTCTGGGTTCCGAGGTTCGAGTTGACCTTGTTACAGAAACAAAGGTCAAAGGTTCGGTGAGTTCAACGAGCCTTTACTGAAAGTAAAGGTTTGAGAAGTCTTAGAAGAAGGATCTCGCAGAGTCCTTGTAGTAAGGTTAAAAGGTATAGATTGGGAAGGTCAAGCTAAGGAATCAGCTCAACCAAAAGCTATCTTAAATACAACAAGTCCTCATGTGTTAAGTACTGCTAAAGCATGTTCAGTCCATGAGGAATACAAAAGGGAAATAGCTGGGAATAATAAGAGACATGCATTGACATGCATGTTAAAAGCAAGAATAAAGCATGTTCAGATGAACATGAAGGAAGTATAAGTAAAACAGCGAGGGGAATGTAAAGGAAACGATAAAGACATGCAGTCTATGCATGTTAAAGGTGAGGATGAAGCATGCTGAGGTAAACATGCTGGAAACACATGGTATAAGTAGGACATGAGGCAAACATGAGGAATATGCAAGGTGTCCTCATGTACGATCACAAAGGTGAAATGATGTGACAGAGGTGAAGGAATGTGAAAGAGGTGAAGGGATATGAAAGGAAAGAGGGTTGTGATGATCTAAAGGTTTTGGTAAACACGAGAGGTAAAACATCCTCGTGTGTGATCATGGAAATATAGTAAAAGAAAAGGAAAATGAATATGGAGAGGGAATAACTGTAACATTACCCCCTTCCTATCTTTGAAGTCACCCTGACTTCAATATTCTTCTTGATATCTTTCAAGGGTGTTGCCTGGAGTTAACTTGTCCACGTCTTCTTTAACCGTTGGAGAATCATTTTGTGTGATGATGGTTTCCATCCCTTCTTCAATTTCTTTTGCTTCTTTCCAAGTTCATCCAGGGTTATTTTCCCAAAGAAACTCCCTCCACTTCTTGTCAAAATCTTTCCAGTTTTCCTCATCTAACTTGGCAAAGTCGGTGGCTTCTTCTTCCCAGTCGTTGGCAATACGAATAAGGATATCAGCTGCTGATTCTTCAGAATCCCAGTCTGACAGAGCTTGGTCATCGTTAGGAACATAGTCCCAGTAATTTGTCCAATCCTCGTTGGAAGGTTCTGGTCCTTCCCAGTTTCGAATATCTTCTTTGGTAGGGGTATCATTTTCCATGGAGTCGAGGAGAATAAATCAAAAAGTATCAAACTCCTGTTGGATAAAGGTAGGGGTAGAGGGTCGAGTAAAGTTAGGAGTAGTGGTGAAGCTAAAGTATATGGTCGACGGGCTGATGGTGATAGGAGTTGTAGGAATGGGAGTGATGGGGGCGAGAGAGATCATTTCTGAAAAGAAGTGAGGAGCAGGGCTAGTTGTTTCGAGGTGGGTTTGCTGAAGTCTTTTCAGCTAGTTTGTTTCTTCTTTTATAATCTTCAAGCAGCTCTCCGGCATGTTCTAAATTTCCTGCTGGTTCCCATGAGTTTGAAGTCGATGGATATCCTACCCAAGACACGAGGTATTCTCGAGGATTCTTCTTCGGCCGATGTGAAAGGATCGATTCTATTTCATATTCTTCTTGTCCATCCACGATGTCTGCAGGTGGTTCCAGGTAATTTGTCCATGTGCTTCATTTTCGATATATGGAGTTCGGAGTAGAGCCGCATGGAAAATGGGATGGATCTTCCATCGTGGTGGTAGTTCTAATTTGTAGGTGACAGGTCCCAAGACCTCTTTAATGGTGAAGGGCCCTTCTCGTCGTGGTGATAGTTTCCTTGAGGGATACAGGAGGCGAAGGTTCTTTGCTTCTAGCCAAACCTTCTGTCCCTGTTCAAATGGAGTGAATGTCTTCTTGGATCGAGCAGCCATTTTCTGTCTGGCTAACTCGTGTAAGGCAAATGTTTCTTCCCTGATCTTCTTTAGATTGTTCATTCTCTCCTCTACGCTGGGTACGTTTGATTTTTGTTGAATGGTGGGGAAGGGTCTAGGGTTGTATCCCATCATGAGGAAGAATGGCGAGTGATTTCTGGCGGAGTGGATTCGATTATTGTGGGTGAACTCTGCTACAGGTAATTCTTTTCTCCAAGTTTCCTGGTGTCTGGCGCAAAACAAGCGAAGATATGTTTCAAGTTCCTGGTTTACGCGTTCAGTTTCTCCATCTGTCTGAGGGTGGAATGCTGTACTCATGACAAGTTTGATTCCAAGAAGTCGTCCTAGCTCTTGGAACACATTGGCGGCAAATCGGGGGTCTCTGTCAGAGAGAATTTCGTCTGGTAGTCTAAATCTTTGGTAGACATGGTCCAGAATTAAGGTAGCCACTCCCATGGCATCGATTGTTTTGCGGCAAGGAATGAAAATTGCCCCCTTCGTAGCCACACGGTCGACCACGACCAATATTGAGTCATCTCCATCTACTTCTGGTAAGTCGGTGATTAGGTCCATGGTGATTTTCGAGAATGGTAAGGCATTTTCTCCTCCTGCAATCGGCATTAATGGTGGTGTTGTTGGGTGAGTGTTCACCTTCATTTGTTGACAGGTGGCACACCCTTCCACGTATTTCTTGATAAAAGAATACATTCCTGGCCACCAGTATTCTCGTTTGATTAGTTCCAAGGTGGTGTATTGTCCTGGATGTCCTGTTGTCCTTCCATCATGGTATCTTTTAACCAAGTTTCTTCGTAATTCTTCATCTTGGGGAACGTAGCATTTATTCATAAAGAATAATATGCCATCTTCGATTTTCCAGTCGGATAAAGCTGATTTTATTGGTGGTGCTCCATTTGTCTTGAGTGCCTGGACAGCACTAAGCATCAAGTCGTCCTTCATAGTCTTTTCTGCAATAAGGGAGTGCAGTTCTGTGTCCATTACTCTGATCCTCGGGAATAGGGTCTCCATCTGAACTGACAGAGGGCGTGGTAACCTCAACCACATCCCATAAACCACGAGCAATGAGATCGGCTTCGACATAGGTGGCCCATGCTAGGTATTTGGTGATACCACCATTATCGAGACAGTCGTAATTGAAACAAGTGAGGTCGGACATAGAAAATGAAAGAATTTGAGTGGGAAACGGGTATGAATTGTCGAAGACTCGACCAACGGAGCGGATTGTCGAAGACTCGACCAACGAAGCGGATTGCCGAAAACTCGGCCTACAAGAAGAGTTGCCGAAACCTCAGCCAACAAGATAGGGTACCGAAACCTCGGTCAACAAGAAAGGGTGCTGAAGACTTGGCCAACAGAGAACAGAGATGTGCTGAAGACTCAGCCGACAGTAAGACAACAAAGTTGAATAGCGCTTTGTCCTTGGGTTGTGCCCGCGCGTTTGTGTTGAATTAGGCCCGGGGAATTAAAGGCTTAGATGATGGAGTGGGCAAAAGACAGATAGGCAGGGAACCCGTTGCAAACGCGCAAGGGTTCAGATCTCAATATTGACACTATATAAGTACATACAAATAGGAGATACGCAAGGGATATGTCAATCGTAGTATAATAAAGCTGTAAAGTATGAAACGGCCGGTAATTAAATAAGTAAAAATAGGTACAGAAGCGAACCCCTTAGCGAAAAATGACCCATAAGCGAAAAAGAGAATATCCCCGGGCCCTACCAAAAACTCTGTCAATACAGAACTAGAATATGTATAGCATAAGTCCCAAATATAAAATTTCAAAGGCCAGTATTATCAGTATAGCTCAGAACTATGAAATTACCATTTCTGCACAAAAAGTGGTACAAAACTGTATCATAAGCACTGTTGTAATTACCTGGATTCTCCTTTGCTATTCTTGAGTATGTGGGGGTTTTTAGGGTCTCTGAGCTCAAAAATGACCACCTCAAGACACCAAAATGTACAGGTGGCTGAGAAGAGCATTTTTTGCTTATGGGTTTTTTGCTCATTTTGGCTAATAAAAATAATATACAGACGATTGCAGGCTCAAATACAAACCAAATTGCATGATTCTTTTTTTAAACTGAAAGAGCTCATTGTTAAAAATAAGATCAAAAAAAGACTTTTGTAAAAATATTAAAATTACGCCGGCAAAACTAAATTTATAGAAAATATTTCGCTTATGGGTTCGCTTCTGTATACGATCGGTGTCGGAAGTGCGCCACAATTATGAATCCCAACACTTTGCCTATCACGGCTACCGCTACTTCTCCACTTACTCCGGGGGTAATGATGGGCGGAAGTGTGGAGGGCAAAACGGGACCTTTGCAAGCGGCTTCATTTGCGGCAGCCCAAATTAGGGAGATGCATCAGATACATGTGGCTACTGGTGGAGAGAGTGGTTTCTCTTCTATGGAAACACCGACGTTGCCGACTGCGAACGCTACCACCATTACTACACCGATTCAGGCCCAGTTTCTTCCGGCACAGGGATATCCTCAGAGGTATATGGAGCATCAGAGAGCGCAGTATGTTGCTCAGATGCAGCAACAGCAGCAGCAAGGGTTTGTAGGTTAAGCAAATGAAGCAATACGTTAACCGGGCCTTTCCCTCCCTTTTGCTTGTGTTTGTGTCGTTTCTTTCTGTTGCCCCCTTCCTTTTTCCTCTCAAGCCTCCATTACTCGTGATGTGATACGGTCCCCAGTGTATGAATTGGCGCCGCCCACTGGTCCTTTCGATCCCTCTTTCCGCAGTCTTTTGTACTTCCAAAATGGCTTCTCACATTTTCGCTCCGTTCTTCGATAGAGGGAAAAATTTCGTTGTTTCCTCTGCATTTCCAAATCACACTTTTAGATTTCTCAGTTCTCTACCTTTGC
This sequence comes from Dendrothele bispora CBS 962.96, assembly GCA_004369135.1. NCBI lineage: Eukaryota > Fungi > Basidiomycota > Agaricomycetes > Agaricales > Dendrothele > Dendrothele bispora. The sequence goes on along the minus strand of ML179054.1, from coordinate 276,931 downwards.
TACAATTTACTGTTTCGTCGATATTGTGGCTGGTTTGTTTGCCCCCTCCCTAGTCCGGCTCGAGAACTTTGTCTTTGTCGTTCTGTGATTCCTCCTATTGCCTTTCCCCACTCCTGCACCGTTTGATTCAAAAAGTATCTATACACACATGCAATCAATCCATATGTACATATGTACATATACACATATATACGCTTGATTCTCGAACAGAATATATACATATACTTACATGCTACAAGTTTCTGAAAAAAAGTGTACGTTATTTTTGTGTTTTTTTCTTTTCCTTTCTTCCTTCCTTTCTTGCTTTAGCTCGTGTTGTTCATTTCTTCTTTATAGCCTATATTCCTATATCTCGTGTGCAACTTCGTGTTTAGCATCTATATGTCAGTATCTTTTCTGTTTCTTTCCCCTTTGCTCTATTTCTCTCTTTGAGTATCGTATCCTGTCTGTCTGTGCCCTAGTGCGTAAAATAATAGAATAAGTACATATACATTCGCACGTATATATACAAACATCGGTGTATGTGTGTTGTCCAGTGCTCGCCATTCTTTTTTCTTCTTCTCGCTAGTTGTGAGTGTCTTCTCAGTGATGCTTTTGTGTCTGCTGCTTTTCTAGGCTTCTTTCAGGTTTCGATATAAAATTCCTTTTTGTTTTTCATTTCCAATATACTCGCATTCCTGTGTTCTCAATTGTAATCTATAAATTCTATGTAGATTTGTGTTTTGACCGTGATCTTCCCCTGTCTTTATTGGGCATAGCTCTTACATGCCAAGGTGAAGGTTTGTAAGATCATAAATTTGGGCTATTCAAGTGTCTACCTATTATCTGCGTGTGTATTATAAGGGAATTGTGCTTATGGAATTAGGACATTGCCCATCGGAATTCCAATCCTGGAACTCCCCATGTCTCTGAAACCTTATTTCTTCATTGTTTAATTGACCAGTCACATGCAGATGGATAACTTCACATTTTCAACAGCTAAGTGCATCTTCTGCCGCAGTTCGTGACAGTAAGTAAACGGATATCTCCATATTCTCCGAAACCTTATTCTTTGACATATTAATTAATTGACTGGTCACATGCAGTTGGATAATTTTCACGTCTTCAACACATCACCGTGCTTCTGTCCGTAATCTTTAATAGTGAGTGTCTTTTATTTTCCTCGATGAATTTTTATTAAATGGGGGAAGAATACAAATCAGTCTGAGTAGGATGAAGAAAGTGATTGCAGCTGTAGGGAAACTTGGTTTGAAAAATAAAAATTGGAGAAAGGAAGCTCACCCCAATGCTGCTAAAATTGTGGAGGATACAGAACCAGCAACTTTCTTATCTGGCTCGAGTCCTCAAATTTCTGAGCAGATACAAACATCCCATGGTACCCGTTTTTTCACCGATCCAAGGGATAACAACTTCACAAATGCCACTATTACAAATGCTGTAAATCAGACCAACAATTACTATAGATCTGGTGACCTCAGAACAATTCAAAAATAAATCATAGAATTTACCTTCTACTAGATCGACCATCCTCTGAAGCCAATGTATGTGTTTCTCTAGAAAACAGTTTGTGTATACAGCTAATAAACCTTCCTGTAACAGAAAATTACTCCAGAGTATGTTATACTAATAATTCTGTTCTATCATGATACTAACTTTTGAAACAGCATGATAGCATCTGCTACCCCAGCAGTGCCACTTGTGTTCAAAGGCAGGGAAGAGCTTGTTGAACAAGGGGTGAATATCCTCTGTCAACAAGGTCCAAGATTCTTGGCCATTATGGGGGCAGGAGGAATGGGCAAGACTTCATATCATGAATTCTGCCTTAGTCCAGGATAATTTTGCAGGAAGAAGTTATTTTATTCCATGTGAACTTTTTGAAGATGCAGAATCCCTTGTCCAGGGATTAGTACATGTTATGGAGTTGACTGTGCAGGAAAATCAGAGTAAACAGAAGGTCCTATTTGACCATCTCAAATCTGCTCATGGTAATCTTCTGATTGTTTTTGATAACTTTGAGACCCCATGGAATCATGCTGACTCAAGAATTGGTGTAAAGAATCTCTTGGAAAAGATTGCCAAGTGTGGAAAAGTATCTTTAATAGTTACCATGCGGGGACCAGATGGACCTGGTGATATTTCATGGAACAAATTAGAGATAAATCTGGGATACCAACATTATCCCCCATCCCTGCAAAGGAAGCGTTCAAAGCATTTGCTGGTGACAATCTTCACTGCAAAGCTTAGATGATTCTGAATCTCAACTTGATTCATTGCTCCATCAACTTGAATATGTCCCTCTTGCAATTAGACTGAGTGCTCAGCATGTGAAGAGAGTTCCATTGCAAGCATTGTTAAGAATGTGGGAGGAAGAAAAAATGTCAATTTCGAAAGAAGCAGGAGCCAAGCCAGGAAGATTGACTAGTGTTAGTTTTTCCATTGACTTATCTATTTAAACTTTCAAGGTAGAGGGGAAAGGACTCATGCTTCTGTCAGTAATATCATTTTTGCCTGATGGAATTCCTTTTGGCTTGAAAATCTGGATAAGATGTTTCCAGAGCAGAAATTAAGTTTCAATGTGTCAACACTTCTAGACAGCTCACTCATTTAGGGCCAAAAAGAAGGGTTGAAAATGTTAGTGCCAGTGCGAGAGCATATTCAATTAAAGTATCCTATTGGCCAAATCACTATTGATCAGTTGGAGAGGTTTTATGGACAATTTCTTGAGAATCTACCAAATAACAATATGCAAGCCCAGCCTTTACTCCAACTTCACATCAATAATATTGAAAAGATTTACAAAGTACAAATAACCAGTTCTCACTCAAAGATTTCATGCATTTCTGCAGTGAATATACTGGACAGATTTGATAGATTTGTTTCAGTCTCCATTGGTCTGATTGATCTACTTCTGCAGAATAATCAAGATATAAAGCAGGAGGATGATATTGATTTGAAAATGATGAGGGCAAACAAATTGAGATGGATGGGGAAATTTCAAGATGCAGAGGCACAGGTTATGTCTGTAAAAGAAGGTCTCAATGAGGAAGAGAATATCTCTCAATCCGAAGCAGATATACTGGGAAGGTGCTTTGATACTCTGCAACTCCTCTACTATGTTCAGAATCAATATGAAAAAGCCATCAACATGAATCTACAAGCACAAAAGTATTTCAAACAAAGTGAAAACCAATGGGCTCAAGCTAATTCAATGATCTGGCTTGGGGAAATTTACTATAAGCAAAACAGAGACAAAGAAGCCTCTGAAATGATCTCAGAAGCTCAGCAGTTATTTCAACAAATTGAAAATGAGTTGGGAGTTGCAGAGTTTTTGCAGCTGCAAATGCTTGCAGATATATATCGAATGCAGGGGAGATATGATGAGGCAGTTAGAATGATATCAGATGCCCAAAAACAATTTGAGACTTTTGGAGATCAGCTGCGAGCTGCAGAGTGTCTAAGGAGTCTTGGGCATCCTTATAGAATGCAGGAAAAGTATGATGAAGCAACTGAAATGACAGTGAAAGCTCAGAAACAATATGAGGAAATTGGATATAAACAAGGAGTTGCAGACTGTTTGAGGAACTTAGGTGATATTTATGAGAATCAAGCACAATATGTTGAGGCTATTGATATGTTCTCAATGGCTCAGAGCCAATATCAAAGTATTGGGAGAATTGTTGATGCTGCATGGTCCTATGAATATCTTGGGAGTACTCATAGGCCTCAAGGCCAATATGGAAAGGCAAAGGAGGCATTCACTGAGGCATTGGAGCTCTTTAAAGGATTCCCAGGAGAGAAATATTACATTGGATGGACTTTGTTGGAATTTGGCCATCTTTTCTTTGATATGGAAGAATTTGCAGAAGCTAGGAGGAAGTATGAACAGGCAAGGGATGTTTTTGATTCACATGGACAACTTCAGAAGGAGGTGGATGAATGTTCTGAGGCACTTGCTAAGCTTGATGAAGCTGAACCCACTGCATCAATCAGTATATGACCTTTTGTACCCTATAATGATAATTTTTGTTTTGATTGACACATTGATTTCTCTGCTAGTATCTTGTACATAGTCAAATAAATATATTGATCAAAAACATTTTGGGAAGCCTCATGGAAGGTTATTTCCGTACTAGTTTATGAGCTTCCTCAAATAGGTGTATATATTTTTTAATTCAGAACAAGAACTTCAGTCAGTTTTCATCGATTGAATTGTAAGTTTTGTAGTTATCGTGTACATCGAAATTATGACCAGTTTGTCTTTAATTCGGGGAGAGGGTTCATTTTCCCATATAGGTAAGTATGAAATTTTGTTTTTCATTTGAATTTGTGGTGACGGAGCACCTCTCCACCGCGAAATATCGAACGGTTATTTGATATTTCGAAGTGTATGTTTGGATATGATATGCCATAAGTACCTAGCATGTCTCGGCAGTTTGTGCTAGGTAATATCAATAAGTGATGAATCCACCGGAGATTTCTCAAAATGCGCCAGAAATCATGGGGTGATCAGTTGCCAATCAGGAAAAAGTCCCCTAGGCCAAAGACTGTCAAAGTCAACCATGGCTTTAGGGTCAAATTGAGGGTGTGCCATGGCTGATTTAAAGTGCCATAGCTATAATTTTTCAGTCCTGAGACTGCCCCAGGAGTGTCTAGGAGTGTCCCAGGAGTGTCTCAGGAGTGTCCAAGAGTGTCCCAGGAGTCTCTCAGGACTGACAATTTATGGCCATGGCACTTAAAATCAGCCATGGCACCCGCTCAATTTGACCCTAAAGCCATGGTTGACTTTGACAGTCTTTGGCCTAGGGGACTTTTTCCTGATAAGTTGTGGGTTATGACTTGCTCATATGTACAAAATTCACTGGGTAACAGTGTTGAGATTTTTATATAATTATTCCGTCTTTTATCAGCCCCATTTCCATTCTTTGTGAGTTGAACCTGTAAAGTCCGGGCAAGTACCGGATCCGGAATGGATCCAGAACTTGGGCGGAGGTCAAAGAAGGACTGGAAAGTGGATCCGGAAGGATCCGAAAAATGAGATCCAAGTAGGAAAGAGACTTCCGGACAAGTCCGGAGTTTGTCCGGAGTTCTGGGGAGAAATAGGATCCGGAGTGGATCCAATGAAAGACAAAATGAGAGGACGAAGTCTAAAATTTACCGGACCAGAACCGGATCGACGTGTGTTGGCTTAGGATGAACAAGGGATGAAAAGAACCAGCTTAGTCGATTTTTGACTTGAGATACATACAAAAAAGTATAGAGCTTAAATACTAAAGATTTCCGGGCCGGATTGGAGGTAACATTCCGGACCTGAGGTAACAAGAAGTATGGGAAAGACAATAATATGAGAGGAAAGTGATATAAAGAGAAAAGGACAGGGCGTAACATGACATGAGGAAGGTCATGAGGAGAAACGAGTAAAAGTCATGAGGGGAAATGAGTAAAATATGAGGGAAAGTATTCGGAAATATGTCGGACGGTGAGAAATGTAAGGAAAAAGTCCGGACCAGTCTGGATCCAGTCGGATATAGGTAGAAGAAGCGTGAGAAAATAATCCGGACAAAGCGGATCCAGCCGGACATAGTTAGACAAGAAATAGATAAAGGAAGTGCGAGAAAATAGTCCGGACGAAGCGGATCCAGCCGGACAACATGGATGTAACAATGTTGAATGAAAAATGTAAATGAACTGGACTGGAAGGATTCGGATTAATCCGGATGAAGGTGGATGAAAGGCATGGATATAACAGAACCGGCGCATTCCGGTTGCACAGGTAGCCGAAGAGGATTTAGCATTACAGTAGGTGAGTATAATTTTGAGGTAACATTGAGATTACCTTTCTTGCAAGGTCTAACCTTGACATAACTCCCTTTGAGGGCCGGACACACGATCTGTGTTATCTGTGATATCAAGCATGCAAAGCCAGCGCAATTTAATTCTAGTGCGGTTCATGTAGAGAGCACACGAGTTTTTCATATATAGATCACTGTGGACTCCTAAGCCGTATTGGTATCGATCATTGTCAAAATCATGGGTAGGAGCTACATCTTTGGCTCTGTACCCATTGACTTTGATGATTCGGGATGAACCGTGGACGTAAACGTTGACACGTCTCTTCCATTTTGGGACACGGCTGTTGCGTGATACACGTCATCAAAGTGTTGTCCCATCTCTCATTCAGCCTTGTACATGCTTTTGGCTGCTTTTTATCCCGTCAATCCCGGTCCTTGCTGCGTCATTCATACAGTCAACAATGGGTCCCTTTCTCTTGTATACCCTTTATCGCAGGTTATCTCGGGCTAGGATGACTATTTGGTGGTAAACTCTCAGGACATGGGTACGTCTAATTCCTCTTCCTTTATTCCCTCCTACCCAATTGACTTTCTTCTTATTCACTTTTTCTATCTATACTCATCCGAATCCAGAAGCATAGACTCATCTAACTCCAAAGTCTCTGATCTCAAAGACGAATCATTCTGCCAGTGCTCTACCTTGTTGCCGCCTCAACCTGGCCAATCTCTGCGTCCACCGTGCTTGCCCCACGCATTTCACGCAAGTCTTGTAGCACGGCACCCATAATACCCACTCTATATATATTCAATGCCCATCAATTTTCACCTGCCTCGCTCATTATCCCTTATGATTCCACATTGCACAATAACTCCTCTGTCTGCCTCACTACATATATATCATTCTTCTATAAATTCCTAATTTCTGCTTAATAACCCATGACGAAGCACCCTCCAGACCCAACTTCAATTCCTATCCACAATCCAAACAGTCCAACCAACTCCGACCATAGTGTTCAGAATGTCCCCCACGATGTCCAGCACCGCTACAACAACATCCTTCACCAAAGCAGCAACAGCAACACACCCCTCACTCACTCTCAGCAACCAAACTAGCCTCGTTTATCTCATTTCCATCACCAGCCCTTGTCCATTACCTCCCCGTCTCCTTCAGCCGACCCGCTTTCCTCTTAGGTCAACTACCACATGACTTCTGACTTGTGCAACAGTTCAAATAACGGGTCTTTCAACCCTGCTTTTCACACACCATTTCCTAGACTTGCTCATATCATGGCAAGCAGGTTTCTTTGGGCTTGGAGGAAGGAGTGCCGGGTCTTTTATCGGTGCAGCCAGTCCCATGGACCAACTGTGAGGGTCAGTCGAGTACGTGCTCTACCCTCTTTTTCTCTCTCACGAATGTGACTCACATTTTCCTTCGTTTCTTTCACACCTTGCTTAGATCCAGAGGCATAGAATTGAACACCTTCAAAGTCTCCAGCCTCCAGAGTGAACTATATGTCGGAATTATACTCGTTGCGAAATCAACCTCAAAGATCCTCATGCCCTTCCCGAGCACTTCAAACAAGTTCACATTGCCATCATCAACCCTACAGCTTCAGGTTCACAACCTTAGACAAGAATACGAGTCCCCTTTGACCCTCAAGTCGCCGAAGTCTCACCTATGTGTGGAATAATAACTCAGTAAGTTGTAGAGAGTACAACGTCTATATATATTCACCTGTGGAATAATAATCAAAGTATCGATAAGTAAAAGAAAGTAAGGGAAAGATATAATGGGGCTCACCTCAGTAAGTTGTAGAGAGTACAACGTCTGAGGTGTAGCTATCCCGAGTAGGTAGTTTATATACTAAGTATATAGGAGTCCGATCAAAGTAACTACAGCTGTCCGTAATGAATCGAATAAGGAAATAAATGAAAAGAGAATCAAATAAGTATGAAACTATACTACTATACGAACGTACGGCTTGATCAGTCCATAGGTAAGTAAAATAAATCCAACACTATGCAGGGGTCAGGGTTGAACATATCACCAACAGCAACAGCAGCAAAACCCGAATCACGGACAAACACATTATCCTACCCCAATAGACCCAGATGATATGGGACCCAAATTAGCTCCTCCTTTGCCTCATCAACAACAACAACAACCATCTCAGTGACAGCAACACCATCATAATAATGACCATAATCATTATCACTCGGCTCTCACCAATTGAGTCCTACTTCACCCACTCCTCCTCATTCGTCTTCCAGTGCTTCTTCTCCTTCACCTCTACATACACCCAACTAGCTCACCGCTGCTTATCCAGGTGGTTTTCCTTTGTTTGGAGACCAAATGCCTCTGCAACATCAACAGCAACAAATTTATCCTTTGAACGCTTCCTCCTCATCTCATGCTTCCGCTTCGGTTTCGCAACCACCTTCACCACCTCACAACGCTTATATGTTGAACCAGAATCAGGGACAACAACTACAGCGACCACAGCGGCAACAACACAGAGGGCGTGGTGTATCCGTGTTCGATATGATGGTTATTCTGGGGAACGGAGCCAGTACATCGGCATCATCCTCCTTGTCAACAATGACAGTTTTTCCAGCCTAGCTTGAGTAGTTAGGCTGGTGCTGCCAGTGTCAGTGGTGGTGGAGGCAGTGGTAGTGGTAGCGGTCATGGTTCTGTCAAAGGAGCGACAGGAAAGCCCTTGTTATCCCTCAATCTCGGAAGTCAAGTTAATGGGAATATCGGAAATGCGGGAGGTAGAGATGGAAATAAGATTGGAGGGGAAGGGGATGGGATGGATGGTGTGGAAAATATGCTTATTTCTTCTACTGTCGGTCATGGACATGTATGGGGATATTTGATGCGTACGACTGTCACTACTACCGGCGTTGGCATTGGAGGGTTTTCTGGTATAAACGGCGTGACCGGGTTCATGACTGGTTCTACGCACCACCAACATCATCCTCATCACCAACCTCAGCGCCACCAGCACAATCCTTCACAATACGCCGGACATCCACATGTCCATCCCCATCATCCTCGTCCATTCGCTTATAATCACCACGGAGTGGGAGGAGGGCAAGCGAGAGAAAATGGAAGTGGGATGATGACATTGCTGATCCCTATGTCGCCTATGTCACCTGTTTTGCCTATCGATGGCGGTAGTGGTGTTGGTATTGGTGGTGCGACGACGACGACTACAACAACTACGGGGATGGAGAATGGTACTGCAGGAGGTGGAGGTGGAGGAATTCCACCACCGATGTCACCAATGTCGTCTTTCCCATCTGTGTTGGCAGCTGCTTTGGTTGACCCTCTTATGGGTTACCCTAACGTCGTGGCTGGTGGTGGTGGTGGAGCGGGAGGGATGAATGGGTTCGGTGGGATGAATGGATTCGGAGGAGCTGGTATGGTGATTATAGGTGAAAGTGGATTTGGTATCGGCGTTGGTGGTGGTATTGGAAGACCGGAAGGTGGAGTCAGTTGCGTCACTCCAGTCATGCTCTTCTTGAATGCTGGGACTCCGGAACCTGTTGAAGAAGCTTATGCTGGTTCTGGAAACGTTAGTAATTTCGCAGGAAGGGATGGTGAGGATGAAGGAAGGGAAGGAAGGGAAGGGAAAGAAGGAAGTAGCAATAAGAAGAAAATGGAGAGTAAAACTGAGTTGTTGGAACGTAGGGAAGTTCTTCTTCGTCTTCTATGTCGGCCTCTACAGCAGTTTGATCTGTAGGTCGACCACCGAACCCAGCAATTCCACCTCTGGTGTCGTCCGCTTCACTTTGAGCCGGCATATTTTGGTTGCAAAGGTGGCCGGAGAGGGTTCATCGTTACTTTGGTCGAACATAATTTCGGGGTGCTATTGAGATCACCTTTTTTGAAACATAAACAACCTCAACATGATTTTGTCTGAAAGGAGACACGCTCTGTGCATATGTGATATCAGAGCCTGCAAAGTGGGGCGAGATCAATCTAAGAAATGTGGTTTATGTAGAGAAGACTCGGACACGAATAAATGAAACATCATGTAGTCCTGGGTCGTATTTGCATTGATCATTGTCAGGACCATGGGTAGGGGCTATATATGATGTTAGTTTTTGGACAAAAACATTATTCCCAGGTGTGTCGGGTGTAAGTTTCATGTTTTATGTTACATCTCATCTTAAATTAATTATGTACACTTCTCTAAACTATTCCAAGTGCTACGCAGTACAAATGCCAGTCTCGCCGATGGGCATATTTAAGTCAATTATAATCGTCCCTAAAGTAAAACTGAAAAATTCAATACTGGTTAAGTAGTAGCCTAAGCTCGGAGTAACCATAAGGTAAAGTGAGGAGTACGAAGGGGCAGGATGTCTGGAGGCTCGGAAAGTGATGCCGGCCTTGGAATATACTACAGGTGGTATGCGGCACGACAGGCGGGTTCCTACACTGACCGCAAGCTGTCCGGCCCGTTACCTCGGGTCTTCTGAATACTGGAACCTTGCCATTCAGAATGAGTCACACTATGGTCATAGTTTAGGAATTGCTTCAGCATTATTTAGATCAACGAACTTGAGTATAGGAGCCAAGAAGACATGAACCATGTACACTTTACCCATTCAATTTGATCAAATGAATTCTGACTACAATTTCTTAAGTTTGAACTTGCCCGAGAAAACCTTTTGCGTATGAAACACATCTTGCTATTACTGCCGTTTGCATAATGGTCTGCATGTTGGCGAAAAAAGCAACCTATTTGATGATATTTGTTTGTCGGTCCAGCCCTAGGGTCTATTTCCTTTTCAAGTAGGGAACAACGTCATGTTGAAGGTCGTGGCTTTTCAGGGTTTGGGAAATGAGCTTCCAGGGTTTTTTTGAATGCTGCCTGCGAGCAAATAAATATCACTAAACATGGTTGAAAAAATTCGAAACATGCAGACCATTATGCAAACGGCAGTATGAGCCGAATTACATTCACTTGTGTGCGTGACAATTAACTCAGCAGTCCGTAACATAAAAATTTCACATGTAACATTCTCCCATGAGATGTAACACACGTTCCCAAAATGTAAAATAGGTTTTTGTCCAAAAAGTGACTTCATAGCTATAGCTACATCTCTGGCTATTGACTGTGATCATTCGGTTTGAAGCGCATGTTAGAACACGCCGATGGGTGGTCTAGGCTCTTGCGTCACATCCAAAGTGAACACGTCATCAAACACTTCGTCTCCTCTGCCCTTGTTCTGCTTCCTATATGCACCTGTTCGCTGTTCTCTCATCACTCTCTTGCTGATCCATCGATCCAGTAAAGTCGTCTCATTCTCTTTTGTATGTCCCTTGTCTCACATGATTCCAGTCTAGCTAACGTGGTGCCATACTCGTTGAAAAAAGTACATCCCATTTCTACTCCCTCATTCTTCTCACATAGCAGGTCTCTAATTTCCCGTTCCCTTTGCACCACTACCTTCAGCACTCGTTTGTACCTGAAGGCATCAACTGAAATCTTCCCAGTTTCTAATCTTCAAGACAACAGTACATGTCCTTGCCATCTTGACATCCAGCATTTTGAGTACTAGGCTCTCCGGTGTACAACCTCATGTGAGGATAAAAGTCCCCTTCGACCGTCAAGTTACTAATATTTCACCTGGCCTCGGTCAGTTTCAGACTTTTCACCAGTAGCAACCGCCGCAAAATACAAATAACAGTTGGCTGTCCGTCAACCCGGATGGCTAGGGCCTTGGATTGAGTCCGCCTCTACCTCTTCGGTATAATCACCGCTCAACCCATTTGACAACCTGCCGGTCTAACCTGGCCTCTCCTCACTGCCTTCCATCCTCTTTATGAACCTCCGCTGTTGTCATCCAATCGATTGATCGATTGAATACCGCTTACCTTTGTGAGTTTTAATCTCTCCAAGGAGAGCAGAAGTCCTAACAACATTGATACCCCTAAACGCTTTCTACCCTACAGTTATACTTCGTAACTGTTTTTTCCACCTCATTCCCATGGTCGTTGTCCTTACAAATTGAAACAAAACCTCAGGCAGCAACGACGATAACAGCAACACAGCATACGTAAGGCATCCGCATTCAAAATGACGGTTCTAGGAAGTGGAGATTATGATTTAGTCTGGCTTGAGTGGTTTAGCTGGTCTTATTAGCCACAGATTCTTGATGAACGACAACAGGTAGCCTTTGTTATCCCTTTGGGAGGTTGGGGTGAGGTTAAGAGGATATATCGGAATACAGGAGATGGTAATATGGAAATCGAGATGGAGAGGGGGATGGAATGAATGGTATGGAGAATACGCCTTTCTAGTAAGCCAATATCTCTACCTCTACCATGGTATCAGGGACTGGACATGGGGCCAGCCTCGGGCATTTGATACCTACAACTCGCGCTTCCCTACTCCGGTTGGTACTACCATAATTAGTGTATGATGGCGGGGATATGTTCATAGTTCAAACTATCATTATCCATCGTAAAATTCACATGTTTATCCATTCGTTGTTAATCATCATGATGCGAGAGAGGGAAGGAAAAATAGGAATGGGACTCGGATGAGCCCGTTGACACTCATGTCACCAATGTCACCTTTCTGCACTTATGGGTCGTGGTGTGACAATGACAAAGGATCACCGAGAATGCATCTCATGCAATTTTGGGACACGAACCAGGTGTTATGAGAGTGAGAGGACCTGGAGCCGCTTCATCAATGTCACAGACAAAATGTTATTCTTTTGCATCGGCAGCTTTGATTGATCCTCTCATGGAATATCCTACCACTACTGGCAGTACTAGCAGAGTGAGAGCAACAAACGGGTATGGATTTGGTGGTGTAGAAATGATGCGTGCAAAAGGGTTTGTTGTTGGTGTCGGTGGAGTTGGGGAACAGAAAGGACTCAATTGCGTCACTCATATGATGTTGTCCTTGAGCGTAGGGATCCTTGGACCTTCTTCGAGGGACATGGTCAAGAGAAGGGGAAGGATAGAGTGGTCTGATGAGATACATCCAAATAGTCCCTCTCCATTCTTTCTTTATAACATATATTCCTGTAACTCGTAACTTGGTAGTTGTTCAATGTTTATCTGTCAGTGTCTTTTTTCTCTGTTTCCCCCTCTCTTTCTCGAGCTCTATTCAAGTATTGTGTCCTGTCTGTCTCTGCCCTAGTACATAAAGAATAGAATAAGTACATACGTTCTACTCATATATATATGTCGTATACAAACATAACGGGGACCTTTGCTGTGTAACTAACTAACTAACCAACTAACGGTGTAAGTGTTTTGAATAGTGCCTATTATTTTTCCCTCTTCCGGCGAGCTGGGAGTGTTTGCCTTTTTTTGCTTTCCCAGTGGTGTTTTTGAATCCTCTAGTTTCGTTCCACAATTCTCGTCTTTCTGTTTTGCTTCCCGTTCCGATGTGCTAGTGTTCCTGGATTTTTGATGCAATCATAAATCCTAAGTAGATTCATGGTTTGACTGCAGTTCTCCCTTGTTTTTGTTGTGCATAGCTGCTAATATGCTAAGATAAACTGATTTGTATTATCTTGAATTTGGTGTATTTGCTTAACCGTCCTGCTTTTAGCAATCGATTATCTGCCTGAGTGTAAACGAAATAAATTATATGGGAAATTATGCTTACGGAATTCAGAATTAGGATATTGCCCATCGGAGATCTAACTTTCTGGAACTCCCCATGTCTCTCAAACCTTATTTCTTCATCATTCAATTGACTGGTCACATGCAGATGGATAACTTTACATCTTCGACACAAGGGGTGTCAGATCTGTCCGATCTGTACCCAGTCAACTTCACGTGATGTCCTCGCGCTGACACTGCCGGTGGGAAGCCGAGTCACTGACATATATAACAGGAGTCATCCAGCTCACCGCTTTTCTTCAGCGACGAGCGCAAGCAGGACAATATGGCCGATGCCTAAGGTATGTATCAAGTTTTTCTTATCATATTTCATCTATGTACAAGAATATTGAGATTAAGTATGGTATCACACGAAGACATCTGTATCTAGAATACTGAATGGGTTTGGCCCGGGTTCACCAGGCTGATCTGTTCGCATCCGTCGTGCAGCCTGCGATGTCCGAGCTGGGGTCCCCTGTGGTGTCGGAGGTGTCGCCCTTTTTTTGGATTTTCTCGGTGTTGTGGGTTCTTTTTGATGGGTGTCTCGAGGAGGCCAGATATAGGCCTTATCAGGTGGTATTTGCAACGCAAGCTGCTCCTCGATGGATACCCGTACATTGCGAAGATATTCGTCGGAGAAGGGATAATATATCCAAGCAGTCGGGTGACAGTTTTCAAAGTGTTCTTGAGCATTGTAAGACCAGAACACCGCTTCACAAGGAATGATCGGACACTTCATAGGTACGTTTGTGCACCAGAGTTTCCTGTTTTTTGTTGAGGGTTTGGAACGGTTCTGAATTGCCTTAATGTTGAATTTATAGGCATATGGACAGGTGGAATCGACTGTAACCAGATTTCCAGATAAATAACATTTGTCTTTGCTTGTAGGGCCAGCACAAAATCCACATGGTGATTGTCCAATTGCGACCTAAAATTTTTCAATCATTCTGCTCAAGTCTGTTAGAGTCATAACCTTACCTTCTTGGCCAACTCTTGATTTTCAACACCTCGCAATGTGCGCATGATATGTCCACCCACATGATCTTGCAGATGATCTACCTTTACTGACCGAGCGCAGATAGCACACGGCACTTGTTCGCTGGCCGATTTTATTACTTGTCCTAAGGCTGTGTCCTTCTTTGCAATTGAATAATGCGAATTTACTGATTAAGAATCACTCATTAGCGTATGCGGTTGCTTATTACCAGTAGGAAACTTACGAGCTAGGTTGGTAGAGTATGGAAATCCAATTGTGGACGATAAAACCTTTCCGACAGTTACGAGCCCTTTCTTCCCAGAGAGAGAACATTTTTCAAGCCTTTGGAACGCTTTGTACCACAGCTCAACAAGGCTTTCGTTTGTAAATGTCCATGTTGTCGAGGTAAGGCTGGGATCAAGTTTTTCTGACTCGACGAACACTGATATGTGCTCTATCGGTGACTCCTTTGCATGCTCGCATGTTGGGACAATGAGATAACCAGGAACAGACTGAATTCGTAAGTTGGTCATTTTTTCTGCTGATTTTAGCTCGGTATTCTTGGCTTTCAGAGTTGTAAAGGCAGCATAAGACCCATTCCATGCCCACCTAATCTGATTGGCGGAGTCTGCAAACGGCAAAAGTGAGAGAACTTGACCAGTGACCTCGTATTTGGAAGAGTCGAGACATAACTCATCCAATGCAACGGAATTATGGTAAGTCGTTTTTGAACCGGAGTGTTTGAGAGATGTCGATTGCACCACGACCAGCAAAAGGTTCTGTTCACTAGTGATGAAGGTAGCAAAGAGATCACCAAGTTGGAAAATCTGGGAAGAGTTGGCGACATCTCGCCGAGATAAGGCGTTATTGGAGTGACCAGTGGAATATGTACGGAGACCCTGCATGATTCGCAACCTTCGGTCATGGCTACTTCCACTGCTAATGTCACCAGAATTATCAAATGCGATTCGAATTGCGCTGACTTTCGGATGTATTTTGCCATCGACTTCAAGAAAGATTGAACGCTGAAGTGGCGGGAGTCTTGGTAGGAGCTTCTTCCCCTCCTCTTCAAGAATCTTGTGAGCGTCAAATTCAAGAAGGTTTTCAAATGCCTGAGAATCGCCCTTCGCTATGATCTCTACAAGGTCATCATCGGCAGTCATGCTATTCGATGAAAGGTTTTCCATCGAGCTGTCAATCTCTTTGGAGATTGCAATGTATTTCCCTCCAGATGGACGCATGAGATCCGATCCAACCTGTGTGAATCGTTCTTTAAAGGACTGCTCCATGGAAAGACCGTGTTTCTTCACAGCATCAGTCGCGTTAATAATTCCTGAATCCCAACAGGCTTGCAGATTGATCGGCCCAACTCTGACATCACCCTTCCAATTTCGTGGACGCAGGTGGTCAAAATCTTGACTTCGAAACATCTTGAGACGGTCAGGTTTTCGCTCCCATTCAGGGTGACGATGTAGAATGCTTGCACAGTTAAGAACCGATCCAAAACGACGTCCTAGTTCACCTATAGTGCAATTAGGACAATGGCCGCCGATCATCCGAGCTCGTCCAAAAAGTGCTTCAAGAACATCATCACCAAGCAAACAAATGAACATTTTGTACTCTGGACTCAGCAATTTTGCTTTTGCAACGGTGAAGTATGCGTTCTTTATCATGCACTGGAGATCACCATAGAGCTGATTTGACATGAAATCGGTACCATTTTTTAGGAAAAGCGCACAGGAAATGTGGCCAAACTTCGAGAGATGTTCCAACTGCTGAGAGAGAGAGAGCTCGGAGTTGATAAAGGGTTCAAGGAGGGAGTGAAGCATCTCTGCGAGAAGGGAAATCGAAGCAAAAGTCTTCTTCTCAGCTGGACTATAGTTAGATGTCTCGAGGTTCTTGAGATCTGCAATATATAGAAGAAGTTTTACAGCGCGTGGGACATCCTGGGGATTGTCGGGATTGAGAAGTGCAAAAACTGTATCACTTGAATAATCGCAATACTCAAGGTGTTCAAGCCAGTCAGATAACAGTTCTTTGTTAATCATGACACTGTTGACAAGCATCCCTTTGTTTGAGCATAGCAGGGTACAAAGCCCTTCAATATACGTGAGTCAGGCTTAGTCTGATATTGTTTAGAGACTTACTTTTGAAGAGATGTTTATAGTCGAAGTCCATTGTTATGTTGTTTTCACCAGTATAAAGATTCAATCCAACTAGAGTACCGAGGAATTCATGTAGTGGATTGTCGGAAGATAGTTTCTGATGCATGCAATAGATATACAATGCAGTGCGGCGCGTAGAATCCCCATCGGATGCGATGGATGCTATCGGTCCATATGCATCCAACCATGCTTCGAAAGATTCCATGCACAAACCATGATCTGAACATTTCGAAGAAGAGCCTTCCAATCCGTCTTTTTACATGTACCTTGCAAAAACACTGGTTTCGCATCGTAACAATCCTCCGAGTGACGTGCAATAGCACCTACGGAACATTCATGTGCTATATGAACAGTTCCAGTTCAGACAGCGGCCTCGGCGGCTTCGATATTGTTGAGATCATTTCCTACACGCAGGTCAATGTGCTTAGAAGCATGTTCGCACAAGCCACGCATGGTATCTGTCTCTGCATCATAATCAACCGCTTTGGACACTGCAATCTCGTCAAAGAGGATCGAATGGAGTACTTTCTGGCCTTTGGGTAAGTTCTCCAGTTGTATGCCATCTTTAGAGAAATACGGCCCAAAAACAGAGTCAATGTTTACAATGACATCGGTAAGGGAAGGCTCCATAACAGATGGATGAAGACTAAACTCTCGCCGTTCAGCTTGGATAGTGTTACGACTAGGAAGGGATGGATGGGCGTGATTAAGTGCATAAAAACTAGCACCACTGCCTGTCTCATAGACATAAACAGCGAGGTCCTTATCATCTTGGGTGTAGTTTTTCGGGTGATATTTTCCTTCCGTGGCAAGCTTACAGTGCTTAAGAATCTTGTTATTAGACCAGCAATTGGAAAAAGCGGTAACAAAGATTCGTTGAAGGCCGGGAATCTGATGCTTGCCGACAAAAGAAATTATTGCTTTATACTTTGCAACACACTTTTGAGCTCTTTTCAGAGTCAGCTTTGTGTTACGATGCTACTTTCAGCTGTCAGATGTCTGCAAACAAAAGCATAAAGAGAAATACCTTGAACCGCTCAGCATTCATCTTTTTCTCAAAATGCGTAATAGTGTCCAGCAATTGCTTGACCGAACATTCATGATGGGGCCTAATCTTTTCGGCTGGCTTCATGGCATGCTCTACAACCTTTTGGACCTTTGATTCAAGTCCAGAGCAGCGAGAACATGGTATACCACTGGAATATGCTACTCCAGCGCAATCGTATGAAGCTACATAGATCACATTCCTTCGCATGTTACAGTAACGGAGCTCAAATCCCACACAGGTAGTAGCAAGAGGATCGTGGATTGCAAAAGGATAGGTAGTACATATGGGTCCAACACTCCATGGGATACAAAGTCCGGGACATGGAGGAGGAGCTGGAGTGTTCAAAGCTGCCGAGGTAGCCAAAGCACGCAGAGGAGGTGTCGAAGGATCTATTAATAATAAAACAATTTCAGTCTGAGTAATAATTTTGATAGCCTTTGACTTACCTCGGGGGATACATTTAGATGTTGCGTAGTGCCGTTCCAGATTACTGAGGGAGTTTCCTTGTCCACAGTATATTTCTTTCTGACAGCGGGGACACTCCACATGAAGAATAGAGTCTCCTCCACGTTGTTGTCTTGACACTCAAGAGATTACCACGTATTTTAACAGCATAGACACCGTTACCAAAAAGAGGAGCTACATTGTGCGGCTCACTAGCAACATCCTGAGATGTGGTTGTCCAAGAAGTAGTGTGTACAGTATTACTGTGGGTATGTGGGTTTATCCAAGAAGATTGGGAGTCATGTTGAGCTGATATAGTGAAATAGAAGCAGCGAAGAAGGCGTGGTCGCGCCTGACAGGGTCAAACGCGTGTCGAACGCGACTGCGACGCGGTGGTGATATGGGACGCGTCAGCGTGGGTACGAAAA
>ML179054.1:194749-258420 GCA_004369135.1 Dendrothele bispora CBS 962.96 | reverse complement strand
TAGCCGGTATAACAGGACGAACGCGAGCAGCGACTTCTTTTCGCCACTCGACCTACTGAGGACAATATATACAGTCACTGAGCCGAAGGGTGGCCGTCACAGTCGCGCTCCTGTAGTGCACTTCAACTGACCCATGTCTAGCCTGTCTAGACTGTGGGGAACACAGCTTCTACATTTCAATAGGTAGACGTACACTGGTCAGTTAACTTACTACTTCTTTATTCCAAACTCTCTGTACCCCTCAAGGTCTTTCAATCTAGAGGCTACCCGTTATAGGATTAAGACTTAAGGCATTCGTATTAAAGGGTATATTAAATAAAGCAAATGTGAGTCCGTCTATTAGCTAACGATTTTCGTCCTGCCAATTCGTTTATGTGGTTTAAGTTCTATTATGTTTAGTCAAATAGAATCGTATAATCGTCGATACGTGTTGTTTTTGTTCCCTCTTGACGTCAGTTTGGTACTTAGATGAATCCTAAATACTAACGTAGTTTTTAGGTCCTTGTGATCGTGTAGCCTTGCCCTTCGTTTTGTCTTTCTGCTCTTAACACCTTGCTTTGATCTCCTAAGTTTTTGTGGTGACCCTTTCGTTTTTTTCCGTTTGTGAGGGTCGAGCGGCCTTCTCCCTTTTTATTATCCGTGATAAGTTTTGTGAATGTGGCAATCAACCAATCAATCAATCAATGTGTCGTTTCCAGGGGCAATACAAACATATGCTGTATATATATACTCATCTTGCATACATGAATAAGATAAGAAATACATGATCCCGTCTCTGTCTGTCCTGTGTTATGAACTTATCTCGAGCTCTTTCTCTCCCCCTTTGTCTCTTTTTTCTGTGACTGTCTATTTGTAACTTGTTGATGGTTCAATGCTCAATGTCCTTATATACAATATTTCTTTCTTACCTCTCCCTGATAAACCTACATAGAGTAGTCTGGTGAGATAGGAAGGGGAAGAGAACTGGTACAGGGAGCTTCTTCCAGGTTCCTAGGGATGCGAGTTCCTGTTGTAGTATACTCACTGCGTTAACTCAGGAAAGACAAGGGGTTGAGGTGGCTGTGGTTGTTGTTTGGGAAAACGTGCGTAGTAAAGATGTGGTGGTGGTTTAGGTATGGGCAAACAACGAGAGTGAGACGATCATGACGGTCATCACCATCCTATAAGGTACTCTCCTAGTTAGTTTCGACGGCTACGTTTTCTTATTGTAAAACAGACACTGTAACTACTTCGCCGAGGTCCAGGAGAGTGAGAGTATTGTGGACCAAGCACAGGGTTTTAACGTACTCTACGTAAGAGCCACTAGGAAACAGTAACAGTGTGGTGCTGGGTATTCACGTCTTTCCACTGTAACCACTGTACTCACAGTTGCCCGAGTAGGCTCAGGGTAAGGATAAAAAGGAAGGGAGAGAGCGTAGTACTACTAATTGTTGCTTACCTATTTGTACACTTAAAATGCTACCTATTACTATCAAACTTGATACTTGTATAGGGGCGGTAGTATGTGATTAATACCATCATGGTTGGCCTCATCCCTTCGCGCTCAACATCCATAGTTTACGGGCTCCGACCGGGGTACAGGTCAGGGACTATGGTACCATCTCCATCTCTATAACCGAATGATCTTTCCGCATAAGAGGTATGGTAAGTAAGGTAGGGGGAGAGGTAGAGCTAAAGGTATAATGGTAGAGGACATAAGGCTATATAGGAGAATTGGAGTGGGGTTGGAGGGTTTCCCTATTGTTTCCGATGGACAACAGCAAGTAGTTCTTAGACACCGATTATTCTGGTCGATTTGGTGAGTTCGGTCTGATTTAGTATTAGAGGTGAAGGATCTTGGCAGTAAAACTTACGCCTACGGAATGCATACGACACAACGACAATAGCAGCAACGACGGACTCCAAAACAAAGTTAAACATTCCTGTTGCTGGTACCCTTACTCCACCTTTTTTGTCAATGCTTCATCATATTGACATCCCATCTTTCGCAAATCCCCATAGTTACAACAATCCTGAAGACGAGAGGAACCTCTCTAATTTTGAGTGTTTCCATTCGCCATAAGTTAGCTAGTTAGCTAACCTACTGTTGTCGCCTCCAAGTATTTCTCCTACCTTCCGTCACTCCTCTCCGGTCCAATCTGGCCGTCCAACAGTTTACCCAACTCGCCACTAATATGGCTTCTCCATCTCCGCCTGAGTTAGGTTCCGGGATCGGTAGGCCCAACTGCCTGTCGGTTGACAATAAACATAAAACGCCGCCAACGATGACCACTTTTCAGACTTTGACTGGCTCCGGTCCACTTTATAATCATTGAACTGCCAGCTTCCCCTGAAAATAGGAGTGTACTCCAACATGTGGCCTCTCGGATCAGCCTAAGGTATGTATCAAGTTTTTCTTATCATATTTCATCTATGTACAAGAATATTGAGATTAAGTATGGTATCACACGAAGACATCTGTATCTAGAATACTGAATGGGTTTGGCCCGGGTTCACCAGGCTGATCTGTTCGCATCCGTCGTGCAGCCTGCGATGTCCGAGCTGGGGTCCCCTGTGGTGTCGGAGGTGTCGCCCTTTTTTTGGATTTTCTCGGTGTTGTGGGTTCTTTTTGATGGGTGTCTCGAGGAGGCCAGATATAGGCCTTATCAGGTGGTATTTGCAACGCAAGCTGCTCCTCGATGGATACCCGTACATTGCGAAGATATTCGTCGGAGAAGGGATAATATATCCAAGCAGTCGGGTGACAGTTTTCAAAGTGTTCTTGAGCATTGTAAGACCAGAACACCGCTTCACAAGGAATGATCGGACACTTCATAGGTACGTTTGTGCACCAGAGTTTCCTGTTTTTTGTTGAGGGTTTGGAACGGTTCTGAATTGCCTTAATGTTGAATTTATAGGCATATGGACAGGTGGAATCGACTGTAACCAGATTTCCAGATAAATAACATTTGTCTTTGCTTGTAGGGCCAGCACAAAATCCACATGGTGATTGTCCAATTGCGACCTAAAATTTTTCAATCATTCTGCTCAAGTCTGTTAGAGTCATAACCTTACCTTCTTGGCCAACTCTTGATTTTCAACACCTCGCAATGTGCGCATGATATGTCCACCCACATGATCTTGCAGATGATCTACCTTTACTGACCGAGCGCAGATAGCACACGGCACTTGTTCGCTGGCCGATTTTATTACTTGTCCTAAGGCTGTGTCCTTCTTTGCAATTGAATAATGCGAATTTACTGATTAAGAATCACTCATTAGCGTATGCGGTTGCTTATTACCAGTAGGAAACTTACGAGCTAGGTTGGTAGAGTATGGAAATCCAATTGTGGACGATAAAACCTTTCCGACAGTTACGAGCCCTTTCTTCCCAGAGAGAGAACATTTTTCAAGCCTTTGGAACGCTTTGTACCACAGCTCAACAAGGCTTTCGTTTGTAAATGTCCATGTTGTCGAGGTAAGGCTGGGATCAAGTTTTTCTGACTCGACGAACACTGATATGTGCTCTATCGGTGACTCCTTTGCATGCTCGCATGTTGGGACAATGAGATAACCAGGAACAGACTGAATTCGTAAGTTGGTCATTTTTTCTGCTGATTTTAGCTCGGTATTCTTGGCTTTCAGAGTTGTAAAGGCAGCATAAGACCCATTCCATGCCCACCTAATCTGATTGGCGGAGTCTGCAAACGGCAAAAGTGAGAGAACTTGACCAGTGACCTCGTATTTGGAAGAGTCGAGACATAACTCATCCAATGCAACGGAATTATGGTAAGTCGTTTTTGAACCGGAGTGTTTGAGAGATGTCGATTGCACCACGACCAGCAAAAGGTTCTGTTCACTAGTGATGAAGGTAGCAAAGAGATCACCAAGTTGGAAAATCTGGGAAGAGTTGGCGACATCTCGCCGAGATAAGGCGTTATTGGAGTGACCAGTGGAATATGTACGGAGACCCTGCATGATTCGCAACCTTCGGTCATGGCTACTTCCACTGCTAATGTCACCAGAATTATCAAATGCGATTCGAATTGCGCTGACTTTCGGATGTATTTTGCCATCGACTTCAAGAAAGATTGAACGCTGAAGTGGCGGGAGTCTTGGTAGGAGCTTCTTCCCCTCCTCTTCAAGAATCTTGTGAGCGTCAAATTCAAGAAGGTTTTCAAATGCCTGAGAATCGCCCTTCGCTATGATCTCTACAAGGTCATCATCGGCAGTCATGCTATTCGATGAAAGGTTTTCCATCGAGCTGTCAATCTCTTTGGAGATTGCAATGTATTTCCCTCCAGATGGACGCATGAGATCCGATCCAACCTGTGTGAATCGTTCTTTAAAGGACTGCTCCATGGAAAGACCGTGTTTCTTCACAGCATCAGTCGCGTTAATAATTCCTGAATCCCAACAGGCTTGCAGATTGATCGGCCCAACTCTGACATCACCCTTCCAATTTCGTGGACGCAGGTGGTCAAAATCTTGACTTCGAAACATCTTGAGACGGTCAGGTTTTCGCTCCCATTCAGGGTGACGATGTAGAATGCTTGCACAGTTAAGAACCGATCCAAAACGACGTCCTAGTTCACCTATAGTGCAATTAGGACAATGGCCGCCGATCATCCGAGCTCGTCCAAAAAGTGCTTCAAGAACATCATCACCAAGCAAACAAATGAACATTTTGTACTCTGGACTCAGCAATTTTGCTTTTGCAACGGTGAAGTATGCGTTCTTTATCATGCACTGGAGATCACCATAGAGCTGATTTGACATGAAATCGGTACCATTTTTTAGGAAAAGCGCACAGGAAATGTGGCCAAACTTCGAGAGATGTTCCAACTGCTGAGAGAGAGAGAGCTCGGAGTTGATAAAGGGTTCAAGGAGGGAGTGAAGCATCTCTGCGAGAAGGGAAATCGAAGCAAAAGTCTTCTTCTCAGCTGGACTATAGTTAGATGTCTCGAGGTTCTTGAGATCTGCAATATATAGAAGAAGTTTTACAGCGCGTGGGACATCCTGGGGATTGTCGGGATTGAGAAGTGCAAAAACTGTATCACTTGAATAATCGCAATACTCAAGGTGTTCAAGCCAGTCAGATAACAGTTCTTTGTTAATCATGACACTGTTGACAAGCATCCCTTTGTTTGAGCATAGCAGGGTACAAAGCCCTTCAATATACGTGAGTCAGGCTTAGTCTGATATTGTTTAGAGACTTACTTTTGAAGAGATGTTTATAGTCGAAGTCCATTGTTATGTTGTTTTCACCAGTATAAAGATTCAATCCAACTAGAGTACCGAGGAATTCATGTAGTGGATTGTCGGAAGATAGTTTCTGATGCATGCAATAGATATACAATGCAGTGCGGCGCGTAGAATCCCCATCGGATGCGATGGATGCTATCGGTCCATATGCATCCAACCATGCTTCGAAAGATTCCATGCACAAACCATGATCTGAACATTTCGAAGAAGAGCCTTCCAATCCGTCTTTTTACATGTACCTTGCAAAAACACTGGTTTCGCATCGTAACAATCCTCCGAGTGACGTGCAATAGCACCTACGGAACATTCATGTGCTATATGAACAGTTCCAGTTCAGACAGCGGCCTCGGCGGCTTCGATATTGTTGAGATCATTTCCTACACGCAGGTCAATGTGCTTAGAAGCATGTTCGCACAAGCCACGCATGGTATCTGTCTCTGCATCATAATCAACCGCTTTGGACACTGCAATCTCGTCAAAGAGGATCGAATGGAGTACTTTCTGGCCTTTGGGTAAGTTCTCCAGTTGTATGCCATCTTTAGAGAAATACGGCCCAAAAACAGAGTCAATGTTTACAATGACATCGGTAAGGGAAGGCTCCATAACAGATGGATGAAGACTAAACTCTCGCCGTTCAGCTTGGATAGTGTTACGACTAGGAAGGGATGGATGGGCGTGATTAAGTGCATAAAAACTAGCACCACTGCCTGTCTCATAGACATAAACAGCGAGGTCCTTATCATCTTGGGTGTAGTTTTTCGGGTGATATTTTCCTTCCGTGGCAAGCTTACAGTGCTTAAGAATCTTGTTATTAGACCAGCAATTGGAAAAAGCGGTAACAAAGATTCGTTGAAGGCCGGGAATCTGATGCTTGCCGACAAAAGAAATTATTGCTTTATACTTTGCAACACACTTTTGAGCTCTTTTCAGAGTCAGCTTTGTGTTACGATGCTACTTTCAGCTGTCAGATGTCTGCAAACAAAAGCATAAAGAGAAATACCTTGAACCGCTCAGCATTCATCTTTTTCTCAAAATGCGTAATAGTGTCCAGCAATTGCTTGACCGAACATTCATGATGGGGCCTAATCTTTTCGGCTGGCTTCATGGCATGCTCTACAACCTTTTGGACCTTTGATTCAAGTCCAGAGCAGCGAGAACATGGTATACCACTGGAATATGCTACTCCAGCGCAATCGTATGAAGCTACATAGATCACATTCCTTCGCATGTTACAGTAACGGAGCTCAAATCCCACACAGGTAGTAGCAAGAGGATCGTGGATTGCAAAAGGATAGGTAGTACATATGGGTCCAACACTCCATGGGATACAAAGTCCGGGACATGGAGGAGGAGCTGGAGTGTTCAAAGCTGCCGAGGTAGCCAAAGCACGCAGAGGAGGTGTCGAAGGATCTATTAATAATAAAACAATTTCAGTCTGAGTAATAATTTTGATAGCCTTTGACTTACCTCGGGGGATACATTTAGATGTTGCGTAGTGCCGTTCCAGATT
The DNA here is from genome assembly GCA_004369135.1 of Dendrothele bispora CBS 962.96. Taxonomy (NCBI): domain Eukaryota; kingdom Fungi; phylum Basidiomycota; class Agaricomycetes; order Agaricales; genus Dendrothele; species Dendrothele bispora. The sequence goes on along the minus strand of ML179054.1, from coordinate 251,666 downwards.
ACTGAGGGAGTTTCCTTGTCCACAGTATATTTCTTTCTGACAGCGGGGACACTCCACATGAAGAATAGAGTCTCCTCCACGTTGTTGTCTTGACACTCAAGAGATTACCACGTATTTTAACAGCATAGACACCGTTACCAAAAAGAGGAGCTACATTGTGCGGCTCACTAGCAACATCCTGAGATGTGGTTGTCCAAGAAGTAGTGTGTACAGTATTACTGTGGGTATGTGGGTTTATCCAAGAAGATTGGGAGTCATGTTGAGCTGATATAGTGAAATAGAAGCAGCGAAGAAGGCGTGGTCGCGCCTGACAGGGTCAAACGCGTGTCGAACGCGACTGCGACGCGGTGGTGATATGGGACGCGTCAGCGTGGGTACGAAAAATTTTAGAGGACTAGCATTGGCCGATATTCGGCATGTCAACTGTATTGACCACTACCCCCCCGTGAGAACGGGGTACACATCTGACAGATCTGGAGCCTCTTGCTTCGACATCTAACATCTCTTCTGCCGCAGTTGTCGAGTAAGTCCATATTCTCCGAAACCTTATTTTTTGACATATTAAATTGACTGGTCACATGCAGCTGGATAACTTTCAGATCTTCGGCACATCACCACTTTTGACCCCAAATTTTGAAGGTAGGTACCTATTATTTTGTTTAATAAGTGTTAAGTGAATGACAATTAGCTCAAGTGGTAAAATGAAGAGAACCACTCCACAGGAACGTGAACTCGATTTGTGTAACAAAAAGAGACACAAACATGCACAGGAAGCTGGAGATTATGATAGTGCAATAGCAGGGACTTCATTATCTGGCACAAATATTCAGATTCCTGGGGAGCAGATGCAAACATCTACCAGTTCACATTTTTTCACAGGCTCACAGAATAATGACTTTAGAGAGGCCATTATTACAAATGTTGCTGGCAATCAGATTATAAATTATGATAGTGAGTACTGAGTCATTAAGAAATGAAAATAAATTCACCATCTGCTAGGTGGACCATCCTTTGATACCAAGGTATGTACTTCTCAATACAAGAGCTTTTGTATAATACTAATACTAGACTCTTTACATGACAGAAGGTCACTGCAGAGTATGTAAATCCAATAATATTCTAGGAATGGTGTACTAATTTTTCAAACAGTATGATAGCATCTGCTACCCCAGCATTGCCACTTGTGTTCAAAGGCAGGGAAGAGCTTGTTGAACAAGGGGTGAATATCCTCTGTCAAAAAGCTCTTAGATTCTTGGCCATTATGGGAGCAGGGGGAATGGGCAAGACTTCGTTGGCCCTTCATATCATGAATTCTGCCTTAGTCAAAAATAAGTTTGCAGGAAAAACTTACTTTATCCCTTGTGAACTTTTTGAAGATGCACATTGCAGACTCCCTTGTCCAGGGATTAATCCATGTTATGGAGTTGGCAATGCAGGAGAATCAGAGCAAACAGAAGGTTTTATTCGACCATCTCCAGTCTGCTTATAGTGATCTTCTGATTGTCTTTGATAATTTTGAGACCCCTATTTCAACAAATTGAAAATGAGCTGGGAGTTGCAGAGTGTCTGAAATTGCTTGGAGATATTTATCGGATGCAGGGTAAATATGATGAGGCAATTGGGATGATATCAGATGCTCAAAAACAATTTGAGACTTTTGGAAATCAGCTGCGAGCTGCAGAGTGTCTATGGAGTCTTGGGGAGATTTCTAAAAACCAAAAAAAATATGATGAAGCAAGTGAAATGACATTGAAATCTCAAAAACAATTTGAAGAAATTGGAGATAAGAAAGGAGCTGCAGAGTGTTTGGAGGCCTTGGGGAGGATTTATATGAATCAAGCACAATATGATGAGGCTGTTGATATGCTCTCAAGGGCTCGGGTTCAATATCAAAGTGTTGGGAGGATTGTCAATGTTGCATGGTGCTATCAACGTCTTGGGATAACTTATAGGTCTCAAGGTGAGTATAAAAAGGCAAAGGAGGCATTCACTGAAGCATTGGAGCTCTTCAAAGGATACCCAGGAGAGAAATATTACATTGGATATACTTTGGTGAACTTTGGCCATCTTTTCTTGATATGAAGAATTTTGCTGAAGCTAGGAGGAAGTATGAAGAAGCAAGGGATACTTTTGATTCACATGGACAACTTGAGAAGGAGGTGGATAAATGTTCTAGGGCACTAGCTACGCTTGATGAAACTGAAGCTGCTGGATCAATCAGTAAATGATTGTTTGTACCCTACAATAATAATTCTTGCATTCATTGACACATCGATCTCTCTGCCCATCTCTTGTACATAGTCAAATAAATATATCCGTCAAAAACATTTTGAAGAGCCTCACAAAAAGTTATTTTTGTACTAGTTTGTGAGTGTCACGACCTGACCTAAAAGCAATACACCCTTGCCTAACCTAGGCAACCTGTTGGGGAGTGACAGCGATCATGTGATGAAACCTGACCCTCTAAGCCTCGAGAGTAGTGCGACTAGTCGATATACGCCTATATCAGACTGCGATTCGTGCGAATAACGATAGCCACAGATACGAGGAACCAGGAACCTAGTGTTGGCGACTCAGACTACGAGCCTAGAAGCTAGAAGAATGGAACTAGTATGGAAACCAAGGAGAATCGCAAGATAGACAGCCTTTGGAGCTGAGTCGACAACAAGAGTGGTGCGAATAAGCAAGTCGTCGCCTACCAGGAAAGTAGGATCAATAGAACAATGTGTCCTATGACAACTAAGATTGGATTCTAACTAGTACTGATGGTTATACAAGGTATATATACTATAAAGTAAAGGAGTATACTCCTAGCAGCAATAATGCCTCCTCCTCTCCGCTACCTACAATGTCTGATCATCCCTATGTCACCTGTCAACCCCTGCGATCCACCAAGTCTCGGTGCCACATAGGAGATCTGCCCCTAACGCGTTGTATGCCGTGTTCGGAAGTGCGATTAGTAATGATCCCGTGCCTAATCGCACTTCGGAATAGGAAATAAGTTGTCCCGGTTAAGCGATGTGGCTTCTGGTATGGTGGCGGGGTGGTGGACCGGCGAGTTCATGACATTACCCCCCCTCTAGGAATTATTCGTCCTCGAATAATGCGATTTGCAATGGAGAATCATTAAATCTCCAGATTCGCAAACCTTAACCAAAATTAATGCCGTAAAATGATCGAAAATTCTCGGCAGAAATTCCAATATAAAGTTATCCATCGATCGGTGCCACTCCAAACCTCTGTCTTCAACCACATCTTCGCACATGGCTAACCCAACTTCTGCTTCTGCTGCCCAAGCCTCTTCCTCCGTAATTACCCCAACCCAGCGACGTGAATGCGCCGAGATATTTGCGACCTTCCACGATGCCTACCAACTCGTCGATATCGACCTGACCCGACTCACCATCGACCTGCCTACCAACCCATCGCCTCGCCCTCGACCTCAGATTCAAGAGTTGGAAGAGTTTTGTCATTATTTCGCCCTCGCAAACATGCGATTCCGAATGCGCGCGCATCAAATCGCAGGATTAACCGATCGCGAGTGCGATTTTATCTCCGCATTCGACAACAGAATGATAGGCGCCTTTCGACGTTTCGACTATGTCTATCAGTCTCTCCTTAACAGCGAGAACGAGTCGTTCGATGATTTAACCAACGAGGAGTTAATGGAGGGTAGTCGCAGCTTGATTCGATGGGTAAACACGATGGTGCATTGTCGAGCTTTTGAATCTGTTCCTCCATCTAACTTCAACCCCAGGCTTACTTCCTGAACATTGTGTACGACCTCCATCAAAACCATGCAGCTGAGATTTACTGCGACGATTGATTTGTTCGTCTCGTCCGTTCCACTGAACCAGTTGTTGTCAAAATCGCGAATTCTTTCCTTCGTGCTGCGCTCTGGAACCCAGACACCTTGCATAGCCCAAATTTTCATGCACAAGAAATGAGATAAGAAAAGTATCAAGAAATATTCTTTGTGCCACTCAGGAAATAATGTATTTCCTGTGAGGGAAACAAAGAATAAAATCGGGTATTTTGTTTCTCGGACAGGAAATACATTGTTTCTTGGAATAATGTGTTTCCTGTCCAAGAAACAAAGGATATCCTGAGAAAATGTGTTTCCTGTACAAGAAACAAAGAGTATCCTGGGAAAATGTGTTTCCTGGACAAGAAATACATTGTTTTCTGAGTAGTAAACTTCATCTTTCTTAATGCCTTTCTACTCACATTTCTATTGCAGCAAAATTTGGCCTTTGCAAAGTGAGAGGACCCTGAACTCCCTCCCTTCGAACCAGAACCCATGGTGTCCTTTCGTCACCCTTTACCCAAATTCTCCGTCGTCTCTCATGACCTTGCCTATCCAAATCCGTTTGGCGACTCCTCCAATGACACCACGAGGTATCCTCAACCTGCGACCACGGTCATCAAGAAGCGTAAAACGAAGATTGAACATCAAATCGCAACGTTGATGCACGAATGGCTTGAACTGGAAGACCCTTTGAATTACATTGGTTGACAGATGAGCACCGCGCTCAAAACTGATTCAAATTTCGTTGGTGACTTCCTCCGAAGCCAAACGCGACCAGGGTCAAATAAACTCCAAAATGACCCCTTCTACCGGCAACTGAAAACGCGTTTTCCTGTACCTTCCTATCGGACCCCATACGTCCCTGACCCTTCTCACGATGAGGCGACATGTCCTGGTTGCATCGAGTACGCGATTCGCAAACAGAACGCCATCTCGAAGTCGATCCTCCGCGATTCGGGCCCTAGCAATTCCTCTTCTCAAAATCTTAACGTGGCCATGTCTGACTCCGGACCAACACATTCTTTGCGGCCATTATCACCTGCAGATCCCGAAATCCTCTCTGTTCCCCTCGAATCTCTCCCCCGAGTTCAAAATCGCGCATATGTCTACATTCCATCATCGAAATCGCGGGGTAAACAGCGTGCCCGAGAACCCACACCATCCGAGACAAGTTCGGATGACGAATCGCAGCCGGATGCGACCTCGGCTAAACGTAAGGCATCTGAGGAACCAGTGCCGGTTAGGTCTGCAAAGAAGCCGAAACCCAGAACTTTCAAGGCATCCTCCAAAGCGCCTCGAAACTCCAAAGGTGAACCTAAAATTGTTGATCTGGCTGCGATTCGCGATTGGGTATCCAAACCTTTGCAAAATACTCCCGCAATCTACTTTGCCTATCCAACCTACACGGACTCCGGTCTCCTGCCTTCCATTCCATGGACCAACAACAACGATCAGCAGATACACCCGCCTGCTGTCTCCGAAAGGGTGAATCGCGTATCAAACTACATGTCACCCCAAATGAATATACGTCCTATGGAGATGTGGAGGTCGACCACTCCTCCCCCTGTTGTGTCCAACAGATCCTTTTCTCGTATCCAGGCCAACTTTTCTTTATCGCGTACACCCGGCGTGATATACCTTCTCCCTCGTGATCCTTGTAAACTATGCGTGCGACAAGGCTTTGTCTGCGCATATCCGAAGCTCGCATGCTTTTCCTGGGACGAACCCAAGCCCGAAAAGAATAGGAGATGCCTCGGGTGTCGATGGAGGAGCATAAAGTGTGTGTTGGAAGAAGACGATGAGCCGCACCTGCGACCCTACCAGTGGGATGGATATAAGTTCGTCCCATTTCACCATCGGAGGCCTTTTGGTGAGTCATTACTGTCTTTATTGTTGCGATTTGCGCGACTAATGCTTTACTCTTGCCAGTCGCGCCCATCGACAACAATCTGACGCCTACCACGGAACGGTGGAGGGATATCGACACGGAGACGGATCGAGGAAATGCGGAAGCTGGACCATCGGGGTCCTCTTGAAATTATTTTGAATCTTGTGTCTCTATTGTATAGCCATAGCGTAACATCTTCGTGCGATTTAAATCGCCAATATATCTTCTTGAATGTCGCGATGTGCGACTCGTAGTGTCAAACTTGCGTGTGTGAAAAGTTTCGATGGGTGAGAAAGTGAGATTCAACCTTGAATCTATATCCCAAAAAGGTCCATATGCTCCGAAGAGCAGACCAAAGTCGCGAATCTACTCCGATGTTCGTGGCTCAAAGCGTTTCAACATTGGAGGATAAGTCAACTGTCAACGCGGGTGTCCTAAAACCAAAATCCTAAGTCCAAAGTGTGTCCGATGTGCGATTCTCGTGAATCGCAAGTAGTACTGGCCAAATCGCACAGTCTAAAGCAGAGTGGGACACGAGTTGCAAATACTTGCGGGTACCCGCAAGTACACTCGTGGGAAACTCGTGGGAAACTCCCACTCGCAGGTAGCAAGTACTTTTAGATAAAATTTCCACAAGTGTGAGTATGAACTTTTGGATTAAAAACTCGCAAGTACTTGCAAAAACTTGCAAAAACTCACGAGTTTTTCACTACTTGCAAGTATTTTCAAGTACAAGTACTTGTGCCACAAGTATTTGATGAGTGTGAGTATTGATTCCTTGAACCCAATACTTGCGGAAAACTTGGGCAAGTAACTCGCAAGTGCACTCGTGTCCCACTCTGGTCTAAAGCTTCATAACAAATCTCCCAGATCCGCCTAGACCTCCCACCAAATTCTCCAGATTCAAAAGGCGTTGATTTATCCAATCTAGATCTGTGGTGTGCCCATCATTCCTAAGATGGGTGTCGACCAAATCTCTAATCCTTTTAGCCTCCGAGGTATATTCCTCCATCAAAAGAGAACCTTCGAACCACCTTCTTTCCAGATCCGAAACTCGATCGCAAAACACCTTCATCCGTTCGGCTGCAAACCAGGGCCTCAAAGTGGATAGCGGACCCAAATTAATATTATATTCATCCGCTATGGCTCCCATGTATTCTCCATAGGACATCCCCCTTGGTGCGATTCCATCTCCAAACTGGGTGGGAGCATTATTCGCAGTTCTTCTACGCACTTCCTGTTTAGTCCTAACATATTGGACTACATTCCGCTTGCGAAATAACTCGTTTAATGCTTCCTCACTCTTCCGATTCGCAAGGATCCATTGCAACACTTCGGAGTATTCTTCATTGAGAATTTCCTCGAGCGATAGCATCAAATCCTTTTGCGATATGGAATACCTCTCAATGAGGTCCAGTTTCAAAGTAGATGTTTGTCGGAAATGATGAATGATGGATGCGATTACCAGCTTTTAGTGTAAGATTCGGTATTGGATAGAGATAGGTGATTGCCTCATTCTTGGAAGTAGGATATCTAAAGCCGAAAACAAACGGCGATTCCATGCGAATACCAAGATATGATGCAAGACGTAGTTTCTAGAGAGTAGCGCATAATCATATGCGACTATGAGAATAGGTTGCATGAGGTTGCGAATCGCAACAAATACGAGTAGTGCCGCTTTGGCACAAGTTATCCAAAATGCGAATACCAAGAGTATGGCTCCTATAGCCACAGCGTAAGATAAATCGCGGTCCATTAGAGGTTCCTTTAGTCTCTAGAGCTAGATTCCAAGAGTATAGATCTTGATTTCAATAGCGAATATGAGTGCTCGTATACAGAGCGAATGAGTCGAGTAGGGGATGAGTACTCGGTACTCGTCCGTTAAGGAACACCAAGTCTCGTTTTATAATAGGAGAACTTGATACTAGAAACGAATGCGAATCACAATAAATGTGTCCGGTAAAACGGTGAGCGAATGTGGGTGAGACTTCGATCAATGAATGAGAAATAGGGGAACGCAACGACAGTGCACGATCGACACTCCTGAACAGTAAGGAGAATCCAATCTACTGTCACGACCTGACCTAAAAGCAATACACCCTTGCCTAACCTAGGCAACCTGCTGGGGAGTGACAGCGATCGTGCGATGGAACCTGACCCTCTAAGCCTCGAGAGTAGTGCGACTAGTCGATATATGCCTATATCAGACTGCGATTCGTGCGAATAACGATAGCCACAGATACGAGGAACCAGGAACCTAGTGTTGGCGACTCAGACTATGAGCCTAGAAGCTAGAAGAATGGAACTAGTATGGAAACCAAGGAGAATCGCAAGATAGACAGCCTTCGGAGCTGAGTCGACAACGAGAGTGGTGCGAATAAGCAAGTCGTCGCCTACCAGGAAAGTAGGATCAATAGAACAATGTGTCCTATGACAACTAAGATTGGATTCTAACTAGTACTGATGGTTATACAAGGTATATATACTATAAAGTAAAGGAGTATACTCCTAGCAGCAATAATGCCTCCTCCTCTCCGCTACCTACAATGTCTGATCATCCCTATGTCACCTGTCAACCCCTGCGATCCACCAAGTCTCGGTGCCACATAGGAGATCTGCCCCTAACGCGTTGTATGCTGTGTTCGGAAGTGCGATTAGTAATGATCCCGTGCCTAATCGCACTTCAGAATAGGAAATAAGTTGTCCCGGTTAAGCGATGTGGCTTCTGGTATGGTGGCGGGGTGGCGGACCGGCGAGTTCATGACATTACCCCCCTTCTATTACTAATCGCACTTCCGAATAGGAAATGAGTTGTCCCGGTTAAGCGATGTGGCTTCTGGTATGGTGGCGGGGTGGCGGACCGGCGAGTTCATGACAGTGAGCTTCCTCAAATTGGTACATATATTTTTGATTCAGAACAAGAGATCCAGTCAGTTTTCATTGATTGAATTGTGAGTTTTGTAGTCATCATGTACATCAAAATTATGACCAGTTTGTCTTTAATTCGGAGAGAGTGTTTATTTTCCCGTACAGATAAGTGTAAACTTTTATTATCCATTTGAAATCATGGTGACAGACCACCTCTCCACCGAGAAATATCAAACGGTTATTTGATATTTCGAAGTGTATGTTTTATTTAGATATAGAATGCCTTAAGTACCTAGCACGTCTCGGCAGTTTGTGCTAGGTAGTATCAAAATCACGGAATGTTAATGATCAGTTATGTGTTATAATAATGATCTTGTTGAGTGTGGGTAGTGGGTTATAGAACCAATAACTTGCTCATATGTGTAAAATCCACTGGGTAACAGCGTCAAGATTTTGATATAGTTATTCCCTCTTTTATCGGCCCCATTTCCATTTTTTGTGAGTTGAACCTGTGCATTCCAGTTGCACAGGTAGCCGAAGAGGATTTAGCATTACAGTAGGTGAGTATAATCTTGAGGTACCATTTAGATTAACTTTCTCGCAAGGTCTACCCTTGACATAATTCCATTTGAGGGCCGGACACACGATCTGTGTTATCTGTTATATCGGAGCGTGCAAAGCCGGCGCGATATAATTCTAATGTGGTTCGTGTAGAGAGCACATGAGTGCTTCATATATAGACCACTGTGGACTCCCAAGCCGTATCAACCATTGTCAGAATCATGGGTAGGAGCTACATCTCTGGCTCTGTACCCATTGAATTTGATGATTTGGGATGAACCGTGGATGTAAACGTTGACACGTCTCTGTTTCCATTTTGGGACACAGCTGTTGCGTGAGACACGTCATCAAAACAGGCTGTCTCATCTTTCTCTCGACGCTCATTTGGCGTTCTACAGCTGTTCTCTTATCCATTGGTCCAACTCCCTGCTGGCACTGCGTCATCCATACAGTCAAAATTCCGTCCCTTTCTCTCGCATGCTCCTTGTTGCACATCATCTCGGGCTCAGATGACTACGTGATGCTAAACTCGTTGGACAAGAGTACGTCCAATTCCTCTTCCCTCGTTCCTCGTCCCTCATACCCAATTCAATGACTTTCTTCCCTGCCTTTTCCATCTAAAACTCATTTACATCTAGAGGCATAAACTCAACCACTTCCAAAGTTTTCAATCTCCAGGATAGTGCTGTCACGACTCCGACTTCGGCTCACTTTGGCTCGACTCCAAGCGACTCCACTCCAAATGCCGGTGACTCCAGAGTGGAGTCGACTCGAGTCGGCTGAGTCAGTGGAGTCGGTTTATTAATAGTAAATACATTCTTGAATAGAAATTCATTAGATTCGGCTACTTCCGGAGTAGCTCATTTGCCAAAAGGGGTTTCTCACGGCTGATGACTCGACATTTGGCTCAAAATCGCACTAAGTCGCCAGAGTCATGAGTCATTAGTCAGACTCGACTCGACTCCTCGACTAGCCGGAGTCGAGTCGAGTCACGTGCAGCACTACTCCAGGACAAATTACGTTGGATTTACACCTTGCTGCCATCTACGGTCTGCCCTTGGCCACTCCCCCAATTACCATGTGCGCCTCATACATTTCATGGAAGTCTCATAGCACGTCACCCATAACCCCGACTCGGTATGTTTGACACCCATTAATTTTACCCTGTCGCACTCATTATTCCTTTTTATTCCCCTCTGGCGCTTCTTCCCTTCCTCAGCCGCATACATCCAGCTGTCCGGCTGCCCCTTACCGAGATGGGATTGATCTTTTCAGGAGGACTCCTAACATCCCCAACATTAAATCATCCTCACCCAAACTTGTCACCTTTCATTCCCACTTCCCTTCCCTCAACCCTCACTACATTGCCCTCGTAATCACGGCCTCTACATGACGAGCTGAAACCAAGGCCGGCAGCAACAACGAGATGATGTTACAGTAGCCCCTCGAGAAATCTCATGTCAATATTGCAGTTATATCAGAAAACAGCAAAAGTCCTGCAGTCGTCAGTGCCCCACCTGAAATGAGTGGTTTAGCCGGTTCTGTTGATGGTTCTTTGGTCGGAGCGACAGGTAAGAGAACCTTTTCTATTGTTAAAATCGGGAACTTAACGTTAGGTTAGCAGGAAGACGAGAAATACGGGAGTTGACAACAACCACGAGTGGACCGAGACTTGGGGGAGATGACACAGGAAAGACATCTACTTAGATTACCTCTTTTACAGATCCAACCTCGACAATATGATTTTGTTTGAACGTTAGACACATGTTCCATGCTATCTGTGATATCAAAACCTGCAAAGCCGGGGTGAGCTATGATTGTAATGTAATTTATATGTAGAGAGTATTCGGAGTGGATTTTTACGAGGCTGGAGTTTACGAAGAAATTATCTTTACATTATGCCCAAGACAGTCACCGATGTGGTCCTAGGCCTTAATGTTATTTGCCACGCACATCGTGCGTTGGGCCAAGGCTCACTTTTGTTCGTACTTATGTCAATGGAGCATCATTACGAGGCCGAATGAAATGAGGACTCGTTATTACTAAAGTTAACTAAACGCGACTTGCGCAAGTGGCTGTGCCAATACCTCATGTCAACTCCATATGGAAATTTCTCCGTACGGACCGCATTGCCGCCTTTGACAGCATTGCGCAGTGTCCTCAATCGAGCATCCCTCCGAGAAACTGTTAACCCCCAATATCTATCACACTAGCGTACTACTCAGGCGAGAGATTCTTCTCCTGGTTTACAGTTGCAGCTGTAGTCCAAAGGTGGGACCATGGGATTACTGCACCCTCATCCTGTCATTTTCAATTTGTGAACAGAAAATGAAGGCCTCGTATCTGCCACGCGCAGCGATGGCCCACTTCTACCTTCATGTAGTCCTGGGCTGTACTGGCCTTGATCACTGTCGGAACCATGGGTCGGGGCTACATCTCTGGCTCTGTACCCAATGATCATTTGGTATAAAGCGTGCACCAGCAGGTGGTCTAGACTCTCACAAAGCAAACACGTCATCAAACACTTCGTCTCATCGACGTCTGTTCTTGTTCTGCTTCGTATACGCACCTGTGCGCTGCTTCCTTATCTATTCATTGTACTCTCTTGCTGTTCCATTGATCCAGTAAATGACATCTCCTTCTCTTTCCTATGCTCCTTGTCTCACATGATTCCAGTCCAGTTAACACGGTGCCATACTCGTTGAAAAGAGTACATCCCACTCCTACTCTCTCGTTCTTCTCACATAGCAGGTCTCTAATTCCCCGTTCCCTCTGCACCACTCCCTTCAGCACTTGCTTGTATTTGAAGACATCGACTAAATCTTTCCTGGTTTTCGATCTTCAAGACGATGGTACATCTCCTTGCCGTCTCGACCTTCAGCATTTTGAGTAGGCCCTCTGGTTCACGACCTCAGGTGAGGATAAAATTCTCTTTCGACCCTCAAGTTATTGAAATTTCACCTAGCCTCGGTTAGTTTCAGACTTTTCACCAGTAGCAACCGCTGCAAAATACAAATAACAGTCGGCTGTCCGTCAACCCGGATGGCTAGTAGGACCTTGAATTGACTCCACCTCTACCTCTTCGTCATAATCACCGCTCAACCCATTTGACAACCTGCCGGTCTAACCTGGCCTCGCCAAACCACCTCCCATTCCTCTACATAAACCTCTTCCCCCCCTCCGCTGTTGACACCCAATCGATTGATCGATTAGGTACCGCTTACCTTCGTGAGTTTTGTTCTCTCCAAGGAGAACAAAAGTTCTAACAACGTTGATACCCTAAACTCCTCATTACCCTACAGTTCCGATTCGTGACTGCTTTTACCACCTCATTCCTATGGTCGTTCCCCTTACACATCAAGACAAAAACCCAAGCAGCAATGACGATAACAGCAACACGGCATACATGAGGCATCCACATTCAAAATGACGAATTGGAGATCACAGTTCAGCCTGGCTCCATTGTTTTAGCTGGTCGTCTGATTGGCCGTAGTTCTTCGGGAACGACAACAGGTAGTTCTCGCTATTCTTCTGGGAGGTTGGGGTGAGGTCAAGAGGATATATAGGAGATGCTAATAAAGATGGAAATTGAGACGGAGGAGAGGGGGATGGAATAGATGGTACAGAGAATACTCCTTTCTACGCCATTATCTTCTTTCACCTCTTCCATGGTATCAGGGAGTGGACATGTACCCATCTCGAGCGTTCGACACTTACAACTCGCGCTTCCTTACTCCGGTTGGTACTGCCATAATTAATACGATGGCGGGATACGTTCGTATTTCAAAATATCATTATCCGTCATAAAATCCACATGTTTATCTATTCGTTGTTAATCATTCATGATGTGAGAGAGGCAAGGGGAAATGGAAGTGGGATGATGAGCCCGTTGACACCCATGTCGCCAATGTCATCTTTCTGGTACTTATGGGTCGTGGTGCGACAATGACCACAATGACAAAAGGATCACCGAGGTCCAAGAATGCATCTCATGCAAATTTGGGACACGAACTAGGTGTTACGAGAGTGAGGGGACCCGGAGCCGCTTCATCAATGCCACGGACTTAATGTTGTTCTTTTGCATCAGCGGCTTTGATTGATCCTCCCATGGGATATCCTTCCACTACTGGCAGTACTAGTGGAGTGAGAGGGACAAACGGGTATGGATTTGGTGGTGTAGGAATGGTGCGTGCAAAAGGGTTTGTTGTTGGTGTCGGTGGAGTTGGGGAACAGAAAGGACTCAATTGCGTCACTCCTATGATGTTGTCCTTGAGTGCAGGAACCCTTGAACTTGATGAACACCAATCTTGGAGAGACATGGTCAATGAAAGAGGACACGGTAGGCTGATAAGATACATCCAAACAGACTCCCTCTCTCTTGCCTCTTTATAGCATATATTCATATTGGACTTTTTATTTTCGATGTCTGTTAGTGTCCTTTTTTCTCTTTCCTTTTCTCTCTTTTTCTCTTCAAATACTGTATTCAGTCTGTTTCTGCCCGACTTAGTATATAAAATCATAGAATAAGTTCTAATTTTTACTCTGAGTATACAAACATAGATCTAAGTGTGTTAACGAGTGCTTATTATTTCTTCCTCTTCTGGCTAGTTGGGAGTGTTCTTTTTTTTTGTCTTCCCAGTGGCGTTTTTGTGTCCTCTAGTTTCAAGACACAATTCTTTCCATTCTGCTTTGTTTCTCATTTCCCATGTGCTGGTGCTTCTGCATTTTTTGATGGCAATCTATAATTTCTAGGTAGATTTGTGGTTTGACCGCAATTTTCCAAGTTTCCCCTGTTTTTATCGTCCATAGCTTCTTACATACCAAGGTAACTAGTTTATACTATCTTGAATTTGGCCTATTTGAGTGTTCTGCTTTCAGCAACCTATTATCTGCCAGGTGCTGTAAACGAGATAAATTATATGAAAATTGTACTTACGGAATTCGGACATTGCCCATCAGAGGTCTAACTTTCTGGAACTCTCCATGTCTCTGAAACCTTATTTCTTCATCATTCAATTGACTAGTCACATGCAGATGGATAACTTAACACCTTCAACAGCTACATCTCTTCTGCCGCACTTGTCGGTGTTGGTAAGCAAACGGGTATCTCCATATTCTCCGAAACCTTATTTTTTGTCATATTGAATTGACTGGTCACATGGAACTGGATAACTTTCACGTCTTCGACACATCACTGTGCTTCTGTCCATAAACCTTAGTAGTAAGTGTCTTTGGTTCTTTCCAATGAATTTTTTATTAAATGGGAAGAATACAAATCAGTCTGAGTAGAATGAAGAAAGTGGTTGCAGCTGTAGGAAAACTTGGTTTGAAAAACAAAAATCGGAGAAAGGGAGCGCACCCCAGGGCTGCTGAAATCACTGTGGATCCAGCATCAGCAACTTCTGTATCTGGCTCAAATCTCCAAATTTCTGAGCAGATACAAACATCCCTTGGCCCCCGTTTTTTCACAGATCTGAGGAATAATGACTTTACAAATGCCAATATTACCAACATATACTATGGATCTGGTGAGTTTGCAATGATTCAAAAGAAAATCATATAATTTACCTTCTACTAGATCGAGCATCCAATGAAGCCAATGTATGTATTTCTCCAAAAAACAGTTTGTGTATACAGCTAATAAACCCTTCCTGTAATAGAAAATTACTCTAGAGTATGTAAATAAATAATTCTGTTCTAGCATGATACTAACTTTTGGAACAGCATGATAGCATCTGCTACTCCAGCAGTGCCAACTATCTTTAAAGGCAGGGAAGAGCTTCTTGAACAAGGGGTCAATATCCTCTGTCAACAAGGTCCAGGATTCTTGGCCATTTTGGGAGCAGGGGGAATGGGCAAGACTTCATTGGCCCTTCATATCATGGATTCTGATTTGGTACAGGGAAAGTTTGGGCAAAGATGCTACTTCATTCCATGTGAACTTTTTGAAGATGCAGAATCCCTTGTCCAGGGATTAATCTATATTATGAAGTTGACCATGCAGGAGAACAAGAGTAAACATGAAGTCCTATTTGACCATCTCAAGGCAGCTCATGGTGATCTTTTGATCATCTTTGATAATTTTGAGACCCCCTGGAATTATGGTGACTCAAGAATTAGTGTAAAAAATCTGTTAGAGAAAATTGCATAGTATGGAAAAGTGTCTTTAATAGTTACCATGCGGGGACCAGATGGACCTGGTGATATTCCATGGGAAAGATTAGGAGATGAATCTGGGATACCAACATTAGCCCCCCTCCCTGCAAAAGAAGCATTCAAAGCATTTGCTGGTGACAATCTTCAAAGCACAGATGACTCTGAAACTGAAATTGATTCATTACTGTATCAGCTTGAATATGTTCCTCTTGCAATTAGACTGAGTGCTCAGCATGTCAAGAGAGTTCCATTGCAAGCCTTGTTAAGAATGTGGGAGGAAGAGAAAATGTCAATTTTGAAAGAAGCAGGAACCAAGCCAGGAAGATTGACTAGTGTTGGTTTTTCCATTGATTTATCTATCAAGATTTTTAAGATAGAAGGGAAAAAACTTGTACTTCTGTCAGTAATATCATTTTTACCTGATGGGATCCCTTTTTGGCTTGAATGTTTAGATCAGATATTTTCAGGAGAGGGATGGCATTCTAATGTGTCCAGCCTTCTACACAGCTCACTAATTTATGACCAAAATGATGGGCTGAAAATGTTAGCACCAGTCAGAGAACACATTCATTCAAAATATCCTATTAGACAAAATACTATTGATCAGTTGGAGGGTTTTTATGCACAATTTCTTGAGAATCTATCACATAACGATATGCAAGCCCTACCTGTACTCCAGCTTCATATCAACAACATTGAAAAGATTTTCAAAGGACAAATAAGCAGTGGCCACTTGAAAACATCATGCATTTCTGCAATCAACACCCTGAGCAGATTTGGGACATTCAGTTCAGTTTTGATTGGTCTAATTGACCTGCATCTACAAAATGATCACAATATCAAAAATAGTGATGAGGTTGATTTGAAAATAATGAAAGCAGGTCACTTGCGCTGGATGGGAAGATTCCAGGATGCAGAGGCACAGATTATGTCTGTAAAAGAAGGTCTCAATGAGGAAGAGAATATCCCTAAATCTGAAGCAGATATACTGGGAAGGTGCTTTGACACTCTGCGAGGCATCTACTATCCCCAGGCTCAATATGAAAAGGCCATCAACATGAGTCTACAAGCCCAAAAGTATTTCAAACGAAGTGAAAACCAATGGGCTCAAGCTGGTTCAATGTGCTTGCTTGGGAATATTTACTACATGCAAGCCAGATACAAAGAAGCCTCTGAAATGTTCTCAGAAGCTCAGCAGGTATTTCAAAAAATTGGAAATGAGCTGGGAGTTGCAGAGTGTCTGAAAAGACTTGGAGATATTTATCGAATGCAGGGCAGATATGATGAGGCAATTGTGATGATATCAGATGCTCAAAAACAATTTGAGACTTTTGGAAATCAGCTGCAAGCAGCAGATTGTCTATGGAGTCTTGGGGAGCTTTATGGAAAGCAGAACAAATATGATGAAGCAACCAAAATGTTATTGAAAGCTCAAAAACAATTTGAGGAAACTGGATTCAAACAAGGAGTGGCAGACTGTTTGAGGACCTTGGGTGAGATTTATGATGATCAAGCTCAATATGATGAGGCTGTTGATATGTTCTCAAAGGCTCGGGGTCAATATCAAAGTATTGGAAAAATTGTTGATGTTGCATGGTGCTATCAATGTCTTGGGATAAATTATAGACTTCAAAGGCAATATGAAAAGGCAAAGGAGGCATTCACTGAAGCATTGGAGCTCCTTAAAGGATTCCCAGGAGAGAAATATTACATTGGATGCACCTTAAAGCAATTTGGCTATCTTTTCTTTGATATGGAAGAATTTGCAGAAGCTAGGAAGAAGTATGAAGAAGCAAGGGGTATTTTTTACTCACATGGACAACTTGAGAAGCAGGTAGATAGATGTTCTAGGGCACTTGCTAAACTTGATGAAGCTGAAGCTGCCGGATCAATCAGTGAATGATTCTTTGTACCCTGCAATAAGAATAATTCTTGCACTCATTGAGATATTGATTCCTCTCCTGGTCTCTTGTACATAGTCAAATAAATATATCTATCAAAAACACTTTGCAAAACCTCACAGAAGGTTATTTTTGTACTAGTTCATGAGCTTCCTCAAATAGATGCATATACTTTTTGATTCAGAATGAGAATGTCATTTTTCATTGATTGAATTGTGAGTTTTGTAGCCATTGTGTACATCGAAATTATGACTAGTTTGTCTTTAATTCAGGGAGAGGGTTCATTTTCCTGTATAGGTAAGTGTAGACTTTTATTTTTCATTTGAAATCATGGTGACGGACCACCTCTCCACCGAAAAATATCGAACGGTTATTTGATGTTTCGAAGGGTATGTTTTATTTGGATATAATATGCCATAAGTACCTAGCACGTCTCGGTAGTTTGTGCTAGGTAATATCAATAAGTGATGAATCCACCGGATACCAGATTTCTCAAAATGCGGCAGAAATCACGGAGTGATCAGTTATGTGTTATAATAATGACCTGGTCAAGAGTGGGTAGTAGTGGGTTATGGAACTGGTACCTTGCTCATATATGTAAGATCCACTGGGTAACAGCGTCGAGATTTTTATATAGTTATTCCCTCTTTTATCGGCCCCATTTCCATTTTTTGTGAGTTGAACCTGCGCATTCCAGTTGCACAGGTAGCTGAAGAGGATTTAGCATTGCAGTAGGTGAGTATAATCTTGAGGTACCATTTAGATTAACTTTCTCGCAAGGTCTACCCTCGACATAATTTCGTTTGGGGGCCGGACACACGGTCTGTGTTATCTGTTATATCGGAGCGTACAAAGCCGGCGCGATATAATTCTGATGTGGTTCGTGTAGAGAGCACACGAGTGCATCATATATAGACCACTGTGGACTCCTAAGCCGTATTGGTATCAACCATTATCAAAATCATGGGTAGGAGCTACATCTCTGGCTCTGTACCCATTGAATTTGATGATTCGAGATGAACCGTGGATGTAAAAGTTGACGCGTCTCTTCCATTTTGGGACACGGCTGGTGCGTGAGACACGTCATCAAAACTCGTTCAGCCTTGCACATGCTTTTGGGGGCTGTTCCCGCTCCTTGCTGCATCGTTAATACAGTCAACATTGGGTCCCTTTCTCTCTATATCCATGATCTCACACAATGTCGGGCTATGGCTATAATGGTTATTTGATGCTACACTCGCTGGACACAGGTACGTCCAATTCCTCTTCCTTCATTCCTTCCTGCCCAACTGACTTTCTTATTATCCACTTTTTTATCTATACTTGTCCGAATCTGGAGGCGTAGACTCAACTACTTCCAAAGTTTCTGATCCCAAAGACGAAGTATTACGCTGGTGCTACAGCTTGTAGCCGTCTCAACCTGGCCGATCTCCCCAACCACTGTGCTCGCCCCGTGCATTTCATGTAAGTCTTGTAGCATGGCACCCATAATCCCCGCCCCATGTATTCAATACCTATCGATTTCCGCCTGCATCACTCGTTATCTCTTATTATTCCATGTCACACACTAACTCCTCCGTCCGCCTTCCTACATACATATCATTTTTCTGTAAACTCCTAATTTCTGCTTAATGACCTATGGCGAACCACCCTCCAAACCCAATCCGAGTCCCTATGCCTATCCACAATCTAAACAGTCTAACTGACCTTGACCATAGCGTTCATGATGTCCCCCGCAATGTCCGGCACCACTAATAACATCACCAAAGCAGCAGCAACAATACCCCCCTCACTCACTCTCAGCAAACACACCAGTGTCTACCTCATGGCCATCACCCACCCTTGTCCATCACCTCGTCTCCTTCAACTCACTCACTTTCCTCCTCTCAAGTCGGCTACCCCATGTCTTCTGGCTCATAGAACGGTTCAAATAGTGGGTCTTTCAACCCCACTTCCTACACACGACATTTCTAGGCTCACCCGTATTATGGCGAGCAGGTTCCTTTGAATTTGGAGGACGGATTACTGGGTCTTTTGTCAGTGCAGCCATGGACCGACTGCGAGGGTCACTTGAGTGCGTCCTCTGCTCCTCTTTTTCCCTCTCCGAATCTGATTCTCATTTTCTTTCAAGCTCACTTAGATCTAGAGGCATAAATTTGAACGCCTTCAAGATGAACTATATGCCGGAATTACACTCGTTGTGATATCAACCTCACAGATCCTCATGCCCTTCTTGAGCACTTCAAACGAGTTCATATTGCTGTCGTCAACTCTCCAGCTTCAGGTTTACAACCTTAGTCAAGAATATGAGTCTCCTTTGACCCTCAAGTCGTCGGAGTCTCACCTATGCGGGGGTCAGGGTCAAACATATCACCAACAGCAACAACAGCAAACCCCGAATAACAGACAAACACATCATTCGCCCCCGGTAGATGATATGGAACCAAAATTAGCTCTTCCTTTGCCCCATCAACGACAACAACCATCTCAGTGACAGCAACACCATTATAACAACGACCATAATCATTATCACTCAGGCTCTCACCAATCGAGTCCTACTTCACCCACTCCTCCTCATTCTTTTCCAGTGCTTCTTCCTCTCCACCTCGGCGTGCACCCAGCTCGCTTGATGCTGCTTGTTCAGGTGGTTTCCTTCTTTTGGAGACCAAATATCACAACGTCAACAACAAGTCTATACTCCAAACTCCTCTTCCTCGCTTTATGCTTCCGCTCCGGTCTCGCAACCACCTTCACCACCTCACAACGCCTATATGTTGAACCAGAATCAGGGGAGAACAACTACAGTGACCACAGCGGCAACAGCACGAAGGACATGGGGTATTGACAATCGATACAACGGTCATTCCAAAGAATGGAACAAGTACCTCGTCATCATCATCCTTGTCAGCAATGACAGTTTCTAGTTTTGAGCCTAGCTCGAGTAGTCTGGATGGTGCTGTCAGTGGCGGTGGGAGTGGTAGCATTCATGGTTCTGTCGAAGGAGGGAAGAACCCTCATTATCTCTCAACCTTGGAAATCAACTTAACGGCAATATCGGAAACGTGGGAAGTAGAGATGGTATTAACATTGAAGGGGATGGGATGGACGGTGTGGAAAATATGTTTATTTCTTCTATTAGTGGACATGTATCGGGCTATTCGACACCTACGACTGTGACCACCACTGGTGTTGGAGTTGGAGGAGCATTCGCGAGTAGAAATGGTGCAACAGTGCATCATCATCCTCATCCGCATCACCAGCCCCACCATCACCAGCATAGTCCTTCACAATATGCTCATCATCCACGCTCACGCTCACGATCCCCATCCTTTCCCTTATAATCATCACGGAGTAGAAGTGAGAGGAAATGGAAGTGGAACAATGACACCGTTGACACCTATGTCACCCATGTCTCCGATGTCACCTGTTTCGCCTATGAATGGTGGTAGTGGTGTTGGTGATGGTCCTGGCGGTGGTGCGACGAGTCGATGACTAGAACGGTGACAACAGCAGAGATGGAGAGTGGTGCTACGGGAGGTGGAGCAGGAGGAATTCCACTGATGTTACCCGTCGTCTTTCCCATCTGTGTTGGCAGCTGCTCTGGTTGACCCTCTTATGGGTTACCCTACTGTCGCTGGTGGTGGTGTAGGAGGCGGAGGGGGAGTGGGAGGGATGAATGGGTTCGGTAGCATGAATGGATTCGGAGGAGCAGGTATGGTGATGAACAGCGACAGTGGATTCGGTATCGGTGATTCGGTGTCAGTGGTGGTATTGGAGAACCAGAAGGTGGAGTCGGTTGCGTCACTCCTGCCATGTTATTCTCGAATGCTGGGACTCCGGAACCTGACGAGGAAGCTTATGCTGGTTCTGGAAACGTTAGTAATTCTGCAGGAAGGGATGGTGAGGATGAAGGAAGGGAAGGAAGGGAAGGCAAAGAAGGAAGTAGCAATAAGAAGAAAATGGAGATTAAAACTGAGTTGTTGGAACGTAGGGAAGAGATTGACAAGTTCTTCTTCATCTTCTATGTCGGCCTCTACAGCAGTTCGATCTGTAGGTCGACCACCGAACCCAGCAATTCCACCTCTGGTGTCGTCCGCTTCACTTTGAGCCGGCATATTTTGGTTGCAAAGGTGGCCGGAGAGGGTTCATCGTTACTTTGGTCGAACATAATTTCGGGGTGCTATTGAGATCACCTTTTTTTACACATAAACAACCTCGACATGATTTTGTCTGAAAGGAGACACGCTCTGTGCATATGTGATATCAGAGCCTGCAAAGTGGGGCGAGATCAATCTAAGAAATGTGGTTTATGTAGAGAAGACTCGGACACGAATAAATGAAACATCATGTAGTCCTGGGCCGTATTTGCATTGATCATTGTCGGGACCATGGGTAGGGGCTATAGCTACATCTCTGGCTATTGACTGTGATCGTTCGGTTTGAAGCGTGCATGATAGAACGCGCCGATGGGTGGTCTAGACTCTTGCGTCACATCCAACTTGAAAGTGAACACGTCATCAAACACTTCGTCTCCTCTGCCCTTGTTCTGCTTCCTATATGCACCTGTTCGCTGTTCTCTCATCACTCTCTTGCTGATCAATCCATCGATCCAGTAAAGTCGTCTCATTCTCTTTCGTATGCCCCTTGTCTCACATGATTCCAGTCTAGCTAACGCGGTGCCATACTCGTTGAAAAGAGTACATCCCATTTCTACTCCCTCGTTCTTCTCACATAGCAGGTCTCTAATTTCCCGTTCCATTTGCACCACTACCTTCAGCACTCGCTTGTACCTGAAGGCATCGACTGAAATCTTCCCAGTTTCCAATCTTCAAGACAACAGTACATGTCCTTGCCGTCTCGACCTCCAGCATTTTGAGTAGGCTCTCCGGTGTACCACCTCATGTGAGGATAAAAGTCCCCTTCGACCGTCAAGTTACTAATATTTCATCAGGCCTCGGTCAGTTTCAGACTTTTCGCCAGTAGCAACCGCCGCAAAATACAAATAACAGTTGGCTGTCCGTCAACCCGGATGGCTAGGGCCTTGGATTGAGTCCGCCTCTACCTCTTCGGTATAATCACCGCTCAACCCATTTGACAACCTGCCGGTCATAACCTGGCCTCGCCCCACCGCCTCCCATTCCTCTACATAAACCTCTTCCCCCCCTCCGCTGTTGACACCCAATCGATTGATTGATTAGGTACCGCTTACCTTCGTAACAACGTTGATACCCTAAACTCCTCATTACCCTACAGTTCCGATTCATAACTGCTTTTACCACCTCATTCCCATGGTCGTTCACCTTTCATATCAAAACAAAACTTAAGCAGCAAGAACGGTATCAGCAACACAGCATACATGGAGCATCCGCATTCGAAACGATGGTTCCGGGAAGTGGAGATCAAAGTTCCATCTGGCTCGAGTGGTTTAGCTGTTCTCATCGGCGACAGGTTCTTTGGGAACGACAACAGGTAGTCTTTGTTTCCCTTCGAGAGCCTGAGGTCGGGGTGAGGTTAAGAGGATATATTGGAATACAGGAGATGGTGATAAAGATGGAAATCGAGACGGAGGGGAGGGGGACGGAGGAGAGGGGGACGGAGGAGAGGGGGACGGAGTGGATGGTATGGAGGATACACCTTTCTAGGATGATATCTCTAATCATCGTAGTGGTATCAAAGACTGGACATGGGGCATTTGACATCTTACAAGTCGCGTCTACCTGCTCCGGTTGGAAGTGCCATAATTGGTATGATGGCGGGGATATGTTCGTATTTCAAACTATCATTATCCATCGTAAAGTTCACATGTTTATCCATTTGTTGTTAATCATCCATGATGCGAGAGAGGTGAGGGGAAATAGAAGTGGGATCATGAGCCCGTTGACACCCATGTCGCCAATGTCATCTTTCTGGTACTTATGGGTCGTGGTGTGACAATGACCCCAATGACAAAAGGATCACCGAGAATGCATCTCATGCGAATTTGGGACATGAACCAGGTGTTATGAGAGTGAGAGGTCCCGGAGCCGCTTCATCAATGCCACGGACATAATGTTATTCTTTTGCATTGGCAGCTTTGATTGATCCTCTCATGGGATATCCTACCACTACTGGCAGTACTAGCGGAGCGAGAGGGACAAACGGGTATGGATTTGGTGGTGTAGGAATGATGTGTGCAAAAGGGTTTGTTGTTGGTGTTGGTGGAGTTGGGGAACAGAAAGGACTCAATTGCGTCACTCATATGATGTTGTCCTTGAGCATAGGGATCCTTGGACCTTCTTGGAGAGACATGGTCAGAAGGAGGGAAAGGATAGAGTGATCTGATGAGATACATCCAAACGGTCCCTCTCCATTCTTTCTTTACAACATATATTCCTATTACTCATAACTTGGTATTTGTTCAATGTTTATCTGTCAGTGTCTTTTTTCTCTGTTTCCCCCTCTCTCGAGCTCTGTTCAAGTGTTGTGTCCTGTCTGTCTCTGCCCTAGTACATAAATAATAGAATAAGTACATACCTTCTACTCGTATATATATGCCATATACAAACATAACGGGGACTTTTGCTGTGTAACTAACTAACTCACTAACTAACGGTGTAAGTATTTTGTCATTCGAATAGTGTCTATTATTTTTCCCTCTTCCGGCTTGCTGGGAGTGTTTGCCTTTTTTCGCTTTCCCAGTGATGTTTTTGAGTCCTCTAGTTTCAGTACACAATCCTCGTCTTTCTTTTTTGCTTCCCGTTCCGATGTGCTGGTGTTCCTGGATTTTTGATGCAATCATAAATCCTAAATAGACCCGTGGTTTGACTGCATTTCTCCCTTGTTTTCATTGTGCATAGCTGCGTATATGCTAAGGTAAAGTGGTTTGTATTATCTTGAATTTGGTGTATTTGCTTAAGTGTCCTGCTTTTAGCAATCTATTATCTGCCCGAGTGTAAACAAAATAACTTACTTATATGAGAAATTGTGCTCTTAAGGAATTCGGGATTCGGATATTGACCATCGGAGGTCTAACTTTTTGGAACTCCCCATGTCTCTGAAACCTTATTTCTTCATCATTCAATTGACTGGTCACATGGAGATGGATAACTTTACATCTTTAACAACTACATTTCTTCTGCCGCAGTTGTCGGCGTGTGACGGTAAGTAAACAGATATCTCCATGTTCTCCGAAACCTTATTTTTTGACATATTGAATTGAATGGTCACATGCAACTGGATAACTTTCACGTCTTCGACACATCACTGTGCTTCTGTCCATAAACCTTAGTAGTGAGTGTCTTTGGTTCTTTTCAATGAATTTTTTATTAAATTGGAAGAATACAAATCAGTCCGAGTAGAATGAAGAAAGTGGTTGCAGCTGTAGGAAAACTTGGTTTGAAAAACAAAAATCGGAGAAAGGGAGCCCACCCCAAGGCTGCTGAAATCACTGTGGATCCAGCATCAGCAACTTCTGTATCTGGCTCAAATCTCCAAATTTCTGCGCAGATACAAACATCCCTTGGCCCCCGTTTTTTCACAGATCTGAGGAATAATGACTTTACAAATGCCAATATTACCAACATATACTATGGATCTGGTGAGTTTGCAATGATTCAAAAGAAAATCATATAATTTACCTTCTACTAGATCGAGCATCCAATGAAGCCAATGTATGTATTTCTCCAAAAAGACAGTTTGTGTATACAGCTAATAAACCCTTCCTGTAATAGAAAATTACTCTAGAGTATGTAAATAAATAATTCTGTTCTAGCATGATACTAACTTTTGGAACAGCATGATAGCATCTGCTACTCCAGCAGTGCCAACTATCTTCAAAGGCAGGGAAGAGCTTGTTGACCAAGGGGTAAATGTCCTCTGTCAACAAGCTCTCAGATTCCTGGCCATTATGGGAGCAGGAGGAATGGGCAAGACTTCATTGGCCCTTCATATCATGAATTCTGTCTCAGTCAAGGATAAGTTTGCTGGAAGAAATTACTTTGTTCCATGTGAAATTTTTGAAGATGCAGATTCCCTTGTCCAGGGATTAATCCATGTTATGGAGTTGACAGTGCAGGAAAATCAGAGTAAACAGAAGGTCTTATTTAACCATCTCCAGTCTACTCATGGTGATCTTATGATTGTCTTTGATAATTTTGAGACCCCATGGAACCATAGTGACTCAAGAATTGGTGTAAAGAATCTCTTGGAAAAGATTGCTGAGTGTGAGAAAGTATCTTTAATAGTTACCATGCGGGGACCACAGGGACCTGGTGATATTTTATGGAAAAAATTAGGAGATGAATCTGGGATCCCAACATTAGCCCCTGTTCCTGCAAAGGAAGCATTCAAAGCATTTGCTGGTGACAATCTCCAAAGCTCAGATGACTCTGAATCTCAAATTGATTCATTACTCTATCAATTTGAATATGTTCCTCTTGCAATCAGATTGAGTGCACAGCATGTCAAGAGAGTACCACTGAGAGCATTGTTAAAGATGTGGGAGAAGGACAAAACATCAATCCTGACAGAGCCAACAAAGCCAGGAAGGCTGACTAGTGTTAGTTTTTCCATTGAGCTATCTATTCAAATTTTTAGAATAGAAGGGAGAACACTTGAACTTCTGTCAGTAATATCATTTTTGCCTGATGGTATCCCTTTTTGGGTTGAATATTTGGATCAGATGTTTCCTGGACAAGGACTGAGTTTTAATGTGTCAGCTCTTCTAGATAGCTCACTGATTTATGGCCAAAATGAAGGGTTGAAGATGTTAGCACCAGTCACAGAACATATCCATTCAAACTATCCCATTGGACAAGTTGATATTGATCAGCTGGAGAAGTTTTATAAGCTGTTTCTTGAAAATTTACCAAGAAATGAGATGGAAGCACAACCTGTACTCCAGCTTCATATCAACAACTTTGAAAAGATTTTTAAAGCACAAATAAGTAGCGGTCACTCAAAAACTTCCTACATTTTTGCAGTAAAGAAGCTAGCCAAATTTGGGAGATTTGTTCCAGTTTCCATTGATCTGATGGATCTGATTCTACAAAAGAATAAAGATATCAAGGAGGAGGACAAGATTGATTTGAAACTAAGCAGGGCAGATAACTTGCGTTGGATGGCAAAGTTTCAGGATGCTGAGACCCAGGTTATGTCTGTGAAAGAATGTCTCAACGAGGATGGTAATATCTCTCAATCTGAGGCAGATTTACTAGGAAGGTGCTTTGATATTCTGCAACTTATCTATAATGCTCAGGCTCAATACGAAAAAGCCATCAACATGAATCTTCAAGCCCAAAAGTATTTCAAACAAAGTGAAAACCAATGGGCTCAAGCTAATTCAATGAGCTGGCTTGGGGATATTTACTATATGCAAAACAGATATAAAGAAGCCTCTAAAATGCTCTCAGAAGCTCAGCAGCTATTTCAACAAATTGAAAATGAGCTGGGAGTTGCAGAGTGTCTGAAAAGGCTTGGAGATATTTATTCAATGCAGGATAAATATGATGAGGCAATTGGTATGTTATCAGATGCTCAAAAACAATTTGAGACTTTTGGAATTCAGCTGCAAGCTGCAGAGTGTCTAAGGAGTCTTGGGGAGCTTTATAGACTGCAGGAAAAATATGATGAAGCAACTGAAATGACATTGATATCTAAGAAAAAATCTGAAGAAATTGGGGATAAACAAGGAGTTGCATGGTGTTTGTTGCTTCTGGGTCATATTCATAACAATCAAGCAAAATATGTTGAGGCTTTTGATATGTTCTCAGAGGCTCAGAGGCAATATCAAAATATTGGGAAGATTGTCGATGTTGCATGGTGCCATCAATTTCTTGGGAGAACTCATAGGCTTCAAGGGCAATATGAAAAGGCAAAGGAGGCATTCACTGAAGCATTGGAACTCTTTGAAGGATTCCCAGGAGAGAGATATTACATTGGATATACTTTGTTGGAGTTTGGCCATCTTTTTTTTTATATGAAAGATTTTGCCGAAGCTAGGAGGAAGTATGAAGATGCAAGGGATATTTTTGATTCACATGGACAGCTTGAGAATCAGGTGGATGAATGTTCTGAGGCACTTGCTAAGCTTGATGACGCTGAAGCCTCTGGATCAATCAGTGAATAGTTGTTTGTACCTCACAATAATAATAATCCTTACATTCATTGACATGTTGATTTCTCTGCTGGTATCTTGTACAAAGTCAAATAAATATATTTATCAATATGATCTTGCAAAACCTCCTGGAAAGACATTTTCATACTAGTTTGTGAGCTTTTACAAATAGTTGTATATATTTTTTGATTCAGAACGAGAATTTCAGTCAGTTTTTATTGAGTGAATTGTGAGTTTTTTAGTACTAGTCATCGTGTACATCGAAATTATGATCGGTTTGTCTTTAATTCAGAGAGAGGGTTTATTTTCATGTGTAGGTAAGTATAAACTTTTGTGGTTCATTTGAATTCATGGTGACGGACCACCTCTCCACTGAGAAATATCAAACGGTAATTTGATATTTCGTAGTGTATGTTCTATTTAGATATAATATGCCATAAGTACCCAGCACGTCTCGGCAGTTTGTGTAGGTAATATCAATAAGTGATGAATCCACCGGATATTAGATTTCTCAAATGTGCCAGAAATCACGGAGTGATCAGTTATGTGTTATAATAATGACCTTGTCGAGAGTGGGTAGTGGATTATGGAACCGGTAACTTGCTCATATGTGTAAAATCTACTGGGTAACAGCTTCGAGATTTTTATGTCTTTTATCGGCCCCATTTTCATTTTTTGTGAGTTGAACCTGTGCATTCCGGTTGCACAGGTAGCAAAAGAGGATTTAGCATTACAGTATGTGAGTATAACTTTGAGGTACCATTTAGATTACCTTTCTCGCAAGGTCTAACCTCAACATAATCCTGTTTGAGGACCGGACACACGGTCTCTGTTATCTCGTGCAAAGCTGGCGTGGTAGTATAAATTTATAATTCTGATGCGGTTCGTGTAGAGAGCACACAAGTGCTTCATATATAGACCACTGTGGACTCCTAAGCCGTATTGGCATCGACCATTGTCAAAATCATGGGTAGGAGCTACATCTCTGGCTCTGTACCCATTGAATTTGATGATTTGGGCTGAACCGTGGACATAAAAGTTGACGCGTCTCTGCTTCCATTTCGGGACACGGCTGTTGCGTGAGACACGTCATCAAAACACGTTGTCTCATCTTTCTTTCGACGCTCGTTTGGTTGTGCATGATGTTCCCTTATCCGTTGGTCTGACTCCCTGCTGCTCAGCTATACAGTCAAAATTGCGCCCTTGTATTTTCAATTTTGTATGTCGTTATCTCACATGCTCTTAGGCTCAGGTACGTTCAATTCCTCTTCTCTCGTTCCCTCCTACCCAATTGACCTTCCTTATCCACTTACTCGCTTGGATCTACAGACATAGACTCATCCGTTTCCAAGGTTTTCACTCCTCAAGACACCTTGTCACCGTCTCAACCCGGCTAATCTCCTCAACCATCGTGTTGGCCCCAAGCATTTCATGAAAGTCTCTTCGGCATCCATAATTCCCACTCAATATACCCAATGCCCATCAATTTCCGCCTGTCTCACTCGTTCACCTCTTATTATTTCCCCGTGGAACCTCTTCCCTCCCTCTCCTGCAGACATTCAACTGTCTGACTGCCAATCACTCAGCTAGAATTCCTCTTTTTGCAACGACTCCAGATGATTCTCCAACCATCAAGGCTATCCTCACCCGAACTCATCACCATACATTCCCACTTCCCTTCCGTTACGCCTTCACTACCTCATACTCCTGATTGCTCCTCTTACCTGAGCTGACACCGAGGCCGGCAGCAACAACAACGACAATGTTAACAGGGCACTCGATAATCTGTACTCAATGTCATGATTATTTTGGGAAACGGTATCAATACCGCTAGCAACGATGACTTTCAGTTTGTGCAGTTTGGCCGGTCTCGTGGGTGGTTCTTTGGGTGGAGCGACAGGTACGTGGCCTTGGTTATTGCTAAATTCGTGAACTCAACGTCAGGCGAACAGGAGCACGCAGAGTATAGAAGATGACAGCAGATGCGGAAGTGTGCACCGAGACTTGGACAAGACGACATGAGGCATACATCTCTCTCCATGTCTATAGTGGTATTGGATGACAGCGCAGGATACGTATCAAAGTATCCAATTTCTGCACCCATTACCGGCAGGGGCGGATTCTCTACAGAGTACATCTAATACGACAGGATGTATGCCCGTTTTGTTCCACCCCCCTCAATCTCCCCCCCATCTACTCATTGCTCTTCATCACCCTAGTCTGCTTTTCCCCTCAATCACCTTATAGTACGAGCGAGGCACGTGCAGCCAGAAGTGGAAGAACAAACCCGCGAATCCATTAAGACCGACGTCGCCTATTTTCCCTCTGGATAGAAGCACAACTACGATAATGACAGGACTGCCGGTAGGGTACTCCTCATTCAAACTCCTCACGTGGAATTAGGGCAAGAACAAGGTGTGGGTGGATGCATAGAAACTGGGAGGTGCCCCACCTGTGTCACTGTTATCCGAGTCTTTCCCCTCGCTGTCAGCAGCTATTTTGGCTCATCCTCTCATGGGGTACCCTGCTGCTGCTGACGATGTCCGTGATCATGGAGAAGTGAGGAGGATCAACGGGTATCAGTTTTGTGGATCTAAAGGGTTTAGGTTTGGTCTTGGTGAGCGGGAAGGGCTTGTTTGTGTTGCAACTTGCTCCTGTACCACGTACATGTTATCCTCAAATGCGGAGACTCTGGAACGAAATGTTAAAGTTGTCGCTACTAGGTCCGCAAGTGCTACTGTTGGAAGGTCAGTGAGGATGGGTGAAGAGAGGGTAGGGAAAGGAGAGAACAGTAGTGATAAGATGAGAAGATAAAAATGACTGATAACGGGGGAAAAACAAGTTAGTAGAATCAGATGCGGGGAACAGCTGGGTTCCTTTTCTTCGATGCCTATCTTGGCCGGCGCTATGGCTTTGTCTGTTAATTGATTTATCAATACCGCTAGTCCCGTCTCTAATGTCACTTTGCTTTTCACTTTCTGCATTTGGGTAAACATCATGTGTTTTACTTCAACTTGTTACTAGTACTACTACTCAGCGTAGTAATGATGTGTTCAATTTGGTTATCTGGACTCTAAGAAGTAAATATGACTCAAGAAAGAAATTTTAAATAAACCTTCACCTGAGTGGGTGGTAACTCAGAAGTAACTTCAAATAATGTTAAACCTGCATCCTTTTCTCTCCTCCCCCTTTTTTCCCTTTCCTTCCTCCCTCCTTTTCTTTCTTTTCCTGCCATTATGACATACGAATGCAGTTGATCAGTGATGGAATTAAAGGAACCAAGGAATTGGGAACAAGTCATGAGGAGTTTTTGATGAACCGGGAAATTATTACCATGTCATCCACATGTTCCGAGTGAGAGATGGGGGTGCCCATAAGATCGGCGTCCACCAGTTCAGCTGTAGTAAAGTGCCGATGTCCGGTCATCTTGTGACCGTGAACATATGTGCCCTTCCCACGGACGTCGTTGTAAGTTTAGTAACTCGGCCTAAAAGGGCCTCGTAATTACTCGAACGCTCGGTGATTCGGAGACTCTGAAAAAGTGCAGTCCACTGGACAGAACGGTTTGGGAGATCTATATGAAACGATGGAAGGAGGAGAATTTCATTGCGTTGGGGGGATAGATTTAACATTAGTTATTGGTGATAATCATCGGTAATACTGTATGAGATCTTTCTCAAAGGAAATGATTACCAACTAATGTACAGAATAAAAAGCGGACAGTAGGTTAATTAACGTTAATACTTTGAAGCATCTTGGACAGACCTGATATTTCATCATAGAGTTGATACATTGAATATTATTTCACAATTGGACTTTGTATTAGGAACATACGAGGCCAGAGTTTATGTAGGACCTCGCGCAGGTGGCTGTGTTATTTCTGGGAGGAGAAAGAGGAGGAATCTATTAACCGGACTTTTCTCAAGATCTGGACGCCGGGTCCGGGAAGCAAAATAGGCATATCAGCAATCTAATCAACTCTTGGTACCAATCAGCGAAACTTTAAGGCCTCGTACTTGCCTTGCGCAAGCAATGGCCCATTTCCTTTGATTTTGCACTTCTCGTTTTTTACTCGCTTTGCATACCCTCAATCCAGAAAAATCCAGTAGAATCAAATCAAGGGTTATTTTGATTGAATGAATAGTACATCTGTTGATTTCTTACACTATTTGAGATTGTGAGGAACACAAAATCATTCATCTTGCAAAGTTTTGCATATCTCCGCACACCATAGTAAAGGCATTTGAGATTGTTCCTCTGGACTATTAGTGGGGATAGAAGAGATACTGGGCAAAAGGAATTATGGTTCTTCCGACGGTTCGTCGCAGTTAAACTTCTCACGAAGCTCGAGAATATGATTCAATGTTGATCTGTGGCAACGGAAGACACCGATAAACCCGTCATGCTTCCGCTTCTGAAAATAACATACTCGACGTATAAGGGGCTTTCTGAAGACCATTGTCAGTGCTCAAATGGATGCCAGGATCGAGCATAGCTAAAGTCCATTCCTGGAGCTGGTAGATAACTTTCGGCGGTCGTGAACGAGAAAATGTCGAGTTCGATACCTACTCCAAGATCCGGTTCCTGACCTATTTAACCCCCCCCCGCCTTCCCCCCACACCTCCTGTCTTCGGGAGCTATCCCCTGAGAATCTCGATCCCAAACACTTGGTGGTCGTTGTGGATTCAATGAGGACTTTGATTTTTCTTCTTCTTGAATTGAAACTTTCTCGATGGGGAGGTGGGATGTGCTCGAGAACGTGGAGAAGGGAAAACAAACCCTGTCGTGGCCGCAACGTTTGCAGAGAAGAGAGCGAAATGTTAATCGCGAGCGGGAAGTTGTAAGCTAGAAGTATCAGAAAATGCTTCTGAGCTTGGCCCCCCTGGACTAGTAATCACGATCCGTAGTGGACGGACAGGTTCTAAATTAGAAGCGATAGGATTTGAAGATGAGGGAGAGCCAGCGATGATTGATTTGGCTTTCTTCTTGTTTTTCCTGAACCTGAACAATGGCTTATCTGATTTTGGATGAGCACACGATCTCGTGGGGAAAACAAATAATACTGGTGGCGGCAGGCCCTCATGTTGAAACAACAGAACTTAAGTCGAACTTCATCCTCACATGTGCCGAGGACAAAATATTATTGGTCAAAGAAGGGCAGTGTAAGCCGCTTCGTATGACAGAGGATGAAGAAGGGATCTCGGATAGATCTGAGAATTGAATACTATTAACTTTGGAAAAGGTAGAGGGCCGAACTAGAAATTGATGGCTGCGTGTATCAACTTGTTTTCGAAAAAAAAGGAAGCTATGTAGGAGGAGTGACTGCATAAAATAGGGTGATACAGATAAAGGCGGAGGTGATGGGTATGGTTGCTTGCCATTGAGAGCGACTCTGTTTAGTTGTAGGCTATAGGCGGCGTTGTCAAAGATGAATATTAGATCAGGCCGCTAGTAACCGGGTATCTCGTCTCTGAGGGCGGTTGAACCAGAGAAGATTTTGCAGTTGACATATCTTAATAGACAGGATGTCTTACATCCGGTTTTTAGAAGATGCAACTTTGTCAGAGAAGGAATCAGCGGGAGCATTATTCTACCAGAATAGATAAATAACTCAAAAAACACGGATGTCAATAACTAGATCATTCTACATAGTGGAAGGTGGTATACTACAAAATCGAAGGCAAACTGAGATAAGAAGTTGATAAATAATGGTAAGATCTTGCACTGTGAAACCATTCTCAGGGTACATTAGCGTGACCTTCTATGGCCTGACATCAGGAAATCCACCCACCGATAATGTGTTGTATATTTCCGAAATTTTGTGCAGAAAATCGAAAATTTACAATGTTACCAGTTCTATCATTATTTTGACACATTTCCGGTATTTCGCTGATCGCCCATTCCGATTACTAGACATTATCAATACTCTACTCATAACCTATTGGTATACTTTCAAGTTTGACTTGTTATATTATTTCATGTTTTCGTGTTACTCATAAAAGTCCATTGAAAAATATCAACATTGACATTTCATTAGGTATGTACATAAAGCTTATTAAAAAATTTTAGGCTAGTTGGAAGATGCATTATTAACCATCGAAGATTTTCAGAATCCATTCTCAAGCTCAAGAGCCGGCTGTCTGTCTTCTACATTTTTACCGCCCGCTGACTCATTAAGTTGTTCTTCCGAGCCATCCGAGTCAATATCCTCCTCAAAAGCCGCCCAATTGACTCGGCCAATGATCTGCTCTTCAGAAAGGCCATGAGTGGCAGGTGCGACCGAGTGCCTATGAACACATTAGAAAGTTAACACTCAAAAGTTAATGGAAATATAACTTACGAAGCTTTCAAGTATAATCCATGCATAATTTTGTGTGCACGAGACTTGTTCTTGGTTTCCATTTCTTCCAAAAGGTCGATATAACCCTTCCATTGGCGGTGAAGACCCACAGGCGGAAATTTGGCAACGGTGCCGAGTGAGTGGTCCAGAAGGATTGCGTGGATCTGCCCATATGCTCAGCAAAAGAAAAAAAATAACATTTAATCAGTATACGCACTGCACATGCCGCAGTAGCTACCATTGCTTTGGGTACTTCCAATTCGAGCTTAGTCTTGGCGCTGTTGGGTAACAATGACACGAAGAGTCTTGGTCGGAATGGATCAAGAAGTCGCGCAAACTTGTTATTACCCCAAAACAAGTCACTCATATACTTGTGAATGACTTCATTCATGAAGGGACTCTGGTAGTCGTAGTGACCAGCCTAGTCAAATCCATTACTGCGGCATTCCAAGTCAGTGTACCTGGCCACGTACCGAAGTTTTGGGATAAATATAATCACCAGCTCGGACTAGTGCAGCTGCCGCTGCAACGCCTTGTGGTGAATTATCCAACCCCAGAGCGGTGAGAACAGTTGAGACCGGTGACTTGAGAAGCTTACGCTCCAAGGATATCCTTCCGGCAGTCTAAAGTAACAATGTTTTTTTATTCTGTTGAACGGAGTAGATAGACACGTACATATTTGGCCAACGGCTTGATATACTTGAGAATATCACCCTGCTCAAGTCTGTCAGCGATATCACCCTGGTCTCCATAGCCGAGCTCATCTGCTGCGGTTATGAGTGCATTTAGGGCGATACTCTTGAGATTCTTGCTGACAGGGCATTTCTTGGTATCGGAGACAAGCATAAAGACACCGACTACACGAGCACGATCAATAACGGCTCGGATGTCAGAGTTTTGACCTTTGAGGGCAAGTTTGTAGCTCCGAGTTGACTCCTTGTGGGGCTCAAGAACAATATTGGTGCGTATTCCCCAATCGAGTGTAGACTCCGAGTTGTTGGTGTCTCCTGAGGTGACTACAGCTTGTTTGGACTTGGTAGTATACGTATTGACCTTGTTGGCGGCGGCCTTGGACGTCAGGAGACTCTTCTTTGACACAACAGGGAGCTAGAAAGAAATGATTAGTCTCCTAAAATTATATGACCACCGGTGACGCACCTCCTCTCTCAATTTCTTTGCCGCTTTCTCGGTGATTATCTGTTTGAATATGGTTAGCTTGATTGGATTTGCCTATGATAAATAACAAGACGCACTTTAGAGGGAGCCTCTTCTTCCAATTCTCCGTTTTCATCATCCATGTCCGAGGATCCTGAGGTTTGTTCATCTGCATCAGACTTGGCGTCATCTCCGAGGCTTGAAAGAACATCTTCAGTATCAGATGTTGGGGAAGCTGAGCCAACTCCAATAGAAGATGCGTGAGAACGATGGTCATTGTCGTCAATGACAGGCGCTATAAGATGAGTCAGCAAACCTTAAACTTGATGACCGAGGGAAGAGAAGCCTTTACATACACTCGATGCGTTGGCTTTTCTTCTTGCCGCCAACAGCTTTACCTTTCGATGTGAAGCAAGGAGCCTGTATGTTTTACCGAGTCAGAAATTTCTCGAGGTTTTGAAGTTGAAAACTGAAACCTCGTCCTCTAGATACCGTCCCGCATCCTTGTCAAGTGAGCGGTCTTCACTCTCCATATCCACATCAAGGTCGATGGGGCTATCTTCTGCCTCCTCGTCCTCATTGTCATCCTTTGACATGATAGCAGCATCAACGTTGACATTTGACCTACGCTTGGGCTGCTTGGTAGGTGGTTCTAGGCCGGCTGATATGTGAGTATACTATGAATGTTTAAATGATAGAATTTACTACAGACCTTCATCTGAGGACGAATCTTCTATATTGATAGAGGGAGCGCGGTGCTCTGAAACGGTATGTTGACTAGCTCTGACTCGGAGATTTAAGAATAGCACTTACTTCTTGTAGTCTTCGAAGCTGACTTTGCCAAGCTTTTCGCAACTTGGGCTGATGTTTTGGGCTTTAAAGATGAATGAGAGGAACTTTTGATGGAAGCAGAGCTACTCCGAGTCCTAACGCTGGCTGGTGGGACAGCCTTTGCCCTTGCTCGTTTTGCAGGTGGTGCCAGTTCTTCAGGAGCAGATTGTTCGTTCACTATATGAGCAGTTAGCTTTCTGTAGATGTGGATTTTTTTTACAGAACTCTCACCGTCGCTGTTGGCTCCATCATTGACTCCTCGCTTGTTTCCTGCTCTTTTTTTCTTTTGTTGTTGATTTATGCGGTTAGCGCCATGAGCCGCAGGGGACTGATTGTTGGTAGTACCTGGGTTTCGTTTAGCCATGGAAGTGGTTCAGGACAAGAACAAACCGTGAGTAATTTTAAAAAATTTGAGGACCGTGACGCGGAATTTTCACTGAGTGGTAAGCACATTCTGCTCAAACACTAGTCATGTCCTCCGAGTCTGACCTTGTCTGCACTGGCTGCTCTGTTACGTTTAAACGGATTAACGACATTAACCAACACTGGATCAAGACCCGGACACCTAAATGTGTTGAAGCCGCTAGAATTGAAACCGAGAAACTTCGACAAAACAACTCAGGTCCACGACGTGCTCGAAACATTACTCGGAGTCACCGGCCAAAAGCACCCTCCCAGCCTCGAATTGCTACCCCTGCATCACTATCAGACAATGATGAAGCCGAGGAAGTTAATCAGTTCGAAGGTGATTTTTTCGGGACAGATTATCAGGAGCGAGATTTTCCAGGTTTTGAAGCAGCACCGATACCAAAGGAGAGCAGTGATTCCGACGATGAGGAACTGCCAGGACCAGTTTTCGAGCCGACTTGGGAGCCACCTAGACCCACTGCTACTGATTTGGCCAGCTCTATGGATGACGAAGATGACACACCTACTCCACCTCGTCGCCCTTCCAATGTCCCTCTTCAGAAGGTTCCT
Organism: Dendrothele bispora CBS 962.96; assembly: GCA_004369135.1. Taxonomy (NCBI): domain Eukaryota; kingdom Fungi; phylum Basidiomycota; class Agaricomycetes; order Agaricales; genus Dendrothele; species Dendrothele bispora. The sequence continues at coordinate 215,087 of ML179054.1, read as the reverse complement.
TCACACCGTGACGGTATACATGTTGTCCAGTTTGGGAAACAAGCTGGCGCACCAGTACACACTTCCGCTTCAAACCTATTTCACGACTCTTTGGATGGTTTTACTCGGTACCAAGCGAGTATTGAAGGAAGCGACACAAACAAATGGGCTCCCTTTGCAAGTCGAATGGATTGGGAGGTAGCACGCTGGGCGAAGATGAGAGGGACTGGGTCAACAGCGTTTGATGATTTACTTGCAATTAAAGGGGTACGTGTACATTTTTTGTTTTCAGTGATTATTAACTTATAAGTCTGGTAGGTGGACGATGCGTTGGGTCTCTCCTATCGGAACAGCAAGGAACTCAATCGCATCATTGACTCTATTCCGACCCGCCGTCCGTCCTTTACTCGAGAAGAGGTTGTGGTCACTGGCGAAGCATTTGACTTATATAAACGCGACATCTTAGAATGCATACGTGCACTCTATGGGAATCCGGAGCACTGCAAGTATATGTGCTTTACACCAGAACGTCACTATGCTGATCCTGACCACACTGTCCGGCTTTTCCATGACTTCCACACTGGCAAGTGGTGGTGGGGTACGCAGGTATGTTAATTATATTGGTTAAATTTTACTCAAGCTCACAGTCTTTCAGAAAGCTGTCGAACATGATAAACCAGGTGCTACTATAGTTCCTGTAATTATATCTAGTGATAAGACTCAGGTTACCTTGTTCCGAAATAAATCTGCATATCCCGTCTATCTCACTATTGGGAACCTCCCGAAAGAAATACGTCGTAAACCTTCCCAGCAGGGACAGGTTCTGCTTGCCTATCTCCCGACCACTCGTTTGGAGCATATCAAGAATAAAACAGCACGCCGCCGAGTTGTAACAAATCTTTTTCATTCATGCATGAAGGACCTTTTGTCACCTCTCGAGACGGCCGGAAAAGAAGGTGTCGAGATGCAGAGTGGTGACGGAGTAATTCAGCGTTGTCATCCAATACTTGCGGCCTATGTTGGAGATTACCCCGAACAGATGCTTGTCACCACAGGCTACTACGGTGACTGTGGGTCTTGCGAAACTGAAAAGGATGACCTTGGAGAGTATCCATGTACTCAGGATTACCGGAGTATGGAGGACGCAATTGCAGCCGCAAAAACAATTGGAAGCGACATGTGGGTAGAAAACTGTTTTAATGCAAACGTCAAACCAGTACAACACCCATTTTGGGAAGATCTCCCATATACCGACATTTTTCGCTCCATAACTCCGGATCTCCTGCATCAACTCTACCAAGGAGTCATGAAACATCTCATCGAGTGGTTATCTCACATTTGCGGAAAGGAAGAAATAGATGCTCGGGTCAGACGACTTCCACCATGCCATGGTATGCGTCATTTTCAGAAGGGAATTACAACATTATCCCGCGTCAGTGGTGCAGAACACAAGCAAATGTGCTCGTTTCTGCTCGGAATTATCACGGACATTCCTTTGCTTTCATCATATCAGTCTCGAAAGCTTTTGACAGCTACCCGGGCTCTACTTGACTTTTTGTACATTGCATCCTATCCAATCCATACCACCGAAACCCTGCAAGGCCTTGATGAATCTCTGGCCATCTTTCATTCCCATAAACAAATCTTTGTGGATTTGGGTGCACGAGATAATTTCAAACTTCCAAAACTCCATTCTCTTGTCCACTACTCTCGCGCTATACAGCTCTATGGAACAACCGACAACTACAACACCGAGACCACCGAGCGACTTCACATTGACTTTGCTAAAGATGCTTATCATTCCACCAATCACAAGGATGAGTATTCACAGATGACGCTCTGGCTAGAGCGCCGAGAAAAGGTCACATACCATTCTACATATCTTGAATGGAGGTGGTCCCAAAGCACCAGTTCGGTTTTTGTGCCTGTTGACCGAGCGCCTGTTGGTGTACGCTATGACTTCCCTGGTGCACAACGCACGTTGACTGATATGAGATGTATCTATCAGCAGAAGTTCACGGGATTTCCAACAGTAAAGTCCGTGGGGCTGTCTAAACTTGAAGATGCTATCAGTAACCGGGGATATGGTGCATCACAGTTCACTGATGCATTGGCACGATTTCTTGTGCAGTTCCGAGAACCCGATTTTACCCCGGTCGAGGTTGATGAATATGCACGAGTAGTAGTTTTGCCTTTTGCTTCTGTTCCGGTTTGGCACTCAATCAAGTTTGTCAATCCAGACTTGTACGGAACGGAAACATTGGATGTTCTTTCAGCACATCCTCGGCGATATGGAGCCGATGGACAGATTCTTCAAGGCTATCAATTTGATACCGCTCTCATCAAGATGAACGAGAGCTCAAGTGAAAGTGGAGATTTTGTTCGAGGTAAGTACAGTTGTCTTGCTTTATAAATCAGTATTAAACCACAATTCCATTGCTTAGATATGCGACTTGCTCGAGTGCGAGTGATATTTTCAATATCTGACAAGAAGCTCGAAACAGTACTACCGTCTAATGTACCACCACCAAAGTATTTGGCAGTTTACTAAGTTCACTCATACACCTGATCCGAGTACTGGTCTCTATCGTGTAAAACCACAGGTAAAGTCCGATGGAACTAGAGCGGTTTCTGTTATTCCTGCCTCAATGATCAAACGTAGCATACATCTTTTTCCGAAGTGGGGTGGACCTGTACCTGTATCTTGGACCTCTGAGACTACAATGGACCTTTGTGCAGCATTCTTTGTGAATCCTTTCCGCAACAATCATACATACATTAACATAGGATAATCTTTAGTAATGAACAATAATGTACTTTCATCGTGACCGAAAAATGATAAGATTTGATAATTTGTGGAAACTTGAACAGGGAGACATAAATTTTAGAAAATATTGTTAAATTGACAAGACTATTGAAGGTATCAGAAATATTGGGAAGTTTTCACTATATTATCCATGGGTGGATTTCCTGATGGACCGTGACTCACATTTTGCATATCCGTTGACTTTACTTGGTCATTGGTCAACAATGTCGGGAACCCCCGGAAGTTGGGTAAATTCAGGCGAAGTTTGTTTTTCGGCAGATGATTCACTGGTAAAGTTGAAATCATATTAGGGAGTCAGTGGAAGCCACAGATAAAAATTCTTGAAAATTTTACATATCCAAAATCAGCATAGTATGTATCATGTAGATAATATTTTTTGTAAATTGCGTCGAAATTGTGTTCAAGCACTTGCATAAACAGAACATGTTGTTAGGATCTTTATACTTATTTTTTTTTGACTGGGTGCAATAAGTTTTGTATGGCATCAGTGATCCATAGTCCTAAATGTACCAACATATACAAGAGGCACCATTGTCTGCGCTCAGCCTCAAAAATAGATGGGAGTTTCTTGAGATCCGGCGGCGTTCCACATTAACTGCGGTTACAGTGGGAATGCTTGTCGCACTAGTACTGAAATATACTCCAATCATTTTCGGATAATCATTGGGGATGGTGAATCAGTTTGCTGGTGGTCCCTTCCTTGAGTGATGAGCTGTCATGTAGAGCCCGATCAATAGCATGGCACCCCTCAGCATCTCAGCTGAGATGTAATCTAAAAGGCCGAAGTAAGCTTAAGTGATGAAAAGAGCCTATCCTATAACACACTGTTGTATATCTGAAAGCTTGACTTTCAAATACATGTCGGACAGTTGGAAATTGTTTGTTCATTTACACATAAAGCCTGGACCTACACACGTAAGAATGTTTGACAGCGTGAGTTATATCAGATTGGAAGGCTGTCGAGGGCTCCACATCTCACCGAAAACAGAAGAAACTTTCTTCTGTTTGAAACCTCCAGAGATCTGTCAGAAGTTGAAAATAAACAAAGGTGGTAGAGGGCTGATTGCTAGTATTCAATCAATGTACTTGTAGATTCCTTCCTAGATTGAATTGGGCTTGTGCATGTAGCACGAGACTAGCCCCCTTCTTGACCCAATACAGCAGGTGAAAATACTGGTGACCCATAATTTTTGTTACAGTGATGGCATAGTACATACAGGATTGAATACTAGCAATCGATCTTCTACCATCAGTTCTATGCCTATTCTGGATTGACCTGTCAGCCTGAGCCACATAAAAGCAGAGGGATGAGTTTATGTTTTGCAAACTAGAACCCACTAGTTGCACTGTCAGGCCTGCTACTACTACAGTTGCTATGAAGGTCTTCTTCGCTCTCATTGTCACCTTCTTGACCGTTGTGGTATCCAATGCGGTGAGTGTACTTGTTAGTCGATGAAAGCCATTTTATTTATGCATACATATCATGCCTATGCCCACTAGATGCCCTCTGTCGAGATCATGTCCCGAGCTGAACACACCAACTGGCTTGCTACCACTGATGCGGAAATGACTTATATTGGAAAACCTCTCAGAGAACGTACTCCTCTGGACACGACAGTCACTTACTGCAGCATTGCCCAAGGCCCTGTTTGTGGTGGACCGTGTACTACCTATGTCGGCGGACCAACGTGTCTTGCAGCGCCTGATACCAATTGTTTGAGAGCTGACAGAAATGTGGCATTTTGTGCCAACAATGGATGTTCCGATTGTAATTTCTTTGACAATTGTGGAACGAGAATGGATAACAACTTTTGTTTTACTCCAAGTACCAAATCCATTCTCGTCGAAGCTGAATAGTTAGTCTATATTCGAGAAGTACTATGTCATTAAATGTGATGCCGATGTTTGGCAGGAGTTGTAAAAAAGAATTAGTCACATAAATAAAAATATGCTTGGGATCAGAGAAAAACTTGCCATAAGAACAACCTCAATTATGAGGCCGGAGCAAGGGTGTCCGCTCCGATTAGCTCCGAAGAATTTATGACCAGGGGTTGGAAAAAATTCTAAGGACCTAGCGGCTCAAACCTACCTAGGCATGAGAATATCACATGTAACCTAATTTGGAATGGTCTGTCAGCTCGTCATGTTAGCGCATTGTGCCTTTGTCCTTTTCGTTCTTTTTTCTATATATGACTTGACTTACAGAGATTGGAATTCCATTGGGGTTCTCTGAACAAGCATAGAGGTTAAAGTCACTGTCAAGTAAAACTCTCCAATTCAGGTTCTCAAACTGGAGACAAATAAATCACTTTTTGGTCTGTTTACCTGGCACAAGCCTTCCATTTAAAATACTATTCTGATCACAAATCACTGGAGAGCCATATCTCACACTGGGAGGAGCATATCTGAAACCAAATGTCCAAATCAAATCTAAGAGGTTTGACTGCTGAACCTGGATATCCCAGGCACCCTTGGGCCAGAGTTTATGGAGGTCTTGTCCTTACTAAACTCGAACCTGCTGTGTACACCCATACAGTTCATTAGTTACAGATGCTAACCAGGAAGTGAAACACTCTAGCTATTTTTGCAATTGCAACATGAAAAATTAAAGGATTCTTTCAAATATTGTTTTCTTTCATTTAAAAGAATTTTTTTGAGAGATTTGAGTTTTATATGATAAAGACTTTGACGAGATCTTTTTTAGAAGAAAAAACATGTCAAAACCAGGGAAGCAAAACATCCAGTTTTGGCTGTTTGTTGACCTCTGTGTCAAATTTCAACAAAGCAGGTCAACTCAGAGTCAGACTTTGTAAACCCCCCTCTAAGCATCTTGAGGAGCAGGTTTTCATCTGGTTCTGGGCCGCTCTGAACAATTTCTTATTCTCTGGTCCAGTGGTTGCAGGAAAAATCTGTCCATTTTTGGACATATTATATATGTTTCATTTCTATGGCGCGTTTCGCTTCCCGGTTAGTGTCTGTATCTTATTGCTGAACCTTTAAGTTTGGCTCCTTACAAGAACTTTTTTTCAAACCATTCCAAGGACCCACGGGTACCATATATAGATAGACACTTCCAAATATATTCTACTTATATGCTTGGTAAGACCCAGCAGCTAGTTGTCCATGTCAACGATTGTCTTCTTACTTTACTTACCACCTGGATTCTCAATCCCTTGAACCATACCATTATTCCCCTACAGGTCTCCAAATAACCTCAACTGTTTGAGTCCACATTTTGATGTCGAGCTTCCGAGCTTATTTCATTTGTTTATAGTACTTAATTGTAGAGCTTATGCAACCCTATTTTTATAGTGTTTAGACCATCATTTTAGGTACATCGGCATCTGATTGTTCTTGCTTCTCGCTATTATGTAGCAGGACAAACCAGAGTATACTTGTTATGCCAGAATTCATGCTTACAGCTAATGGTGGCAGGCAAATTTTTCTCACACGTCACTGAAAATTAAGCCCAATCATCTCAGCGCAATCTCCCTCACGCTCTTACTCAACTATTTCCCTATCTTTCTAATTTCTTAATATATGGACTGCTGTCATGTAAAGCTAGTTACCTATGCCAAAATGATTGATGTTGAAGCCATTCCAAAATTTGAGTCCTATGAACTTCAGTCCTCAAATTAAATGTGGAATGGTTTACAATGTTAGGCAGTCTGATTCTCAACGAATTAGCCTGAAATCCCTGAAACCATTGCTGTTCAGGCTTCAGAAGTAGTGTGCAAGAAGTCCAATTGAGGACAATTTTTTTTGAACTCTGAGTTGAACTTTAGTCCACTTCAGGTTTGAAAACTTTTTTCTGGTAAACTCTAAAAAGTTTCTTAAGGCCTTCTGAATGTTGTTTAAATGTACACTACAGTGTTCAGTGAGTTTATCATCAGCTCACAATAGCCCCTAGCCTGAGATTATGTGTGATAGAGGAGCATATGAGAGACAAGGATGCAATGTTGATGGGTGGGATGATGCAGCAAGGAGTAGAATTGATAGAATAGAAAGCAGTCCCAGAAAAAAAATGCATGTACAAGGCCAGATGAGGGAAGATGGAGTGTTTTTGATGACATGTAAGTATGACACAACAGCTATAGTCCCAAAATGGGAGCATTGACTTTTGCATGGTTCATACAGAGTCAATGATTACAAAGTCAGAGATGTGACCCCTACCCATGATTTTGGCAATAATCAATGCCAGTATGGCTCAGGACTATGCAACCTTGTGTTTAAAACCACTCATGTACTCTCTACATAAACAGTGATAAACTACATGAAAATTATATCATGCCAGCTTTGCATGCTCCAATATCACAGGTAGCACAGAGAGCATGTGTAAAACTGTCAAAGAAAATCGTTGAGGTTAGGTACATGCAAAAAAGATGATCTGAATAGTACTTTGAAATTATACTCAACTACCCAAAGTAATGATGAACCCTCTGGCTGCCTTAGCAACCAAAAAGGAGGCTCAACTCACAAAAAATGGAAATGAGCATTTGTTGAACTAACATAGATGAACAAGTTGTTGGCTCCATGGTCGACCCGCTATAGCCCAATCTCAACAAGGTCACTGCACATAGCCTATCAGGAAAAAGTCCCCTAGGCCAAGGCTTGTCAAAGTCAACCATGGTTTTAGGGTCAAATTGAAGGGGTGCCATGGCTGATTTTAAGTGCCATGGCCATAAATTTCCAGTCCTGGGACACTCCTGGGACAGTCTCAGGACTGACAAATTACAGCTATGGCACTTTAAATCAGCCATGACACCCCCTCAATTTGACCGTAAAACCATGGTTGACTTTGACAGCCATGGTCTAGGGGACTTTTTCCTGATAGGCTATAACTATTCACTACATGTGCCATGACTGATTTCTAATACACTTTTTTGAATTCAACATCCAAATAGATTCATTACTTATTGATACCACCTAACACAATCTGCCAGAATGTGTCGAGGGCAGCTACTGCTACTGCTGAGTGCACAATGGCATGACCTACCATGACATATCTGGGGACAGAGAAGTTAGACGTTAGTAATTATACTTAAAGGACTTAGGGTGACTGCTCCTCTAATAAAGGGAAAAGACTTATATTAAAGACAGTAGATCAAGTCTTTATATACTACAAAGAAGGGTGCACAGACCATGCAGTGCTCATAGGTATAGATCATATTCTACATATAGAAAGAGGCTGTGCATAGAAATGGAACAAAGTTCAACACTCCCCCTCGCTAAATACTACCTAAGAAGTATGTAAGCGTATCTACTTTGTAAACTAAAAGTAAACATAATTTTGGCGCTGATAAGTAGCCAATAAATGGAAATGGCATAGATGGCACTAAGTTGGCGCTTAAATGAGCAGCCGAGCAGCCGAATAGTAAAAATGAAAATGGCGAGATTGACTCAAAGCCATGTATGGCGCTAAAAGCCGCCTGTAATTGAAATTCTGTTCAAGTGCCTCACGAAGGCAACTTTACTAAGTAATAATCAACAAATGCAGCAGTGTGAGATGCGCAAATGGATAAAGGGGTTTGTCGTTTCCATTAAAGACGTACTTTGACGTGAACATTGAACATGACTAACTCTTTGGTGCAGGACAGTGGCTGCAGAGTCTATCAACAAATCAAGTTCGAGGTTGCAGCAAAAATTGCGCAAATTTGGTAGTCATAGCGTAAAAATGTTTTATCTCTAGAATATAGAGATGAGATTTGATGAAATCAAGAATCTTTAACAAAAGAATGGGATTAAGTTCCATAATGTTCGAAAACTCTTTAATGCAGGACTGTGGCTGCAGAGTTCTACAGAACGTGGTAGAGAGTGAAATTTCGTGCAGGCAAAGCATGTTGCATGTTGCAGCGGTTTATCACTTAAGTAGGTCAAGTAGGCGCGTTTGCAGCCATAAAGACCGTACTTTCCCAATTCCTCATAAACATTTCGCTTATGAACAAGGATGTTGTCCTGGTGTCATCCACATAGACAATGGCGATAAAAATCGAGCCTAGTCTTAAAAGTGAAGACTTAAAGTGCCCGCAACAGAACCAGTTTGGACTAAACCAAGTTCCTTCATGGACGAATATCAAGCAAATTCCGTAGCGTTTATAAGGATGCTTTTTAAGGCTAACTCCTACATTTTGGGAATGTCACCATAAAGGGACGTGCTCAAAGCCATAGAGGGCGAGAAAGGATAAAGAAATAAAGTCAATTAAGACCTTTGTGCTCCTATCCAATGGAATTAAGGACCATCGGGATGTTCCGCGTAAGTCAACATCATCGAGTTTGCCATATAGGCGCTGCACATAAGTGCTGCCAATGCGGGGACGAGTCGCACTGTCTCAAAGTGGATTCACTTGGATAAAAGACTCGATCGAGGTATAAACCTTTGATCTATAAAAACCTTAATGACAAGTCCGCCTTTAAAAGACTCATCGGTTTTATAAAGTTTGACCATTTTAATAAAATAGGTTGATCTACCATTTTAAAAGATGTTATGCCTTAGAGAAGTGCCTCTAAATTCTTCTCAGCAAACTATCTTCCATTCCTCCTGCTTCAAGCCTTTTAACAGGCGAGCAATTCTCGGTAATGCCTAAGCACAGATTTTTTTGCGGCATTTTTGATTGATTCCTTTTAAAATTGCTTCGGAAAGCAAAGTATTATATTCTCCCCCTTCCCAGCATAGTTTCGCCGTCATCCTCACGTTTTAGTGCAGAGTTGGGTGTCGCCAGTAGTGTAGAACCTTAAAGGCACAGAACTAGGCTCGGGAAACCTTATTCTGGTATTGTAGGTAAGCGGGGTTTGCACCAGCGCTTATAATTCCTACAATATTCTTTCACTAAGTAGGTTTTTTCTGCAATAACATATTTAAAGGGGCCGATTATCCCCATTTATGTTACTAGCCCGTGAGGGTATTATTTTTCCGCAGATGCCATGAGGTCCGAGATGCCGAAAAATGGCAAGTTTGGGTTCCTCTTCCGAAGGCAAGAAGCGGGGGACTGTAGGATTGCTAAGGTAGCTAGCCTTGCGTAAATCCTGTCCGTCTTGTTGGGAAGGACCGCGAGGAGGATGAGAGGTATAACCTTCGATCATCATCATCGTCAGGAATCAATCTTGGAGGATTGCCAAATTGGATCCATCATCATCGAGTGCCTAAAAATGGCAACTTTTGAGACAGTATGAAGGTGCTTTGATGCTACAGTCATCCACCGGCCAATGAGGCACCACCTACCAATGAGGCAAAGTGGCCGGCATGGGTGGTAAGTGTGCCCCAGTATATTCCGGGAAGACTCATTTTATGGCTTTATGTATTCTGAATGGACTGTCCAAAGCCGGGCTTGAAATCTCAACTGTAAAATATTACAGGGCATTTTAAGTAGAAAATCTAGGGTGCTTCGAAAATTTATTTCATAACTAGTGATACAGGTAGAGCAGCAACAGCTCTAACACTCGATTACAACATAAATGTACACTATATACATGCATTCCGTCAAAAATATTAGTGGAAATCTACAGAGTCAGATAGAAAAGATTTTAGATTTCAGACCTTCGGGAAGCATACGTGAGTGTCACATCACTGCCGATGTACACCCCTTTTTGGAAAGTCAGGGTCCTGTCTGCTGATTCAATCTTGATGTGTCACCACTGTACAACTCATTGATCCGCGCATGATGTGACAGCCTCATTCGCTGGTTCCGCTGATCTGGGCAACTTTTTTCACTTTTTGTTATTCTTAAATTTGTGCATACCATATCCTCATTATCAGACCTCAGTAGCATAGGCTTGCATGTATATTACATTTTGAGATATCTAGCTAGTGAGACAAGTCCAAATTGAAGTATATACAAGTGATTTAAAATTGACCGCCTCATTGGCCGGTGGATGACTGTAACCCTTCAATTTCGGGATGCTTTGATGCTAACTCCACGAAATATAAAATACTTCAGCCGATAAGTAGACGTGTAATGCTATTTGCCTTGTCCAAAAGGAGCAAAAAACGTAAGATACACCATTCATTCCGATTTAGGAGTTATTTCACAAAGAAACTCCCCCTTACTTCCAATATGGTAAGTACTGCCAATTTAAGGCGACGGAGTGGTGTTCAGTTTTTAATTTGAATGGCAAAGTCTACGGTGAATTCAAAATAACACGAGTCTAATGCAGCCTAAATAAGGCACAAAGTGCTTCATCAATTGCGCAAAAAATGCAGTGTGTGATAATACCAAACAAAAGTCCGAGTAACTAAGCACTAATGCAAACACAAAGTGCATTGCATGCTCAAGTGTTTGAGAATTCATGAAAAGGTATATTTCTTCAGCAGGATTATAAAAATCACGAAGAATAACCCAATCGGCGACGTATTGTCTCTTAAGATGGAAAGACGCAAGTGTCTGCAATTTCTTGCGACATCATGCTGTTAGTAGGAATAAATTCCAATAAATGACATTTGTTGGTGAGGTTAAAAACCTTCTAACCAAATGTTAACTCCCTTAAAGTGCTGAGCGTCACCTCGCACTAAGGTTATCACCCTTAAGGGTTCCCAATTCAAAAGAGAATCGTTGATTCAATGTCTAGGACTTAAAAATAACCGGTTCAATCATATAGAGATCCGATCTATAGACTAAGATAGACATTTCCATAGAGGAAAGTTGTTAACTCTCACACTTCTCATACTTGGCAGCAAATAAATGCGCTCATATATTCAAAGTATGTAAAATACAGTGGAGTAACTAATAAAATACTAGCTTAACTCACTCACCTTGCAGCATATTGACGCGCATTGGTTACACTGTTAAGAGTTTTATTTTTGTCTTAGGGCCCAAGAAAACTTCATCGAAATCTTTCCCAAAGTTAATCAATCCACAAGGGATCAAAATCCACAGCCTTCCGGCCCGGACTGAGGGTCTGACATGACAATGTCTTCAAGGATTGGCAATTAAGCCGATGTCCCTGACGAAATCGATGATTTCTTCGTAAAGAATGAAGGTTATCAAAGGATTTTAAAGGATGGATGGCACACATAAAGTGCATGCCTGGTCCGCTCCTGCTGTCGATACCTGCAGCGTAATTAAACGCGCGAGTTATGACTTAGCATAATATGCAGATCAAGGTTTGCAGCACACGAAGTGCGCAGAGATTATGATCGCATCCTTTGAATAAGCAGATCAGAGAATTTCAGCGTATTTAGACACGCGACATCAATGATTGCAACCTTCTTCTCATCAACCATGGCATTCCTAATGACCAGTCTGCAAGACAAAGCCTGCGTTCTGAAGTCAGGAAGCCATCCTCCCGCTAACAGCCAAAAAGACGGTGGCACTCATGCCGAAGTTACCATCAGAGTGCTCGTTCAAAGTGAACAGCTGCATCCGATTAAACTGCATGACGTAAGAGATGCCAATCAGGGAGCTTAACAGCGTCACCTGATTAAAAGGGTTTGGAACAGTAAAAACCGTGCTGGTGGCCGTAAAAACGTAATGTAAGCGGAGGCGGGATGTTTATCGGGAGATCGATAGCTATCTAAGGTAAAGAACCGACGGCTAAAGCCATGGTATACCTGACATCTCTGGCACCGGTGGATAAATTTTCGTCCAAAAGACAAAAAAGTTCTAAAAGAACAAAATTCCTTTAGTGTCAGTGATCGGCAAGACGGCCGTCAACAATGACATTCCACTGGCCTTGAGGCATCAAAAGATGCTAGATCTAGGCAGGGATAGGCTAACTAAAGCGTACGACTTTTTAATAAAAGTGTAAAAAGGTTTGGAGAGTCGGACCGACAGCATTTGTCCTACACTGTTTAAGAGTAAAAAGCAGCCACAAGGGGCGCTACTCAACGGTGACATCAAAACACGCAGCACAAAGCTAACATGCTTTTTATCCAAATTCCCAGATATGCAGCTCAAAGCTCACATAAATCCGGTACTGTTCAGCATTCACGCTGTACTCAAAGTACTGCAGCAAACTAACTGGTAAAAATAAATCACGCTGTGCACCAAGCACTGCAACGGGTCTAATTTCGGGGGCGTTATGCGGATTTGTAATGATCGCAGCGGTTTTATTAATGTGTATATTTAATGCAGCGGATAAAACGCGCAAATTAATTACAACAAGAATAATTACGTAGATCAACTAATCGCAAGGTTATAGCTTTGGATCGGTCCGATCGCAGCATGTAACGATGTGCAGATCGGTGATCACACAAAGATTGCAGCATGTAATGATGCGCAGATCAATGGGAGCAACCTGCAGATTAGGATCGCAGCGGATAAGACGCGCAGATCAAAATCGCAATAAAAAGAGTAACAGAATCGCAGCGGATAAAACGCGCAGATTGATAAACTATCTAATTGAAGAGAAAAGAAAAAGGGTTGCAGTGTGTAAAACGCGCAAACCTATTACCGCAATAACTATGAGAGAGATCAACAAATGCAGCGTGTAACGACGTGCAATCGGATCACCACCTCGTTTCCAGATAGTCAGAGATCAACCACCTCCTGAGCTAACATCGAGGTTTGCAGCCAGTTATGGCGCATGTTACGACGAGCTACAAAGGAGGGTGGACCTCGGGGCCCATAACCTGTCGAGGGCAGCTACTGCTACTGCTGAGTGCACAATGGCATGACCTACCATGACATATCTGGGGACAGAGAAAGTTAGACGTTAGTAATTATACTTAAAGGACTTAGGGCGACTGCTCCTCTAATAAAGGGAAAAGACTTATATTAAAGACAGTAGATCAAGTCTTTATATACTACAAAGAAGGGTGCACAGACCATGCAGTGCTCATAGGTATAGATCATATTCTACATATAGAAAGAGGCTGTGCATAGTTGTAGATGGAAATGGAACAAAGTTCAACAGAATGTGCTAGGTACTACTTGGGGCGTACTGTATCCCAAGTAAAACAAAGATCAAATAACCAGTCAATATTTCTCATTACAGAGGGGGCCCGTCATCATGAATTCATATAAAAAACAAGGTCTATACTTACCCATACAGGAAGATCACTTTTCTGTCTGAGACAAAGATATAATTTTAATGCACACGATAACTAAAAACTATTGATTTAATCAATGAAAACTGAAATCTCTGTTCTGAATCAAAAAATATATACATCTATTTGGGGAATAAAATGGTATAGCAATCAGTTTCCTAGAGGTTTTGAAAAATGTTTCTGACAGATATATTTCATTTGAAAATTCCGGACAAGAACTCAACATGTCAATGAATGCAAGAAACATTATCATGGGGTACAAAAAATTATATACTGATTGATACAATGGGTTCAGCTTCATCAAGCTTAGCAAGTGCTTCAGAACATTCATCCACCTCCTTCTCAAGTTGTCCATGTGAATAAAAAATATCTCTTGCTTCTTTGTACTTGCTCCTAGCTTCTGCAAAATCTTTCATATCAAAGAGAAGATAGCCAAATTGTAACAAAGTATGTCCAATGTAATATTTCTCTCCTGGGAATCCTTCAAAGAGCTCCAATGCTTCAGTAAATGCCTCTTTTGCCTTTTCATATTGTCTTTGAAGCCTATAAGCTCCCCCAAGATATTGATAGCACCATGCAATATCAACAATCCTCCCAATCCTTTGATATTGGCTCTGAGAATTCAAGAACATATCAACAGCCTTATCATATTGTGCTTGACTGTCATAAATAATCCCCAAGGTTGTAAAACACTGTGCAACTCCTTGTTTAGATCCAATTTCATCATATTGTTTGTGAGCTTTCAATATCATTTCACTTGCTTTATCATATTTGTTCTGCCTTCTATAAATCTCCCCAAGACTCCATAGACAGTCTGCAGCTCGCACCTGATCTCCAAAAGTCTCAAATTGTTTTTGAGCATCTGATGTCAAACTAATTGCCTCATCATATCCACCATCTATTCGATAAATATCTCCAAGTCTATGCAAACACTCTGCAACTCCTAGCTCATTTTCAATTTGCTGAAATAGCTGCTGAGCTTCTGAAAACATCTCAAAGGCTTCTTTGTATCTGTCTTGCCCAAAGTAAATATTCCCAAGCCATCTCATTGAATTAGCTCGAGCCCATTGGTTCTCACTTTGTTTGAAATACTTTTGGGCTTTTATATTCATGTTGATGGCTTTTTCATATTGTACCTGAACATAGTAGATGTGTTGCAGAGTATCAAAGCACCTTCCCAGTATATTTGCTTCAGATTGAGACATATTTTCTTCATTGAGATATTCTTTGACGGACATAACCTGTTCCTCAGCATTCTGAAATTCACCTATCCATTGCAGTTGACTTGCCCTCATCAATTTTAAATCAACCTCATCCTCCTTCTTGATATTCTTATCATGTTGCAGAAGCAGAGCAATGAGACTGGTGGAGACTAAATCAAACCTAGTGAATCTGTACAGTATGTTTATTGTAGAAATGCAAGAAGTTTTTGAGTGACCACTGCTGATCTGTGTTTTGAAAGTCTTCTCAATGTTGTTGATATGAGGCTGGAGTTTAGGTTGTGCATCCATCTCATTTCTTGGTAAGTCTTTAAGAAATAGTCTATAGAACTTCTCCAACCGATCAATACTATCTTGTTTGATGGGATACTTTGAATGAATATGTTCTTGGACTGGTGCTAACATTTTCAGTCCTGCATTTTGGCCATAAATGAGTGAGCTGTCTAGAAGTGTTGACACATTAAAATCCAATTCCTCTCCTTGAAACATTTGAGGTAAATATTCAATCCAAACGGGAATCCCATCAGGCAAAAATGATATTGCAGATAGAAGTTCAAGTGTTCTCCCATCTATTTTGAATATTTGGATGGATAAATCAATGGAGAAACTAACACTTGTCAGTCTTCCTGGCACTGGTCCTTCTGTCAGGATTGATGTTTTCCCTTGTTCCCACATCCTTATCAATGTATTCAGTGGAACTCTCTTGACATGCTGAGCACTCAGTCTGATTGCAAGAGGAACATAGTCAAGCTGATACAGTAATGAATCAATTTGAGATTCAGAATCATTTGAACTTTGGAGTTTGTTCCCTGCAAATGCTTTGAATGCTTCTTTTGCAGGAACAGGCAATAATTTTGGAATCCCAGATTCATCTCCTAATCTTTCCCATGAAATATCACCAGGTCCATCTGGTCCCCGCATGGTGACTATTAAAGATACTTTTCCACACTTGACAATCTTTTCCAAGAGATTCTTGACACCATTTCTTGAGTCACCATGATTCCATGGGGTCTCAAAATTATCAAAGACAATCAGAACATCTTCATAAGCTGCCTTGAGATGCTCAAATAGGACCTCATGTTTGCTCTTATTCTCCTGCATGGTCAACTTCATAACATGGATTAATCCCTGGACAAGAGATTCTTCATCTTCAAAAATTTCACATGGAATAAAGTAACACCTTCCTGCAAGCTTATCCTTGACTAAGGCAGAATCCATAATATGAAGGGCCAGTGAAGTCTTGCCCATTCCTCCTGCTCCCATAATTGCTAAGAATCTCAGAGCTTTTTGACAGAGGATAGTGACCCCTTGGTCAACAAGTTCTTCCCTGCCTTTGAACACAATTGGCACTGCTGGAGTGGCAGATTCTATCATACTGTTCTAAAAATTAGTAAACTATATTAGAATATCATTGGGTTTACATACTCTGCAGTGATTTTCTGCTGTAGAAAAAGTTTATTAGCCTTGTAGAAAATGAACTATTGTGAAGTACATACCTTGACATCAGAAACTGGTGTACCTAGTTGAAGGTGAATTTTGTGATTCACTTCCAAAATTATTCAATGCTCACCATAAAAGTTTATAGTACTCTGCCAATTGCCAGCAACATTTGTAATGTTGGCCTGTGTAAAGTCATTATTCTGTGAGCCTGTGAAGAAGAGGGGACCAGGTGATGCCTGCATCTGCCCTTCAGGAATTTGGGGATTTGAGTGAGACAAAGAAGTCCCTGCCGCTACACTGTCAGGGTTTGCGACATGACCAGGTTCTTGTATATCTTTTTGCCTCTTTTTATCTTTCAAACCAAGTTTCCGTAGAGCTGCAATTGTAGTTTTCTTCATCGTGCTACTAAAATCATTTGTTAACTCACTTAATTGAAATTGATTGAGGGGAATAAAACTTACTATCAATGCGCAGTGATGTGCTGAAGACGTGGAATTATCCAGGTGCATGTGACCAGTCAATTCAATACGTCGAAAAATAAGGTTTCGGAGAATACGGCATCAGAGAAAATGACGGTCTATTTTAATCAAATTAAAATCTTTATAATCCCAAAACCCTTAAAACCATTTCAGTAAGATTATGGTGGATCACTATTATCCTAACTCTATTAAAATCCTTAAAATAGTTTAGGACTCTAAAATCATTCTCATAATTATAACTGAGTTTTAAGAGTTATAATCACAAGAATCATTTAAGAGACTAGAATCATTTTAAAGAGTGAAACTTGATTTTAATCAAGTTTTAAAGATTATAATTGTAAGAAGAGTTGCAGAGGATAGAATAGTTTCAGTGATTGGAACTGAATTACAATCAAGTTTCAAAGATTTTAATAGTGAGCAATAATTGTAGAGACTAAAATAAATCTTATAATCACAATCTTCAAAACTTGCTTATAATACCAGTATATCAAGCAATGACAGTCCTATTCACTAGTAGGTAATACAGCACTAGTAGGTAATACAGCAATATACCTAATGACAACAAGCAGCAAAGTACAGACCAATGTCCACCAGCATTGTAATCAGAGGAAAAAGAAAGAAAGCTACTAAAATACATTAAGTAGATGAGATAGTGAAGACTTGAGAACGTACCATATAGAAACCATCATCAACCAGTCTTGCACTTCTTTGTACCACCCCCACGACCGACACCCTGACGAAGAGCACCACCGCTGCGAGTCTTGATTCGACCAGTTTCTTGAATAGGCCCGATTTCTTCACCCTCTTGAATTTGACTTTGAACTGGAGTTTTGCGGATGGATCGAGAAGAAACGGATCCACGAGAAACTTGACGCATTTGAGGGACTTGAACTTGAAATTGTGCATGCTCGTCATCGGAACCCACACGCAACTCACCCGCATCACACAAATCATCACCCAACTCTTCCTTCTCCTCATCCACCTCAACTTCTCCCTCATCTTTGTCATCACCACCCCCCTCAATAGCCCGGTCATCTCGCAATTGCCTGTGTTCCACTTTGCTCCGTTTCTCCCTTTCTGCACGCATAGCCTCCATAGCCTTTTCCCTGGCAGCAGCCTCAGCTGCACGACGTTCAACCTCTTCCCGTTCACCACGCTCCTCCATCTTCTCGAGTCGACGCTGTGATCTTGCAGCTTCAGCGGTAGCAAGGGCCTTGAAAGGATTCCCACCGTGAACGACATCCTTGGTGACAATCCGCTTGGCAACCAACTTCTTCTTACCAAATACTTTCCTGTAGAGTGACCAACAACCCACGGCAAAGTGAGAACAAAAGACGAGAAAGACAAAAAGAAAGAACAATGCACCTATTGAACCATGCGAGAATGTTTTCAACAAAAAGACTGTCCGGCGTGGTCAAAAGATCTACGATAGAATCATAAAGCGTCCGAAGATCATAGGTCTCGTCTACAAGGTTCCATGATTCAGACATGGACATTGTAAAACGAGCCTAAGAGTTGCCATAATTAACGAGACGGAGACGGTGCGTGAAAAAAAGAGCATGCTGACCAAGGTAATAGCATACGCAATGGTTTTCGGGGTGACCCTAGTCATTCCATGTAGCTTGGAAACAGAAGCACGTGTCTTGCGGTCATGATCTTCCATCATCGAAGTCTTGCCCAGGAAGATGGCACGATACACCTAGTTTAATTTGAATATCATAACAGAGATGAAAAGAAATCAACTGAAAAAACGCGCACGTACCCGAGGAAGGATGTGTCCCTGGAGGAACCCTTGGAGTATAGAAGAATGGGATTTGCCTGGATGGAACTTGCGAAGGTCATACAGGAAGCAGTCCATGCCTTCGGCTGTAAGCTGGACCCCTCCTCCTTGGATATACTCGATCACAGATACACTAAAAATTGTTCATTAGCGACATCCGGAATCAATACAAGAAAGCTTACTCATCTGGAATGCTATCGTCTTGCTCATCCTCCTCATCCTCTTCTCCATCCTCACCCTCATTCTCATCCTCGTATTCCCATCCGTCATCCTCCAGAGGGTCAGTACTCATGATAAGACCCTTTTCCGACCCATCTAATTCATCCATCATCCGGACGATATACTTGCGGGGCAGAAAAGAGCTGCGATGATAGGGTGATTAATACCTCTGTCACTCTTGCCACGGCTAGAGGTCAAAGGTGGAATGAGTGGATCAACGTGCGGGTTGACGGGAATGAACGTGGAGGCGAGGGATTTAAGTTTGTTAAGATCCTCCCGGCGAGCGTCGTGCTGTCGATTACAAAGCTACTCAGATTAGTATGATAATAAATCATAGAAAAATAAATCATTTACCTCATCAAGTAGATTGTTAAAAGTCTTGAGGTCATGCTCTTCAATAATAACGACCAAGAGCTCTTCAAAATCAGGCTCATATTCAATCATCTCCTCGAAAAGCCGGACCAACACTTGTTGCTGTTCTTCGTTGCTGGTAAAAAAAGTAAACTGAGTAACGATGAATAATTAGGCGAGGATTAAGACTTACTAGTCTTCCAGCTCCTCTTCAAGGGCCACAAAATCTTCCGTTCCCTCCATTTCGCAGAAAGACTCCGATAAAGCGATGCCGACCTTGACTATGACATGGACGTCCGGTTCAAGGTCTATACCTCGTTGAATCCAACGACCGAGTTGATATAAATGGTCCAAAATCTTGTTGTCGTTACTGAGTACAAGTCAGTCATGCGATGCGCGCATATATGTGTGTATGGACGTACCTTTCTCGATCCGACAGCTTATGTTTGCTTAACGCGTTTGCAATTGAAGAATACGCTCGCATTCGTTTCCCGATAGTCCTCGAAGGATCTTGAGCATATTCTTCCAGTTCCTCTTGATGTGGAACGCGGTTTTGCTTGCGAGTCTCGGTTACAGGGCCGTCCGATGTTGGAGGGGTGGGGACATGAGCGGAGATGAGGGACCACGGCCACGAGAAGCTCCTACAGGAGCACGGACACCACCTCGGGCAGAGTTGCCCACAGAACGACCGCGAGTGGTTCCTCGGGGCATGGAGACGGTGGTGGTTGAAAGGGAAGAGGGACGCGATCACGTGGTTCATCTGCACGCGACTTGACGCGTGACTTGGCCTAACTGACGTGACATACATACAACGAAGTTCAGCTGAGAGGCCGCAAGAAGGCATACACACACTGACACCTCCGAAGCTGAATTTTATTGAAGGCCCGTAGGTAATGACTAGAGAAAGAAAGGAATTCGCTCGCAGTACCGCATACCGACGAGCTAAGAACGACTGGTCAACCTTTGTAGTACCGAATACCGCCAAAGGTTGGATACGCGTAGTACCGAATACCACCGCGTGCCAGAAAGGGACAATGGAGTATATAAATAACACAAAATTAC
>ML179054.1:159173-174274 GCA_004369135.1 Dendrothele bispora CBS 962.96 | reverse complement strand
ACTGAGTAGTATAGCGAAGGGTTTCAGCAGTGTTTCACGAACCTCGGTTGGAAGGCGAACACCTGCACAGTAACCACAGAAACGTTTTAGAGCATTTTAGGCGGTAGGGGATTGGAGTTTTAGAAGTAGAACAAGAGCGTTGAGATAGAGACAGTCGACATGTGACTGTTAGGGTCTGAAGGAGGTCGTTAACTGTTAACAGACAACGCACTGGAGTGGGGTACGGAAGAAATGGTACACGTAGCGGAGATCGTTCAATTAAAGTATTTGTAACGCGAGGGGTCGAAGTAGGGCGAGATGTCGGGAGTTCGTCTTCTCAGAGGCCTTTACACGGAACTTCCGAGCCTAATACGGGACCAGATCACCAACCTGTTTACTCCACTCTAAACCGAGTTTAGAAAGGTTTGCCTACAAGAAGCCAAACATTCACTACAGTACCGGTCTTTTTAACAGCGAGGTATCTTACTGGAAAGACGGGACGGAAAGCTTTATTTCCAGGTCGAAGAACTACACGAGAAGCATATTGAGCCTACAGACGGTACGCCAGAACAACTTCGCCATTATCTTATGTGCAAGCAACCCCGGCTAAAACGGCTTTGTAGCTCCAAATAACATGGCTGGTTACTTGTACTACCCCTTTCGGAGGTAAGGACAACTTAACTGTTGCTTTACTTCACATTACGTACAGGATAGGACGAAAAAAGGTACGTACCGTTGTTACCATTCAGGAGCTAGTCCTCATCGGAAGGTCTTTGTCGGCCAGAGTAGCAGTAACTCTTATAGAAGTCCACGTATCAGACGTAACTATCGCCGTGTCGCAAGAACGAGTCGAGCCCGGTGACGTCCTAGTTGTCTCGGACTGAGAGGTACAGTCGCTTCAAGACTCTACAACATACGGAACGTTTTACTAACTTGGGTGGGTCCGGGAACGTCAGCGAGCAAGAGCCCTTGCAACTTAACTAAGAGCTTCATTCAGGCGAACCGAACATCGTACTCTGGACTCCGCTGAAGAGGAAAGAGGTCCAATTTTATAAATTGGGTCGTTTTCTCACGGCACAGTTACAACCTCAAACAGTGTTGTGCTCGCGCACAGTACCTGTTCCGTAAGCCTTAGCTGCACCGAGAAAGATTCTCGAGAAGGAAAACCCGGGCTTATGCTGACTAGCATGAAACCAACTTTTTCTCGAACGGAGGTTCCGATAGTCTGGCTCACGCTTTTATTAGTGTCTGGACGACGACCCAGCTTCACCCTACCAGCAAGTACATAACCTACTAGACCTCAAACAGCGGTTCACACTCCAAGAAAAAAAGCGACAGCCATCACTGACGTCGCCAAACTACTCAAAACCAACAACCGGGTGCAAATGCCGCGAAGAGTATCTAAAGTACCAAGCCGAAGCCCGCTCCCCGCGCGACGAAGTGTCAAGTGAGTTGTCCGTAACGCTCTCACCCATCTTAATTTCTTTTAAACTAATGTGTCTCACCGATTTCGCCTAAACAACAAAAAAGCAGGTAACAAGTGAAAAAATGGTAAAAACAGTTATGGTAAGAACCTTGAACATGGCAAAACATTTACAGCACTGGTTATTGTGAGACATAAAAAAACGTATTGTGGGATAAGGACCAATACGTAATACGTAATACGTTAAAGAATGCGTAAACCGTCCCTTGGTTGGAGCAAGTGTTTTTAAACATACGTAAGACTCCATATACGTATTACTGTGATACGTAATGCTCTACAAGTTGACATATTAACAAGGGATGGATTCCCATGTCGTTCACAGCACGATGCTGTAAATATGAGTGTTTCAGGACCATTTACACGTGCTGATAGCACGTGTGAAGAGTAAGAGAGAAGGGAAGGAGAGCGATAAGGTTGGAGGGGGCAAAAGTTTGACTGGGGTACCAGGTTTAGGCTGTGACCAAAGCAGTTAAAGAAGGGACGAGGTCTTCGCTGCCTCGGCTCAGAAGTTCCGGTCCACCGACGCCCCTGTTACATTCATTCCCACTTCCCTGGCTGGTAAGTTAACACCATCGCTGTACAACCAGGTCTCCACATCGCACCAGTGCGAGCCAGGAGTGTTCCAACGTAAGTAGTCGCTGGACGTTCGCAAGCAGAGGCTTCGGACAAAACCGTAGTCGAGATACTTAGGCTAAGGAGCCCAGAAGGGGGGCGAGGTTTTTGTCTCGACCCAGGAACCCTTGTCCAGCGCTTCGTCCGACCTCTCCTTAAACATTACCTCGGCCGTGTTCGTCTCCGCCTCCTCACCACCAAAACCCCTTCATAACCGTAAAACCGAGCTTTTAAATCGCGCGTACGCGAGTTAGGAACGTTTTCAAAATAGCCAATGGACCCGGAGCCGTAGCCGAGATATTGGGCCTAAGGAACCCAGAAGGCGGACGAAGTCCGTATTAAGGCCAACAAGACCGTGACGAGATTCACCACAGCCTCGACGGTCGGCACCATATCACCGTGGTCACCTCCCAAACCTACCCACCGGCTGTATCTTGTTGGATGCGACCACAAAGCGAGCCAGGTTGAGGACAACCCGGAGATCCATGAGTAAAGGATCAAGGCGAAGAGCACGAACACAATAAAGTCCCAGAACGGCACGACGTAAGGTCAAACGATCCCGAGCCAGGGATCGTCGAGAACGGAACAGATACACCAGGTCCTACAGAAGTCCGTGAGGACCCATTCGACTAGATCTCCACAATCATCTAGGTAAACTCGAGGAGCTGCTCCGAGAGCTCTCCAAGAGGGGTCGTCGCCCCATCAGAACCCACTCTACTGCCCGCAGCAGTAGTTCAGAACCCAAACCCCAACTCATGTGTGCACGGTAAACTACTTGTGCCCGTGTAAGCCGCCGCTCCTAAAACTTCTTCAAAACTACCCAAGATTTCTTCAATCATAAGTTTCCGGAAAACAGGACAAAAAAGGCAGCATCCGTCGACGTGGTTAGGCTTTAACTACGACTTTTTTCACATTCTAAAGATGAATGGACAGCTCCAGGGGCGCTCGATTACCGTTAAGTCGTTCGGTTTATATACCTAATCACGCTCATTGCTGCTGTTCATTCATTTTCTACTTCCTTGACAGGCCAGTGTACCATTCTATATACATCGCTGTTAGTGCACATGATGAACTCTTAGGTATAGGCAATGTTATAGTGGAGAATTAGTTCAAGTGTTGAGTTCCATCACCGAGCTAACTAAAGAAACATCTACAATTGCAACCGGTAGTGTCACACATCTTGGGGCGACGTAACTTCACGTAAGAATTCTCCAGGAGTTATAAAGGGTAAGTACCAACGTCATAAAAACGTTACAGTAGAAGCGGGTACACAGTCACATACAAACAGCTAAAGAGAAGAGTACGAGGAACCGTGACGTTTTTACGCTCGGCAAGCTATTTTCTTTTTAAAACTGAACAAGAGGACGTGGATTAAATACACAAGGGGCTCCGGGGTCATAAATAAGTTTATAAGTTAGCTGACCAGTGTATGCAAAAAAGCATAGCCGTCAATGTTGGAGTTCGTGGACTGGTGTATACATTTGCCCATAGAGGCATAAGAGGCTTTGGAACAAAAAGCTGTATAATTTAACCGACCAGTGTACGTTGACCTATTAAAAGTGCAGAAGTTGTCCATCATCATGTAGTGACGCGTAACTATCATTCAAAATAAGGGGAGTTAGTTAAAGTTAATTCACTCAATTGTTTACTAAAATCATCGTACTACTTCTTGTGATGCTAACGCCGAGATGCCTTTGAACCAAACTTTCTATTTTTCTCTGTTTTTCTATATGTTCTTGGACCAGTACAGCTTTTGGGACTGTCACATCGGCGTCCCTGAAGAAATAGAGTGAGTTTAGGGTTTAAGGACTTCCCGTCTACGCCTGTAGTGGACCAGGGGAAAAGAAGTGTTTAAGTGTCTTATTACTGAAATGTTTCCGGTTATAATGTTTACAACGACCGTTAACCGTCTGATATTTGATAATACCACTCGTAACTTATTAAAACCTTTAGTGTTTTAAGTGTAAGTTGATCCATGTGGTCAGAGACTACAGTTCCATACATGAAGTGTTATTTTGTGAAAGATGTTCCGATTATTTGAAAAAGGCACCGTCTTTTAGTGACGTCTCATACATTTTGGTTACTATAAGATTTTACCATATGATTAAAAATCTTGTCATACTACCTTAGACGGTGAGGTCGTCACGGTTAACACAAGTTTCCGTCCCTTCTTGAACAACTGGTTCCCCAGTGATAGGAGACAGTTTTTCGAGACTCTAAGAATCGTTAATACCCTCGTCCTCCTTACCCGTTCTGAAGTGACCGGGAAGTATAATACCTAAGACG
Source organism: Dendrothele bispora CBS 962.96 (assembly GCA_004369135.1). NCBI lineage: Eukaryota > Fungi > Basidiomycota > Agaricomycetes > Agaricales > Dendrothele > Dendrothele bispora. Next base: position 169,914 of record ML179054.1, on the reverse strand, counting down.
GAATCAGTTCCTATTCGAACGTCCTTCCACAATGAAATAAGGTACACTTTAAAAACTTCTACTTCTTAGAGAACAGGTCCCTAATTAGGTACAATACTTCAACTGGTACGTCCTCTTATTCTCGTTTGTACTCCAGGATAAACTCGTAGAGTTCCGTCGAATACTTCTACAAGACTAACAGAAACTATTAAAACTCTGGGGTACCTTAGTACCACTGAGTTCTTTACCACAGTTCTTAGAGAACCTTTTCTAACAGTTCACACCTTTTCATAGAAATTATCAGTGGTACGCCCCTGGTCTACCTGGACCACTATAAAGTACCCTTTCTAATCCTCTACTTAGACCCTAAGGTTTTAATAACGGACAAGGACGTTTTTCTTCGTAAGTTTCGTAAACGTCCCTTGTTTGAGGTTTCAAGTTTACTAAGACTTAGAGTTTAACTAAAATGGCTTGCGATGCTCAACAATATCACCGAGCTTGAGCCTGATGACCATGTTACCCGGGACCACATCTTGAAGACCATTAACCCTCACCTGGTTTCTTCTATACCTCAAACTCGTACACCCACTGCTCCCAACTCAGATACCACTCCTGACCCAGACCTAACCGAAGCCAAATCTAAACTCATGAATGTTGTCCAGGATCTGAAGGATAGAAAACGCATTCATGGCAAGGCACTAAGTCTTGAGGAACTTGTCAACCTGTTGGAAGAGAAGGAGATTGGTGAAGATGAGTGTCGTCTGGGAGAAAATGCTGAGGAAAAGATTGTCGAAAGGATTAGGTATGAAGAGGCAGTCCGGAAAGGTGAAATTATTGAGGTGGAAGATGAGGACGAGGACGAGGATAGAGCACCACCGGATGTCAGTCTAGGTGACCTGCTTAAGACCTGTCAGACATTGGAATATCAATGTCTAAGTGGTCGTCTTGAGGACCCTACACTTGCTGAGGAGGGTATGGTGCTGAGGGACACCATTCTCAAATTCCGAGGGAAAGTGCAGCGTTACGGGGACAGTCGAGCGAAACAGACCACAATGGATGGTTTTCTACAAAGATGATGTAATATTTTTATGTAATATAATTTGTTTCTCGAACTGCATAAATTTCAGAATGCATAAACTTTTGGGTGAAACCAAGTGTATGCATTATGAGATGTTCAACTGTATGTACAAGACGTATCGAGGACGGCGAACCGCCCTGCACTACACTATGAAATTCCACTTGCAGTAACCAGGCAACAGCGGGATGAGCCCAAGTCCGACGAGCAACATAAGGTATGCATGCGTACCTTTGCTAATCAAGAATTGACAACTAGTAGAGGCTCATTGGGTATGTACCGACACCGCCATGCTAGAATGCAAATTTCGCGAGGTGAAGAAGAAGAGGAGGTACCATATCTGGTACCTTCAAATGTGGTAAGCTCACCCCCACCTATAAACTACGCATCAAGACTGCTCGTAACCACCTCAACCCGAGGTGGTGCCATCAACCCAAGTTGGGTTCAACCAAGAAATCTTGGTATGCCAGTCCGACATATTGTCAGAGGTTTTGGAGGAGGAGGAGATCCCGAAGGGAGCTCCTATGGATCTAGTGAGTCTGATTACGAAGGAAGAAATGGAGGTGGGGGTAGACCACCAGGCTGGGGGGATGATGACCCGGGTAATCTGGATCATAACAATGGAGGACAAAGTGATGACCACCAACCGCCGAGAAGAAGTCGGTATGGGGATAATGAACCACGTCGTGGTCCATGTGGGGGAGGACCACCGGGAGGTGACCCTCTGGATGATGGGGAACCGGAAGGTGGTAGATATGGAAACTCCAAAAGGAGTAACCAAAAAGATTCGAAGAAGAGAAGAGGTGTAACGCCGTTCAGTGAGATCCCTGAAGAGGGATCTCCACACTATGGCTATGAGTACTTTGAGTACAAAGGGGAGCTGCCGACAAGCTCAAAGAAACCTCTCAAGGAGAAGGTGTTCACCCGGTTCTCGACGCTAATAGAATGGCGTCTATTTACGAAATTAAAGGTGGTGGGGGATGGGAAAGCTCAGAGGAATCTGATCAACTCCATCCCCAAAATCGAACCATACAAAGGACAAAATAGTATTGTTGTCCTGGATAGGTTTCTACGAAACCTAATTAGACACATGGAGGTCCATGGGCTAGCCAGACCTCCTAAAACCATGGATTCTGAAGGAACTCTTGTGGTCACAAACAAAGATGCTGGTAGAACCATCCTAATGGCGGGCAACCTCTCTGAGGCTGCCCTAGAATGGTACCAAACATATGCAGAACGCCCGCCTGACAGCTTTGAATGGGGTATGAAAGTGAGCGCCCATAGGAGGACCTTCCTACAGATCTTCCGGGCGCTCTTCGACCGCTTCATAACTGGAGCGGCTTTGAAGGAGATTGATGCCTTATACAACGAGGCAAAGTATACCACGTTGGGGGGTGTACGACAATTATTCTCGGACATGAAAATGTACGCAGAAATGATGCCGGTTCCACCGGACGAGTACCAATTCAAGGATAATCTCCTTGAAAATTTACCCCAGTCAATGAGAAGGATAGTACTCAATGACGGGTTAGGGCCAAACACTGCAACTATCGATGAGATCATGCAGTGAGCCCTAGCTGTAGAGTCTGGTTGGGAAGCAGAAGCATATTACGATACAACCGGCTCACAATTCAATGTTTCTGAACCAGAAACAGACACAGGAGGAGAGTCTGAGTCTGAAGAGACTCAAGAGGGGGGAGAATCTGGAGGTACTCGACAACAGGGCCTACTGAAAAGCTGGCTCAAAACTCAGGCTCATTGACTTCTCAACCCAAATGCTTCATTGTCCAGATCCCCAGGCTGCACCGACAAGTGCTACGTCGGTGATCACCAGCCCACCTTTAAACTCGTTGCACCAAGGAGCGTTACCTCGGTCCATTTTAAACCACTGCACCGAGAAGATCTAAAACTCGTTCCAATTGCACAAATGAGTGTACTCCCACTCAAATTAAATTCACTGCACCGACGAAGCATTACCTCGGAGCAAACCAAATTAGAGTTCTGGTAACAATGAAGCCAATCATACTCTGCCATTGATGTCTGAGCCTCCGCCGCTACCCTCCATGACCCCGCTGCTCTTCCACTACTGAATTGTACATGATCCCTCATTTAATCCTAATCCAAGTACCCCTGCGGGGTGCCCTATATCCAAGTTTTCCCATTTTTCTCATGTTCTCTTTATGCTATCATCATCTACATATTTCAATTTGAAAACCTTGTTAGGGTTTTTGTGGGGGAGTGTGTAACGGATATGGATTCTCAAGTAGTACACGTGATTGTCGCTACATATATCTTACCATGTGACCGGACAGTTCCTTCATCTTTTACTTACTTGTTTCTTCAGTTTCATAAACATGAGCCACTTCCTAGCTTATAGGGGCTCCTTCTCCCAGGGTCACGAGGGCAGGCGAGATCAGAGAACTGGCGGATGTAAATTCGGTCTTGGTGGGCGCTTTCTACAACAACGCAGAGAAGGGGGCAAGTAGTAGTATAACAAGCGTAGCTTTGAGGTACAGGGCGAGTATAGCAGTTAACGTGAGGATCCGTAGTTTACAGGTTGCCACATATGGACATCAGGAACTACTAACAAGTAGACCGGTTCCAACTTTAGACTCTTACTGCTTCCAGGCGGAACAGAGACAAGAACAACAACCAGCAGTCTGGGGTCTCAGCTGCAGCTTCGACCTCGTAGTCTGTGTATGCTACTTCTTCCGAGGCTCTCACTTCCATGCCAGCCATTGCTGTACAAGGTTCCTAGTCGGTTGTTGACCGAGTGTAAGTAGGGGTCAAGACTAGAACCGGAGCTTCTACCATGACTGCTACCACCACCACCTCCGTTAAGTAAGGGTGAAGGGAGGAGCAAGAAATGGTGTGAAAGTGGGACGACAGGCCAGCTTAAAGGAGGTCAAGGTAAAGGTGAGGGCCAGCGATTTCCAGGGTAAGGGTAAGGAGGCTTGCAGAGTTTGCGTGGGTGATCGGAGCGTCGTCGCAATGAGTTCTTGGGCCACGAACGTCCAGAGTAAGAGACATTGAGAAGTTAGGATCGCTCCCGGAGAACGGATCTGCACTAAAAGTGTCCAGGGTATGAGCATTCTGGAAGGTAGTAGGATGGAGGGTTTGAAGGTAAGACTGGTTGCCGTGGCAATAGCGAGGATAAGCTTAAGCTTCTGCCCCACCTGCTTAACCTTGGCCTTGGTCCCGAGTGTTTCCTAGGTAGCCCCAATTGGTCGGGGCGCAAACATTGGCGACGGGTATTAGATCTGCCACCAGCAAGGGAAAGGGGACTCAGGGGTTTGGGTGGTGGTGGTTTAGGCCCACAGTAGGATGGAGGCTTTGGTTGTTTCAGGGAGGGTTATGGCAATGGCAATAAGGCAATAACTGAAGGCGTCGGTAGGATGAGTAGAGCAAGTAGAAGTAGTTGCGTCTAGATGGGTGGTGAAGTTTGCACAACCTTAAGGTATGAACAACAACAACGGAGACGTAGGGAGGTGGATAAGGAGGAGGGAGTAGTAGAGCAAGGACGAATGGGTGAGGAGGCGGTTATTAGGAAACACAATGGCTTGATCCGTGCTTGCCCAATAGCGAGGGGCAGTGCGATGAATTATATGGTCCGCTTTCGTCTCCGACGCCTCTGCGATAGACTTTGACTCTAACTCTTAAGCTCCCGTCTCCGCTCCCGCTCCCATTGCTTTCTTAGGGTCCACTCCTGCTTCTGCTATTCCTTGAACTGCGAGGCGGCGGCGAAGAAGAAACTGGTTACCAAACAACCGAACCCTGCTGTCAAACTCTTGCCAAAACCCTCCTCCTTCTCCGCTCAACTCTCCGATCTCTCCCTCTCAGATGCGGTCTACACTCCTCTGGAACTTACCCACCACTTCCTTCTCGACCCGCAAACGGAAACTGACAAATAAAAAAAACGTAGTTCATTCTTCTCAGTCCACAGCTCAAATGCACTACCTTTTTCGCGGCCCTCATCCGTCCGTACCGCGTCCTATGTGCTCCTTAGTCCTTACAGTAGTCTGCCTGCAGCCCTTTGCTACTGGTGTTCTAAGCGTTAGCCATCCCACTCGGTTCATTCTTTTTTACTTGTGGTGTTCTTGGTATAGTAGTAGCGTAGCCAACTTAACTGTATTAAAGCGCTCGGTCTGCCTGTCTGCGTACCACTCTGCGCGCGCGCGTGCCTCTTTAGCATTGCAACGGTCTCGTCGCTCCAGCTATCCTTATCCTATCACACCCAACTGCACTTTTCTACTGCTCTATGGTTTGCTTTTTCTGTAGTTTCACTTGCTAATTGCAGTAGCCACAATAGGGTCTTCTTCCGCTCACTGGTCCCATTATTGGCTGTCAGCCTTGTCTCCACCCATCTTCCGTCCCATGTAATGCTGGTCTGCTCCCTCTCTGTGCCTCTTTCTGTGCCTCTCTCACACTTTCCCAGCGCTGGCGCTCAGGTCTCAGCCTATAAAGGTCTCAGCTCTTGGTTTGGTCTGGGTTCCCACAACGGCTGCTCTGCATCTAGTTTCCTCTTCTCAGGTCTTGGTATCCTTGCACTTTCTCGGGTCTTCAGGTCTTAGTTGGGGTTTACTTGTTAAGCACGGCTCCTCGGCTTTGCTTGCCAGGTTCCTTGTCGGTGGGGGTTCTATTTTCAGCTTCTTTCCCGGCTTTTCTGTGGCGCAACCTTCTCTTGGTCTCAGGTCTTGGGCCTACCTGCCCTATTTAGTTGTTTTGCATGCTTGGTTGCTGTACTAACTTATGCTTACTCACTTATCGTAATTCCCGGGGTCCCTCTAGTTCGTTGGTGTCTACCCTCTTTCTTATCTCTTCTTAGCTTCTCAGCTCTCTAATCATCCACTATACTGTAGCGCAAACTTACACTCAGCTGCACATATCCTTGCTGGCACGGTACCTACTATACCATCTTACATACGCAAATATAAGCAACTATCCTTTCTTCCGTTTTTCTTTGTAGTTCAACTCAGCTGCTGCCATTTTCGCACCAAGGCAAATCCCGTAGCTTGCACAACAACTCCTCAAGGTAATCTCTCCAGGTCTCGCTATGCCGTCTCTCTTTGTTCAAAAGTACTCGTACTCATTTAAGTTACCACCCCTACCTACCTTCCCAATTTCAAAACTCCACCTCTACTCTGTTCCTGTTTCGTTGCAGGTTTTAGGTCACTATTGGTCTCTTTTTTGTTTTATTCTGCGTATGTGGTCCAAACCTTGTCTTGTAGCTCCCTCACTCCGTCTCGCCTTGTTCACCTCAGTTCTCCAGGTCTCCATCAGGTCTTAGTTCGCGGTGCTTTCTCTTAATTAGGCTCACACAAAACTAAAACCAAAACCTAGTTACGGCCCAGTCACATAGCCCAGCTCTTCAAGTCTTACAAATTACATCTAACAAAGGTATAGGCAAACGCAAGCTATCTTATCTTATCTCCTCCCTCTGCTTTCCGTATATCTATCCTTCTCTCAGGTCTTGGTTCCTCCTTCTTCTTTTCTTATGTTCCTTTTCTTCCATTTAAAGTCTAAGTCTAAATGTGGTTTTTAAGGCGCCAACGCTCAACATTCCCCTGCCCTTAAGGTTTGCAGCAACAAAAAAAAAAAAGTCAAGCTTGCTCTTGCACTACACTTCTACCTACGCACGTAAGCAAAAAAAAACAAAAGCTATTCCTTTCTTCTTTTTCCTCGTCTCTCCGTGCATCGTATTTTTTCACTCTTTCCCTTTGTTTCCCTCTGGCTCCTTGGTACTCCGGTATTTTTCTTTTCCGCACTTTAGCATTCCCAAACACAACAAAGTTCTCGTTCCCCTACTAACTAACTAATCTCCTCCTATTACTTGTACCTACCTTCTTTCCTTCCCCTTTACTCTCTCTTTGTTCCCGTATCAGTCATGTTCAAACAAACTACCGCTCCTCCTTCTCACTTTACCACCCTCTTTAAGCTCCTTTCCCTTTTCTTCCTCTTTTCTTTTCTCTTTTTCTCCTAATAATGTTGGTCGGTTCCTGACCACTTCTTATTATTTTATTATACCCTTTGTATCTTTTGTTATAGAAAACCATGTTCTCGATGTTTTAGCCAAGAGCCAGAGCCACAAACCCTCCCCTACTTACCCACTTATTCCATTTATCCAATTTCATCCTCCTACCACCCCTCCCTCCTCCATCTCATATGCGCGTATATACGTTTTCTACTGTCACTACTACTACACTATTACCCAAGAACAAAAGCGAAGAAAAAGCTGTTCTCTAGGGCTCAAAACTGGGTTTTCGGGTTTTTCTTCTCTTTTCTTCTCTTTCCCTTTTTACAAACATCTTGTTCACTACCTTTTCCTCCTTACCTCCTTCTTTTCTGGGACACGGGTTGTTGTTGAAGAAAAGTTGCTAGCTTGCTTAGGACAGGGACTGAAACAAACCATCCTATGCTCCTACCATGTCGATGATCTTCTTTTCTTTTGGTTTTTTCTTGTCCCTTTACGCTTTCCTTCCCCCTTTTTTCAGGCTCATTCATTTATCATAGAAAGCCTCACCAAACATCTACCTATCTTTTTTTTAGTGCTTCTATTATTGTTATTGCCCCCAACCCCTTCCCTCTTTCCCCCTGCTTGTTTGTCTTTCTTTCCCGCCCTTTTTTCCTTTTCTTTTGAAAATGAGTGGCAGACTTGGCGGCAATGGCCGTAAAGGTCTTGGTGAACTAGGACAATTCCCTCCACAGCCTGGTGGTGGCGGCGGCAACCCAGGTGGTGCATCCTGGGTAAGTTAATTGGGAACGTACTGCCTCAGAACGACTCGGTACAAAGCAACCTTTGGCTGGTAAAGCTACTCCTGGAAAACTTTCTCTCCCTTTCCCTTTCCCTCCATTCTTTCCTTACTCCTTTTCTTCTCACCCCTTTCTCTCTCCCTGCCCCTTCCCTACCTCTCTCTTCTCTTTCTCTCTGCGTGGAGTACTATTAAGGAGAGATCTGGAGGGTTGGGCGCGAGCTCTCAGGGATGTAAAGAAAGATTTAAGGCATATACACTGCTCTCGAGAAGAACGCAACGGCACTCAACCCATTAGACCCTAACATCCACAACCTACATGCAGCTTCCCAGACACCTTTTAAATGTAGTCCTTGTACCTAGTTGCAAAAGCTTGGTTTTCCATTCCTTTTGTTTTTTTCTCTTTTCTCTTTTGAGTGGTAATGGTGGCATGGTAGGTGGCGGTAAAGGTCTGCAAGGTCGTGGACGAACTAAGGGTAATTAGTAAGGTGGGTATGATAACCCTCCTGGTGGTAAGTATGGGTATGGGGGTGGTGGGTAACGTGGCAAGTAAGGGTAGTATGGGCAGCCAGGGTATGGGTAGGGACCTGGGTAGGGAGAGCAGGGACGTGGAGGGACTTCTGGAGGAACATTTGAAGGGACTCCCAAGCAAACCAAGTAAACCCCTAATTCGACAACAACAACAACGACAACGACGCTGACAACAACAACGCAAACAACCAAGAAAGCTCTCCAGCCATGAAATGCAAACTACAAGAGCTCTCGAAGTGCAGACAGTCGCACCTTTAGCCCTACTGCTTTACAGGTCCTCACAAGAGGCTTGCACAACAGCAGCCACAAAAATTGGACTCCCTTCTCAATGCAATTGCTCTACCTACTCCCTCTCTCCCTAGTCTCTTCTGTAATCCCAGTTGTTTCGTTCGTTGCATGGAACACTTTTAGTATAAACAAGTTGACGGAGTGCTTTGAGCGCTTTAAGCTCACGAACTTGTACGCGCCTTCCTACCTAAAGCATTTAAGTAAGTACAGGACAAGGTGCTATAGTCAGTGGCCCCCAGGGTTATCCATCCACTTACTTTGTGCTCCTTATCTGCGTGAAACTGCTGCTTCGTCAGTGGGACGCCAGGGGTACTCTGCTGTACGACCTTCCTAACCAGAAGTTCGTAAGACAAACTGCTGCACACACCCCAATTATGCACAGCAATACTTCGTAGGGCTTATCTGTCGCCATTTCTCTCTCTACTCCTGCGTTGAACATTTCAAAGAACTGCTTTAGTGAGCAGCTCCCGTATCTCAGGAGGTAACAAATGTTCGAAACGCCCAAGTTCTTAGGCTCATCATCACCATCAATACTGAGCTTCGCCGGAGCTATTACCATCTGCGGGAAGTTGGAGAACACACCATCTCTTAGCCTAATCTCCTCTTCTCTCCTTCTCCTCCATCATCTATCACCACCATGCTCTTCTCCCGATTCATACATCTCCATCATGTTAAGGCAAATCTGGAAGGATAGATAGGGGCGCGGAAAAGTATAAAAGGGCGCAGAAGGAGCTTATGTAGTTAAGCCTTGCTTAAGTTGTTGCACGGATTGTTTTACTTTTAGAAGAGTGAAGGAACATTTAGGAAGATAAGATAGATACATGATGTCGAAGATTCACTTCAGGGCTCCATCATGAGGAAGCAGAAAGATGGATAGCATCGAGAGATAGAGAGAGCTTTCGCCTTTGTTGTTTGCTTTTTCCATGAACACAAGTTTCATTCGGGTAGGAACGCTCCTTGCCGGGCTTTGCCTCAACTGTGAATCTCCCAAGATCTGGGAAGCTCTTGTGCAGGTTATCTGAACCGTAGATATGTTTGGAGCTAGGTCTCGGGTCTGGCCAGGTCTCTAGCCCAGGAAAAGGTTGGGGTCTTTAAACTGTACCTGAACTGTGCACAATATAGGCTACCGGCTGAGCCTTGTTAGGCTAGATGATTGCCGGTAAAGCACTTGGCCGATTCTTGGCCGTGTACAGATTAGCGAGACACAGTGAACATGTCAGGCGAGTTCGGAGTTGCCGCGAGTATCGGAAGGTTGCAATGACTAAACGAGGTCAATCAATCAAACAATGTGACAATGTGCCGTCACCAGGGTCCAGCCTTAGATACATAGTACACAAAAAATAAATGAAATGGAGAACAAGCACGAACGCCCTCCGACTATAGTGTAGTTGATCACTGCTCTTGTGAGATATATACGCGTTTCGAATAGGCCTTAGTAGTTCCAGTTACCCGCTCTATGAGTACCAAAGCTCTTCCCAACTACAAGGACACGATTTAGTGGCATAAATTCTTAGTAACTAAACGAGAGGCGTATGAATCTAGTGGAATCTTAATATAGTATGGCCAAAATAACGGAAGCTATGGTGTCTCTTTCATATGTATTTCTTTCTTGCTCGTTGCACTCTATTTTTTTCTTGGACTATATTTTTTTATGTGAGAAAATTCAAACACCGTATGTCTCAGCGCACATATAAGAGAAGCTCTTAGTTTGTTCCAATCTATGAAAACTTCTCCTTAGACTATTCGTTGTCAGTCTGTCCAACCTACAAATGCGGTCTCCTTCCCTTGCCCGAGAACGTCCCTGTTCATCACGGTAATTTACTCTTGTACCCATTCCACCATCTAAAGCTCCCAGTAATAAGAATATTACCTTAAAAAACGACAACTAACAACCTTACCGACCCTCACTGTAACTACGTTTCGGCAAAGGAAAAACGCTCTACGGTTTATACCGTTACTCTGGTAATAGACGTGTAACCACGAACGTTCCAGTGCCTAAGTATGCAACTCTTCACTTACCAAACCTTTATAGACATTCTAAAGATGAATGGACAGCTCCAGGGGCGCTCGATTACCGTTAAGTCGTTCGGTTTATATACCTAATCACGCTCATTGCTGC
>ML179054.1:59703-159148 GCA_004369135.1 Dendrothele bispora CBS 962.96 | reverse complement strand
CAGACAGGTCGGTGAGCCAGCGATCGAATAGGAATCTATTCGAGAGGACACAGCGAGAATAGTGCCTTACTGGGTTCTAAGTGCACTAGTAAGTTTGGAAAAAATAGTTGGTGCTAATGTTGGAGCGGCAGCTACTTTAGGCGGGAGAGGAGTAGGAGGAGGAGAGTAGGAGGAGAGGAAGCTGACACGACCGGAGTTATATGTGGTGCGGCTTGGCAGTCCACTGCAGCGGCCGCTAACGTGGTCACCTGGGTAATGGACGAAAGCTTTATAATAGAGCGTTGATGAATTTGTACGAGCGTGTTTTTGGGCTGTTGTTGTACGGATACCTTCTTCTCTCGAGTTACGAGAGCTCGTGTAGACAACGCGGACATCTGTACCTATGCGGACAGTAAGGACTGAGACGACTGAAACTGGACCGATGGTACGTCTCGCAGCAACTATAAAGTCCACTGAGGAGTAGAGGTTGAGACTAAACGTCAAGCAATAGACTGTGGTACAGGGAAAGGCGCACAAGTCGCAACGGCCTAATGGCTCTGGTTAGGAGCAAGGGACACATGTAATGGCTAAATTAGACTAAAAAACTGAAGAAGGAAGCTGCGGGATGTTGCTGGTTATTGAGATGTTCGGATCAACAAGCCTATTTGACGTTGTTGATCCTCACTGCCTCTTTCCTCTTCCCAGCCCGACGGTCGCATCATCGCCGCTCAAAGTCGCGTCGCTCTCAATCCCTAACGCGTCGTTTCTATTTCCTCAACAAATACTTCGAGTCTTTGCTCCAAGATGCCTCTCTGGACACGCACCGAGTCCCTCAAACCACCTGGCAGGGAACCGAACCGGAGGAAGACACATCTATCTGGCCTTGTAGACATGCTCGCAAATCTGGGCCTAGATGAGAAAATAGAACGGAACCACAAGATAGAACAAGAGAACAAAGTTAGGAGGAAGAATAACCTTACAAAGAAGACCGAGGCTATCAGTAGGGCACGTACTGAGTGGGAAAACCGGCCTGTTGATTCTGGTGATGAAACTCGCATTCCTTTTGACCCGGAGACGGCCATATGCGACGATTTGTCGAGTCTCGCATCTCTATTGACCATCGACTCGGAAGATTATGAGAAGATTCGCAAGTCACGTCCGTGGAGAGAGAAGCTGAGTGAGTTCCTGGGTATTCGTTTTGACTTATGGGCTGCTGGGAAAGATAAAGAGGATGAGGAGAGAGAACGGCAGACGGATTTGGAGGCGATGCGGATGGTGTCGAACCGGACTGAAGGAGGTACTGCTAGTGCAACCCAACACTCCAAGACATCAAAAACCGCGCCTATTTTTGAACCCGTCGCAAGGAAGATTGGCGTGGAGCGGGAAGTAATATTCATTCCACAACTTCTCGAGACGGCTAATTACAACATCCATATCCCGCTCGCCTTTTTCACTAACGATAACCTTCATCGTTTGGCTATGGAGGGAGCGCATACGGGCACGAAGACCATTCCGAACCCTTCGGGAACTGGGGGCAAGATATTTATCTTGGATGTTGCGAAACTTTGTCAATCATGGGGTATACCTGACAGCAATCACCCTACTGAAGGCTTGGACGATTATGCCATTTTCCTTGAAGCCGCGCAAAATTATTATGACTTCGAGTGCAAGAGAGATCCAGGAGGAGTGGAAGGTCAACTATATGCGGAATTTACTCGGAAACACTTCAATTTCTGGCGGAGCCAACCAAAGGCCCTCAAGCTCTACAAGTTCTGGAAGCCGCTGGAGTTGCAACTACGTATGGAAAAGGCGACCTACCATTACGTTTATGACGAAATGGAATACCTGAAGATGTGGATGAAGGCCGAGATGCAGGCGATGGTGGCAGATATGATGTTGGATTCATCTCAACGTCAACCCTCAAGTTCGAGTTCGGTATCGGCATCAGCAGGTCCTCAGAGGAGTACTCCGTCTTTCAAGGGCAAGCGTACCGAACCTTTTCGCGAGTTTTTTCGGGGTTCGACAGCCGAACGGGGCAAGCCGCCGGTTTGTGTCGGGTGTGCCGAGAGAGGACACAAGTTCAACGAACATGCTGATGGAAAGGCGCTCAAGTGGTCCTCAGCCGAGAAGAAAGGTACAGCATTATGGGACAAACACGACCAGCAGCGCATCTGTATTATCTGGAACCTCTATGTTTCGGGTAGTAGCAGACGATGCAGGGGTAGTTGTGGGAACAAGCACGTCTGCTCGTTCTGCGGTGATCGGGGACATGGTGCTTTCGAATGGAAATGCACGCAGAACCCCAACACTGCTGCATAGGGATGGTATTACACCATTCCAACAGGTGACCGAAAGCACCTGCCAGTCGACTTCTGTCGATGTCGCCTTCGATTTTGATTCTCTTTCTAAACCGCCTTCACTTTCCTATCACAATTTTGCAGACGTCATTTTTTCCCGCTTACCATTTTCGAGCTCGACGACTGAGCAAATAGAGCTCTACGAACGTATCGTTACCCCATATGACCCTGACGCTTTCGAGAGCGTACTGGCGAAGACTGGTCTTGCCGATTCCTACCCCCTACTAGTCCACAACCTTCGACATGGTTTTCCTATCGGAGAACTTCCTAGACTCACGAAGACACACATTATACCCAACCATATCTCTTGCAAAATCCACCCACAAGTCGTTGACGAGTACATCCAAGGCGAGTTGGACGCTGGTCGTTTCTCGGGACCTTTCATGAAGGAGGAGATGGAAGTTATTATGAGAGGACCGTTTAAGTCCTCACCGTTGATTGTTGCCGAGTCGGACCAAGGTCCTGGACTACCGCCCAAGTTCAGGGTGTGTCGGCATCTCTCAAAAGAGGACAAGGGTATCCCTTCGGTGAACTCCTTCATTAAAAAGGAAGATTTCCCAACCCGCTTTGATACTGCTCAACGGGTGGCTGATATTGTGAGTATCAATTTCTCTTTGCACCATACATGGGTATGGATGGCTAGCTGCACATGGGTGTATGCTTTTCTTTTTCGTACATGGGTACAAATTATATTTCAACATGCATGGGCATGGATGACCGGCTGCACATGGGTGTAGACCTTTTTATGTACATGGGTACAAACAAGAGTTATGCATGGGCATATGTCTCTCAGGTGCATGGGCACTTTACATTTCTTGTCGCACATGGGTGCGTGTTGTCATTTGGACACATTTGACTATGACGCGCTTGGGCGTTCATAGTTTGATCATATGTCACTTCTATCGGGCTATTGTATATGGATGTAATTCATCGCTGATGCCTTATATTCTTAGGTGGCAGTGGCACCCGAGGGTACACAGGCGTGTACCTTGGATATTGCCAAGTTTCATCGGACTTGCCCAGCTCTTCCAGACCACAAACCGTGGTTGGTGGTACAAGGAAGAGAAGGAGATTTTTACATCGATCATTGTGTCCCTTTCGGTACAGCGTCAGCCAGTAGTAATGCCGGTATGATCGCTAACGCAACCGTGGACATCTGGGCAGCTCGTGATGTCAAACCAGTAATGAAATACGAGGACGACTTGAAAGCACTCCGAGTACCCACCTCCATTTTTATGGGACATTACGAGTACCCTTATGACAAAGCCGGAATGATGGAACGAGTGGTAGAACTGGGTGTACCGTGGCACACGGAAAAAGGTGACGATGAGTTTGTTTTCGTCACAACGTTTATTGGTTTTGTCTGGGATATCCCTCTCAAGCGGGTCTCATTACCGGAGAAGAAGCGTGTCAAGTATTTCAGTCGAGTCCGACAGTTTATCGACGTCCACTCTGGTCATCCTTGTACTCTGGAGGCGGTTGAGAAGATCCATGGGTATCTTTGTCACTGTTCTTTTGTCTTTCATGAAGGAAAGACTCGACTCCCTTCTCTCTCGAATTTCGCGGCGTCCTTCAAAGATAACCGACTTATTCAATGATATCCTTCACGTCAAGTTATCGCTGATCTCCGTTGGTGGTTAGCAGAGCTCGAGAAAGTTGACCACTACCGCCGTCTTATCCCAAAGGCGCCCCCGACGGATCATTACCTTTACGTTGATGCTTCTACTTCTTGGGGCATTGGTATAGTCATTGGGGATTGGTGGATTCGTTACAAGTTGAGGTCTGACTGGAAGATAAAGGGCCGAGATATTTGTTGGTTGGAAACAGTCGCGATTGAACTATTGGTCTACTGGTTGGACTTCTTGGGATTTCGTGATCAACATATTCTTATTCATTCTGATAATCAGGGCACCATTGGAGCCTTTCGTAAAATTAGAAGTTCCAATTTCTGGATTAATCTTTCCATTCGCAGAACCTTCATTATTCTTAATTCGATTTCCATCTCTCCGACGTTCGAGTACATCGAGTCGGCTCTGAATCCTGCAGACCCTCTATCGCGCGGACTAGAAGGGAAAACAGGACTTCAGCTACCTCGTTCCGTCCGCTTGCCGGAGGAACTTCTTGACGTTCTGTTTTATGCCTAGTTTGTTCGCTTTTAAACCAAAGGGTTCTGAGGCTCCGCGCACCTCAGACTCATCTTCATCACCTCAGAACAACGTGTCTGTGGGTGATGGACCTGGACATCGTTCTCTTTTTGGTCTTTTTTCTCCTCGCAGAAATTTACTTAATGATTCTAATACTATTTCTAATAATGCTTCACTTTTGGACCTTCCTCCACTTCCCAATTGTTCACATTCCCAAATTATACCTTCCTCTTCTTCTTCTTCCGAATCTGCTATTCCTTCATCTCACCTTGCATCTCGACGTCCGAGGAAGGAGAATGAAATCTCGGAGTCCTCATTGCGCCCTCATGTCCGGGCAAAACATAGGTTGTCTGATTGGGAGACACCTTTTTCATTACGGCGGCGCTCAGAACAGAGAGCCAAATTTCCTTTGGAAGTAGTAAAGCTGGCGGAATCTGCCATCTTGGGGTCTACAGTGGAGGACACGAAGGAATCATATGCAGCTGGTTTACTTCGGTTTGCCCAATACTGTGACCATTATGGAATTGATGAAGAGCTCAGAATGCCTGCAGACAAGGTGTTGATAGCAGGCTTCATTGGTTATTATATGGGGAAGGTTTCGGGATCGTCGGTTAATAATTGGTTGTCGGGTTTGAAGCAGTGGCATGATTTGAAGGATGCTCCTTGGTGTGGAGGTGATCGCTGGGTTCAGATGTCTCGTAGGGCAGCACATCGAGAAGGTGCCCATCTCAAACGCCCTTTGCGCTCGCCAGTAACTTATCGACATCTTGTTATCCTTCGAAAATACTTGGACTTTACCCGACCATTCCATTGCGCCATTTGGGCTGTTGCTGTCATTACTTTCCTAGCCTGCAGACGTTTGGGGGAATTCACAGTACCCTCGGTGAAGAAATTTGATCCTCGTTTCCATGCTACGAGAGCAACGAAGTGATTATTTCCTTTCGTTTAACTACCGATTCTGATTTAAGTGATCTAGATTTAATTATTTCACGGAGAGCGGTGTCCCTTGTATCAGCTTCCATATTCCATGGACAAAATCGACTCGTGAGTTAGGTGCCGACATCATCATCACGGCACGTTTTCATTTCGACGCCATGGTCTGTGGGCTACAGGCCTTCAAAACTCACATGGAAGTTAACAAGGTGGTACCAGACACGTTTTCTCTGTTCGGATACATCGATGATTCCGGACAACCGAAGCATATGGTTAAGAAGGACTTTCTTGAAGTCTGTTTTGGAATCTGGGAGAAGGAGGCGATGAAGGATGTGTTAGGACACAGTTTTAGGATTGGTGGAGCTGTTTTCTTGTTATTGGCAGGTATTCCTCCCGAAATGGTTGCGAAATTGGGTGGATGGACCTCCCTGGCCTTTTTAATTTATTGGAGAAGAATCGACGAAATTGTAGCTAAAGGAATGGTTTGCGCATGGAAGAAGGAAGAATTGGAACGGATGAAGAACTCAATGGAGGAGTTCCGTAGGAGGAATGGTATTTCCATGTCGCTTGTCGAAACAGCGGCAGCTGGCCTTTCTTGTGCCTTAGATGATTTTCCTGCAGAAAATGTGTAATGAAATTCAAGTGATAAATGTAATTATGGATATTTATTATTGGATATTTGACCCTTACAAAGCTCGGGTTGGGGGTCCAGGAGGGTCGGCTTTTGCCATCGTCCTGGGTGGGTGAGCTTTGCTCGGGCTGGGGTCCAGGGACTTTGGCCTTAGCCTCCTTTTGGACCCAGAAGCTCAGGACTCGTCCCGAGAGCGTTTGCATTTGCATCCCAATTCCATGTCCCATTGGGATGTCTTTTCGGAGATTTAGGTGATAGGTCACGTGACCTCCACCTCCGGCAGACGCTTCGGGCCGAGCCCTCCCGCACACCCCACACATAGTATAGAGCCTGTAGTAGAGGCTCTAGTAGTCAGTGAGTCAGATTATCTCATCTGACTCACATATCCCATGTCACGGAAAGCTCAGCTTATTCCGTGATAAGAGCGACGCAGGAGAGCTTATCTAAGGATAAGCTAGCGACCGAGTGGCTGGACAGACTCGGATCAACAAGTCTATTTGACGTTGTTGATCCTCACTGCCTCTTTCCTCTTCCCAGCCCGACGGTCGCATCATCACCGCTCAAAGTCGCGTCGGCCCACCCACCACATCCCTACAGCTCTGGGGTCCAGGGACTTTGGCCTTAGCCTCCTTTTGGACCCAGAAGCTCAGGACTCGTCCCGAGAGCGTTTGCATTTGCATCCCAATTCCATGTCCCATTGGGATGTCTTTTTGGAGATTTAGGTGATAGGTCACGTGACCTCCACCTCCGGCAGACGCTTCGGGCCGAGCCCTCCCGCACACCCCACACATAGCATAGAGCCTGTAGAGGCTCTAGTAGTCAGATGTGAGTCAGATTATCTCATCTGACTCACATATCTCATGTCACGGAAAGCTCAGCTTATTGTACGCAGGTTGTACACTGAGAGGAGGAGGACGAGGGAGCGAATGGTCAACAGCGGCGAGATGATGGTGGGAGTGCGAGAGTTGCGAGCAGCGCTTAGCTGCTCACAGTGACAGACGCTAAGTCAATGTCACGAGGAAAATGAATGTCGATGCCAAAAACAGACGCTAAGTCAATGTCACGAGGAAAATGAATGTCGATGCCAAAAAACGCGGTTCGTAATGGTGCATTCGCTTTATGTGATCAACCTGTGAAAGGTCGGCGAAGTGGAAACGCGAGGGAACGGATAGAGCGAGGAAGGGGTCATCGGGTCCAACATTGGAGTCTCGGGCGAGAAAGTATAGAGGTCGGCGGCATCCAACGTAGATTGGGGGTCGGATGTCGAAGCAGCACGTTGAGCTGATTCCTTCCTGGAGGTCAGAGTCGGAGATGAGCTAAAAAATAGCTCGTATCTAACCGCAACTGCTCAAGCGGACGCCGCTGCAGGGAGATATGCGAGTTTGCAGGTTTTCGAGACGGACGGATTGAACATATCAAAAGACATTTTGGAAATGTAACCGAGTACGGGCGTCTGTGGGTTCCCGTTTGTAGATTTTAGATGGGTCGAGTCTAGGTCGGAGAGGGAGTAACGGCCAGAGATAAGGATGAGGGTTTGGCGTTGGTAGGAAGTGGGGTTCTGGATTATACGTATTTTTCAAGGTGTAAATTCGTTAGTGAATATGGAATTGTAAAAAGGCTATAGGGAAGGCGTACATGGAATACGGCAGCTGCTGCTCGACCTATATCTTGAGCTGCCCGTAAAAAGGAAAAGTAGAACAATTCGGATGGGACGGGAGCTTTGAATAAGCCTTCTCGCAGAGAAGCGTGTCTGTGGGCCCAGTCAAATCACAACTACTTGAAAGAAAAAAAAATACAGACCGAGGTTGCTTGTACATTTAACCTAGCTCGCCGTTTCTGAGGAGAGGGAGGAGGATGAGAGAGCGACGTGGACGTTAATAAACAAGGTTTAAAAGATCACGTGAGTGCAAATAACGCGTAATGAGCGCCGAGCGCTCTCTTCCAAATACGCAGTCTTTCGCTTGCATTTACAGGTCTATGTTCAACACCGTCCCTCGATGCGCTCCTTGTGAGCGTGAATTTAAAAACGCAAGAGACCGAAATATTCATTGGGCTCAACACTGCCCTTACCGCAACGCTCCACCACCAAGACCGAAAAAATGCGCCAAGCTCGGCCAGGATGAAGTAATGGATGGAGAGCAGGATACGGTGTTAGAAGTCGTGTCTGAGGAATTAGAGACGGATTTGCGGGATAGTGAAGACAATGGCATATTGGATAATGTGTGTTTATGTTGATTATTTACTGTTTAATTGTTGACATTGAAAATCTCGTTCCGTCTACTCATAGCCACCGGATGAGCAAGCTCAACAACAAACGTTGCGCCTATCTACACGTAGTAAAAGAGATCTCCCAGGAAGATACCAAAATTTGGTCATTTCGTCTCGTTCCGCTTTAGTCAAGTCGTCTCGTTCTGAAAGAGGGTCTACTCCTATGGATCCACCACTGTTTCCAACGGTCCTAGATCCTGTCGGGCAAGGAGAAAACCCCTTTATAGACCCCCTGAGGATGACCAACCTCGGACTGTCGTCTTCTACTACCAAACGAGCATAGACGAGTACGGTGTTTTCAAAAATTTCGAGTCAACTGTTCCCTCTGCAGATCCAGATGAATTTTTAGATCTCGAACAAACTGCGGATGCCCCTACCTTTACATGCTTTACTACCGAGTCGGCTCGGACCTATTCTGACTGCTTTGGTGTCCGCTTTGACGAAAACCGAGATACCAAGACCGTTCCTGCACCATTTGTGAATGTGAACATTTTCCGTTTGATGGACTGGTTTTATCGCTTTCCCAAGTCTTCCCTCAACATGCTCGATAGTCTTGTCCACGATGTTATTCTACAAGAGGATTTCAAACAGTCGGATTTTGCGGGTTTTAGTGCGAATAGGGAGGTTAAACATTTGGATAAGTTCCTGGGGCAGTCTAACGGACCTGTTGAAGAGAATGAAGAGAATGAAGACGATACCCCTATTCCCCATTCCCTTCGTGATGGTTGGTACCATACCAGCCTTTCGATTCCACTTCCACACGCTCGTTCTAGCTTTGCATCGGAAGACAATGCCCCGAAGCTCACTATAGACGGATTTTATTATCGAAAGCCTCTTGAGGTTATCAAGGAAGCGCTTCGGGATCCTTCCTCTTCCAACTTTCACCTCCAGGGTCACAAACTGTTTTGGAAGCGCTCTGAAGATACACCTCCCCAACGCCTCTATAGTGAGGCTTACACATCTGACAGGATGCTCGAGATGGAGAGGGAAATTAGGTCTGGGCCCTTTTACCTGGACCGGAGGTTGAGACTGTCGTTCTGCCCATTAAACTCTATTCCGACTCCACAGTTCTCTCAATGATCGGTAACATTAGTCTTTGGCCTATTTATATGTTTTTTGGGAGTTTATCAAAGTACGTTGGTCTCAAACCTTCGGCATTTCAGGAATGTCATATTGCGTACATACCCTCTGTAAGTATTTATTTTAATTCATTCAATTTTTGCTTAGTATATTCTCAGCTTCCGCATTCAATAAAAAGAGCTTACAAGGACATATATGGTGTACTTCCAACTTCCGACGTTCTATCCATTTGAAACGAGAGCTCATGCAGGCAGTATGGTACCACATTCTGAATGATCCGGATTTAATCGAGTCTTTTGTGAATGGCCTGATATTTGATTGCTTGGATGGTATCACACGTCGTTTCATGGTTCGATGGTTTACTTATGGTGCAGATTACCCCGAAAAGTAAGTTTTTTTTTAAATAATCTACTGGACTGGATATTTACAAAATATTTAGATGTCTACTTATCTGCATGGCATTCCTTGGGGAGTGTTTGTGTTATAACTGTTTGGCAAAAAAGTCTACTGTCATTCAGCTTGGTTTGAAAAGAGACATGCAGCGACGGATAAATAATATTAGGTCTGACAGTCAGGACCTTCGAGATCGGGTTGAAGATGCAAGAAAGTTCATTTTTGAAAAGGGTCGTGCAGTAAAGAGTGATTATGTCAAGCATGCTCTCGGGGAGGGTTCTTGGACACCAGTTGTTGTAAGTTTTTTTTCAAATTGTGTTTCATTCTTGTGTAATGTTTTTTCAAAGAATTCATTTTCGAAAATCTTTTCCGAGTTTGGTTTCGACTACATCAAGATGTTCACCGTTGACTTACTTCATGAGATTGAGATTGGGACCTGGAAATCAATTCTCATTCATCTATTACGGCTTCTTTTTGCATCCAACCGTGAAATGGTTGATGAGTTGAATTCTCGGTGAGCTTGTTCTTCTATTTCTCTAGTTTCAATAATTAATTAGTTCAGTTATTGTCAAGTCCCACCATTTGGCAGGGAGACTATACGTCGTGTGAATGGGAATGTTTCAGACTTCAAGAGGAAAACAGCTCGTGAGTTTGAGGATTATCTTCAGGTATATAAATTTTTGTATCTATCATTTCACACTCTGAACTTATATTACAGGTTGCACTGGTTTGCTTTGAAGACCTTCTTCCAGAGCCTGATAACAAGATTGTGATGGATTTACTTTGGGATCTCGCCACCTGGCATGCATATGCAAAGTTACGACTGCACTCTGATTCGACAATTGCTTCTTTTCGGGTGGCAACTCGGGTTTTTGGTGATAGTCTGCGGAAATTTGTCCGTAAGACATGTGCTAATTTTGAAACGACTGAACTCGACACGGAAAGAATTAAGCGGGTGCGAAGGCAAAATCGAAGGAAGGAGAAAATGGGCATGGATACCCAGTTGATCCAGCATCTGATGATTATCAAAAGGTCTCATTCAATCCAAACACTCTCAAATTTCATGCTATGGGGCACTATGCAGATGCTATTGTTTACTTGGGGACTACTGATGTCTATTCGACTCAGCGAGCGAGTATTTCTAGTTTTTTTTTGGGACTTTAAACTGATTTTTTTTATTTAAGGGCGAGCATGCACACATTCGCAGCAAGCATTTGTGGCAAAGGACTAGCAAGAATAGGAAGTTTGTTGGACAGCTGGCTCGCCAAGAACGCCGTCATCATTTCTTGCAGAGGACCCGGAATAGAGAGGTGAAGTCTGGCCAGAATCGGGCCCTTCGACGTAATTTTGTTACAAGTGCCGATGATTCTGAGCCATTGCCTGCTTGTGACCCTAATGAGCCTTATCAAATGGGCAGTACCCAAAAGGTTTTATGAAGATATTCCTGCACTCTTGGCAGAAACAAGAGATGATCCAGCAATGACAGTAGGTTTCTGTCTTTTTACAATTCAATTTTTTGTGTTAACTTTTATGTTATATATATAGGACTTCCTTTTCAACCTAAAAAATCATTGCCTTCAGCGTATTTTGGGCAATGATTTTACTGGGGATTTTACAGACTTGGACCGACAACATCTTACTTTTGTCTCCAACCGCATTTACAAACACAAGTATCTTCGTGTCAACTATACATCTTATGATTTGCGTCGGGAACAGGATTCTATAAACCCTCGTACCCAACCTGACATCATGATGCTCGCAGGTGATGCAGATGATAGTGACCATCCTTATTGGTATGGACGTATTGTCTCTCTCTTTCATGTTCATGTCAGGCACCTTGGTCCTCGCTCTCGGAACACCTCAGAGCAGAAGATGGATGTTGCTTGGGTCCGGTGGTATCATTATGATTCAACTTATGAGTCTGGATGGCAGGCAAAGCAGCTACATGGTCTTCATTTCCATCCTTCCCCCTCTCCAGATGCCTTTGGTTTCATTGATCCTGCTCAAATTATCCGTGCAGTCCACATATTACCTTGTTTCACTCATGGAAGAACTGAGGAGTATCTTCCAGCTGAGTCAGTAGGACGTGTTTATCAGACCTTCAATGATGGTCAGTATAGTGTTGAGGAGAGTGATTGGAAGTATTATTATATAAACATGTGAGTTTTTTTTAATGTGTTTCTTCTCTGTTTTTCTTAATATTTTTAGATTTTCTGATCGGGATCTTTTCATGCGTTTTCGTGGTGGAGGTGTTGGTCATTGCGAAACCCTTCACCTTACTGATGTTTTTGAGACTGATGCTGGAGTTGATGAACAAGTTCTTCCAGTCTATGATGAAAATGGTAATGTTGTTGAGGAGGATACAGATGAGATAGGGGAGGAGGGTGATGAAGATGAGCCTCAGGTGGAAATGGATCAGAACTGGGGTGAAAGTGAGGAAGAGGAGAATTCTGAAGAGGAGGAGGAGGAGGAGGAGGAGGAGGAGGAGGAGGATGACTTTAATCTTGGTCCTGAGGATGGGGAAGTAGATGACATTGATCAGTTTGGGCTAGAGGCATTAGGTTATGGAGACTTTTGATCTGTTTGTCAATACTAGTATACCAGCTGGGACTAAGCCACATATTTAAAACTTGATTTGAATTGCTAAAATGATTATTGGTGTTGAAATTCCTAGAATTATTATTGGTATTTAAATGATGCCCTATGTTATAATGTGGTTATGATTACCCCACATTATTTTAATCTTATTCTACTCACTGAAATGATTTTATCCTGATTATAATATGGGGAATAGTTACAGGAATTTTAATCATATTATAATTGGGGTAAAATGAGGTGGCTGGATTCTAACTTGATTGAAATATTGCAGGGGATTATAATCATTGAAATTGGGTTAAAATGGAACGTCATTTTCTCTGATGCGGAGATACCCGTTTACATATGGTCAGGTGCTAGAGGTACAAGAGATGTAACTGTCGATACGAAAAAACGTATGTGACCAGTCGATTGAATATTTGAATAAATACTGGGGCCTCGGGGAACACATAAATTAGATGCAGGAGACAAGTCGAAATTTTTCTTTTATCGAAAGGCTCGCATTTTTGCAGTGCCAAGGAGCATGAGAAGAGAAATCGACAAACATACACTGACACAGTGGGCGAAGATGACATTGCAAAAATACTACAACCATGAATGTGAATGGGAAATATCGTTAAGAATGCAGCGGGGGTCTACACATTGTGATGGCCAACGTTAACATTTACAATCGAGCCACTACCTTGAGTTGTGAGCTTGAGTAAGAGGTGATATTTCTAAACCATTCACTTTCCAACGTATGAATCTGTAAACTTGCAAGCACCAATGTGCAGATAATAGTCTCATTGCTATTTTTCGCATCTCGCAAAAAGGAAAGGAAAACACTGCTATTACATTGGCAATGTCACTCCCAGCCGTTCCAAAAATCAACAGCGAAAAATTCCATTTTAAGAATCATGACCCTCGCAATCTACTACCTTACCCATGTTCTCATTTAATGGCACTACTTGTCCCTGCAAGATCCCGTTCCCTCCCTCTGGCGTAAACATCCAACCTGTCTGACTGTTGCTTATCAGATTCCTCTTCAAAAGTATCTAACCTTGTTTGATTCTCGAAGAGAATATACACGCAAGTCTGTATGCCACAAACTTAAAAGAGTGTATTTTTTTGTATTAGGTTCTTTTTTTATCTCACGTTGCTCGTTCTTTCTTTATGTATACTTTCTCTGTGGTATCGAAGGCAATAAAACCGGTATGATATAATTCTAAGGTGATCTAAGTATGCGGAGAGCAAATCAATGATTCTTAAATACCGTGATTTAGCACAGGAATATCGAAACCATGAGTATCTCGCCCATTGACCTTGATGATTCCGGATAAGTTTTGTGCATATATACAGTGTTCTCGTCACTAGTTGATGTGATATCAGCATAAAAAGGGCCTCCCGCAAGCGCGAACAAGAGGTGAAAGTAAATAAAAAACGCATGATACATAGATTCCGACCCTGCCGTATAACGGTGTAACCAACTAACTGGAGCAAATCAGTAACGTTGGAAGGCTATGAGCGCCGTTGAGGCTTGAGCGGACTGTACAAGTGACACAGAGCGATTAGACATGTGCCGGTTCTTAGCCGGTTCACGAAATGGCCGTTAGTACTAGTAGATCGGATTGTTCCGAGTCGGCCATCGGATAAAACACGTGTCAAGTCCATGTCAAATTTCTGGGGTGGAAAAGGACCCGATCTCTGGACCGGTCTGGGCTCTGGATCGAGGTTTGTATAGGTGCCAAGTCTATTGGACGTGTTCTGGAAGGGTCTAGAACCCTCTAAGTGTCAACTCCGTTTCGGGCCGTTCCTCGCAAGGATGGGCTTACTTTGAACACAAGTACCTTTTTCGTTTGTTGTTTCCGCTTTCGAGAGAGATAGAGAGCTACGATAGGTAGAAAGACGAAGGAGTACTATCTCGGGACTTCACTTAGAAGCTGTAGTACATAGATAGAATAGAAGGATTTACAAGGAAGTGAGAAGATTTTCATTTTGTTAGGCACGTTGTTGAATTCGTTCCGAATTGATGTATTCGAGGAAGACGCGGGAAAATATGAAAAGGCGCGGGGATAGATAGGAAGGTCTAAACGGAATTGTACTACCTCTACATACTTAGCCCTCTTCTCGTACCACCACTATCTACTATCTCCTCTTCCTCTCTCCTCCATCCATTTCTCTACTACAAGGAGGTTCCGACGTGACTGAAGGGCATCTACCATTGTCGAGACTACTTTGACTCATACTCGAATTCTTGAACCCGCAAAGCTTGTAAACAATGGAGGACTCTATGCCCTCGACGAGTGATTTCGTCAAGAAACTTTACAAGTTGCGTCCTCATCTCTCTCTTTACCGCTGTCTATTCGGGATGCTTCATAACGACACGTATTAACCCCACACACGTCGTCAAACAGAATGCTTGAAGACCAATCCTTCCAGCATGTCGTCTCATGGGGACCGCAGGGTGACTGCTTCGTCGTCAAAGTGCGTCTATTCCTCGTGTTTCATTTACCTACCTATTGGGACCCCCGGTGACTGATATCGTGGAACAGGACATGAATGAATTTACGAAATCCATCCTTCCGCGCATGTTCAAGCACTCGAATTTCGCGAGTTTCGTGAGGCAGTTGAACAAATATGATTTTCACAAGGTACGTTGCTTGCTTTGTTGACCCTAATGTCTTCTCTGATCCCTCTCTCCCTCATCCATCTCGTTAACGTAACTCTTCCTTCAGGTTAAAAACACCGACGACAACACGTTCGGAGAACACTCCTGGACATTTCGTCATCCCGATTTCCACGCCGACAGACGTGAAGCTCTCGAGAACATCAAACGTAAAGTACCGACCTCTCGAAAGAACCAACAAACGCAACAACAACAGTCGCAGCAACAGCAACAACAACAACAGCTTAATCCCCAAATGAACCAAACGAACCCTCAGGGAAGTATACAAGGAGGACTTCAGGGAGGTGCAGGGACGAGAGGGATGGGTCCAGGGATGGGTATGGGACCGACGGGTATGATGGGAATGAACGGTGCAATGGGTGGTGGGGGTATGGGTATGAATGGTGGTCCTCCCAATAGTATGGGTGGAATGATTAATGGGAATCAAGCAGGTGCTGGAACGTCTGGAAATGGCGGTGGATGGTACGGTGGTAATGGTGAGTTTTCTCTTTTCTCTTTTTTTGTTTTCCTTACCTTTTGGTTCGAAAACGTTGATCCATGTTCCTGATGTAAATTTTCCACAGACCCTTCGACGTACATCCAACACCTACAATCCCAGATTACCCAACTCACGGCAACGCAAGAAGAGCTCTCGTCACATATACGGAATTTAGAAAGAAATGTAGGGACTCTCGAGCGCGGGTTGGGAGGTCTAGAGAGGAATTATCATGAGGTGCGTCTCTCTTCTCTTCTCTCTCCATCCCTTCCCCGTCCCTCTCTCTTTCCCCACTCTTCTTTTCCTCATTCCTTTCTTACCTCCCTTTCCCTTTCCCTCTCTTTCAAAAGGTCCTCATCGAAATGGTCGGTTTCCAACGAAACATGGCTCAGCAAGACTCCGTCATGCAAGGCTTAATTGAATGGGTCCTACGTGGTGGACCTAACGGCGGCGGTGGTGGTCCGACACCTCCCTTAACAGGATCAAGTGGTTCTGGAAATGCCGGTAACGGCGGTTCAGACGGTGAGTAAAAGTTTTCTTTTCCTTTTTTCCCGCCCTTTCTTTCTGTTTGTTCGTCCCCCTTTCTCCCTTCCCCAACCCCCGTTATTGTTATTATCTTCGTGATTTTTTTTCTATCCATCTACAAACCACTCCGAAAGATACTATTTACTTACTCGGACTTTTTTCCCCCTTCCTTTCGCATTTCCCTGTTCTTTTTTGGTTTTCTTTTCTTCTAGTAGCTGTACCATCCTCGTATCCTACCAAACAAAGTCAGGGACAGGATTCGTTCGATCGTTGAAAAGAAGTTGTTGTTGGGCATAGGGTCTTTTCTTCTTCTCCATTCCTCCTTTCCGCTACTTGTTCTACAACCATTTTTCCCTTTCTCTTCTTTTCTCTTCTTTTTGGGCTTTTGGGTCAAAACTCGGGATCTCTTGTCGAAAAAGAAGCGAAAACAAGAACCCATTATCACATCATCATCACTGTTATCTTTCGCATATATGCGCGTATACTCTACCTCCTCCCTCCCCACCATCCTCCTACTTTAACCTGTTTACCTTATTCACCCATTCATCCCCTCCTCAAACACCGAGACCGAGAACCGATTTTGTAGCTCTTGTACCAAAAGATATTGTTTTCTATGTTTCCCATATTATTTTATTATTCTTCACCAGTCCTTGGCTGGTTGTAATAATCCTCTTTTTTCCCCTTTTTTCCTCCTTCTTTTCCCTTTCCTCAATTTTCCCTACCATTTCACTCTTCCTCCTCGTCATTAAACAAACTTGTACTGACTATGCCCTTGTTTCTCTCTCATTTCCCCTTCCTTTCTTCCATCCATGTTCATTATCCTCCTCTAATCGATCAATCATCCCCTTGCTCTTGAAACAACACAAACCCCTACGATTTCACGCCTTTTCTTTTTATGACCTCATGGTTCCTCGGTCTCCCTTTGTTTCCCTTTCTCACTTTTTTATGCTACGTGCCTCTGCTCCTTTTTCTTCTTTCTTTATCGAAAACAAAAAAACGAATGCACACATCCATCTTCACATCACGTTCTCGTTCGAACCTGAAAAAAACGAAAAAAACATACGACGTTTGGAATTCCCGTCCCCTTACAACTCGCAACCGCGGAATATCGGTGTAAATCTGAATCTGAAATTTACCTTCTTTTCCTTGTATTCTTTTCTTCTTCCTCCTTGGTTCTGGACTCTCTTCCTATCTATATGCCTTTCGTCTCCACTCCTCTATTCTATTCTATCGAACGCAAACGGATATGGAAACAATCTACATTAAACATTCTGAACTTCTCGACCCGATACACTGACCCGGCATTGATCCAAAACCAAAATCAAAACACACTCGGATTAATTCTCTTTCGTGGCGCTTGATTCTGGACTACCTCTGGACCTCTTGACTCCACTTGTTCCGCTCTGCCTCACTCCCTCGATGTTCTGTTCCAAACCTGGGTGTATGCGTCTTGTTTTGTTTTTTCTCTGGTTATCACTGGATTTTGGACGTTGCTTTGTCCTTGCATGGTCTCATCTCCACCTCAAAACTTTAACCCTTCCATCCATCCCCACCATTGAATTTACTCATGCTCATGAAAACTTGTTTCTCTCTACCGTATCGCTCTGGACCTCTAATGGAACTCCTCAACAACACGTTCGATGCCCTAAACGGAACCACGCTTTTACCGTCGTCGACTCAACTTGATGTTTCTTTTTGCCTTCTTTCCTGTCAACGAATATAAACGCATACATTCTACTATATCATCCATGGCACGGTCGTTCCTATACACGTCGACTCACATTCAAACGCGATGTCATATCACCTACTAATCTCTCGACTCTTCGATTCTTCTCTATTCTTTCTCCCATCTGTGGTTGCTTGATCTCCCTGGGGGCCCTTAATGCTATTCACTCATTCGTATTCAATCATGTCGTTGGTTCGTACGTTTTGTTGATTTATCCCGTCCATCCGGGTTCTGGACTCTGGTTCTCTTCCAACGCGGTGTCTTTTCGGCCCTTTCTTCGACTTTTATCTTGGGGGTGGCTGTTCCTTGGACCGTTCGTTTCGGCTCCTCGGCACGAATTGTTCATTTGGGGTTGATTCTGGACTTCTGGGCTCTTTCACGTTCCTATGGTTCTGGACTCTTCTCCGTTGATCTACATCTCGTCGGCAACACCCTTGGGTCTGGTTTGGTTCTCGACTCTGGAAATATCCGACTCTGGACTCGCGGTCGCGACCCTTTCACACTCTCTCCGTGTCTTTCTCCGTGTCTCTCCCTCGTCTGGTCGTAATGTACCCTGCCTTCTACCGGACCTCTGTTCCGACTGTCGGTTATTACCCTGGTCACTCGCCTTCTTCTGGGATAACACCGATGACGTTCATCGTTCACTTTGATGTCTTTTCGTTTGGTATCTCGTCATCTTTTCACGTCAACCCACACTATCCTATTCCTATCGACCTCGCTGCTCTGGCAACGTTACGATTTCTCCGTGCGCGCGCGCGTCTCACCATGCGTCTGTCCGTCTGGCTCGCGAAATTATGTCAATTCAACCGATGCGATGATGATATGGTTCTTGTGGTGTTCATTTTTTCTTACTTGGCTCACCCTACCGATTGCGAATCTTGTGGTCATCGTTTCCCGACGTCCGTCTGATGACATTCCTGATTCCTCGTGTATCCTGCGCCATGCCTGCCTACTCCCGGCGCTTTTTCATCACGTAAACTCGACACCTGACTCTTCTTACTTGATGCAAAAAAAATAAACAGTCAAAGGCAAACGCCCAGCTCTTCCTTCACCACCCATTCAAGGTCTCCTCACATCTGGCGTAGACTCTCCCTCTCTAGCCTCTCAACTCGCCTCTTCCTCCTCCTCCCAAAACCGTTCTCAAACTGTCGTCCCAAGCCAACAAACCATTGGTCAAAGAAGAAGCGGCGGCGGAGCGTCAAGTTCCTTATCGTCTTCGTCCTCACCTGGGATTCTTTCGTTACCCTCGCCCTCGCCTCTGCCCTCGAATTCTCAATCTCAGTTTCAGATAGCGTCTCCGCAGCCTCTGCTTTCGCCTGGTATATTAAGTAGCGTGACGGGGAGCGATAACCCGTTCGTGCCTAGTTCGGTAACACAAAGGATTATTGGCGGAGGAGTGGGTAAGCAGGAACGAGATGATGAGGGAGGAGGAATAGGTGGAGGGATGCAGAGGCAACAACAACAAGTATGGAATTCCAACACGTTTGAAGTGGTGGGTAGATCTGCGTTGATGAAGATGAACGAGATGAGTAGGATGGCTGCGGAAGTCAATAACGGTAATAACGGTAACGGTATTGGGAGGGACTTTGTTGGTTTCGGAGGTAGGATGACACCCGGATTTGGTGGTGGTGGGTTTGGGGACTCAGGGGAAAGGGAACGACCACCGTCTAGATTATGGGCAGCGGTTACAAACGCGGGGCTGGTTAACCCCGATGGATCCTTTGTGAGCCCTGGTTCCGGTTCCAATTCGTCCACCCCGTCTTCGAATTCGAATAGGAGCGATAACGGTGCCGTTGGTCAGAATGGAAGTTTGGGAGGTAGGATGATGGAAGGTCTTACGAGTATGGGACCTGTGAAAATCACGTCTAGGCAAGAGGCCCTCGCTAGGATTGAAGAGTTACAGAGAATGAGACCTGCAAGCACCGGGTTCTTGAGTAACGCTGCTGCGAGGCTAGTGGGTGCGTTTGAGACGTTCGGAGGAATGGGAATGGGACCTTTAGCGACCGGGAGTGGAAATGGAACTGGAGGAAATTCGACCGGACAGCAGGGTGAAAGTGTGGTGAAGAACGAGGAGGGAAGTGGGAATGAATTGCCTCCACCACCACCATCGTCAGTACCATCTTCGAGGCCAAGATCAGAGCTGGGGATGAATGTGAGCCAGTTGTTGGCTGATCCTTGGAACATGTCGTTACCGACCGTACCTTCACTCTCGGAGCCTTCTTCATCGTATGTGTCTGATGCTCCAGCTTCGACGTCGACTCTGGGGTCTGACGACCAACAACAAGAACAGAGACAAGGCGGACCTTCGTCATTCTCAGATTTCAACCTTGGCCAGATGAACAATCATCAAGGACTACAGGTATACACCGTTGGACATTTGATGCCTAGGAGTGCAATTGACGATATGAGCGGGACATGGAGTTTCGATGCGAACAATATGATGATGAACGGGGGAAGAGACGCAACAACATCTTTCGCGAGTGGTTCTGGCTTAAATGTAGGCGGTCAAGAGACTAGAGCGGACGGGAGCACTGGACCCTCTTCCTCGGGGATATTCGATCCTTCACCGAGTACAAATACTTTGACTTCTTCCAATGGTTCTGGGCCGGGTTCTGGAACTGGACCTTCCTCTCCGTCTTCTTCTGATGTCGTCGTACCTTCATCGGGCTCTGGCCCCTCTCCCTCTTCGGATGCGGGCACTCAGAAACTCCGTGTTAGGAGATCGACGTTCGTGCCCGGTTGGGCGGTTTCACCGAGAGTTTTGTTGGTCGAGGACGATGCGGTGAGTAGGAAACTGAGCAGCAAGTTTTTACAAGTGTTTGGGTGTAGCATCGATGTAGCTGTCGATGGTGTTGGAGCCGTGAACAAGATGAATTTGGAAAAGTATGATCTAGTGTTGATGGTGAGTCCCTTTCTCCTTTACACTTCTGTTTTCCGTTTTTGATTTTTCTCTTTCTTTCGTTGAAACTTGGACTCAACTCTATACGAATTCGCACATGGCTCTAATAGGACATCGTCATGCCTAAATTAGACGGGGTGTCTGCGACGTCGATGATTAGGAAGTTTGACCATATGACACCTATCATTTCGATGACAAGCAATTCGAAACCGGACGAGATCATGACTTATTATTCCTCAGGTTAGTCTCTATTCCCTTTTGTTTATCCGTCGCAACTTATTGATAACAAAATGTTCCCTTTCCTCATTCTCCACTTTCTAGGCATGAACGACATCCTCCCGAAACCTTTCACGAAACAAGGTTTACTCGACATGCTCGAGAAACATCTCATGCATCTTAAAGTCATCCAACAAATGTCTCGTGTCCCGCGTTCAGTGGGTATACCACCCCTATCTGACGCTGGGTTCGAACAAGCGATAACTTCCCGAGCCGCTGCTCTCATCACCATCAACGACAACGGTTCTTCGTCGTCGTCTTCGTCATCTCTGACCCCTTTCAATAGTTCAGGTCTGAGTTTGGGTGGCCCGTCGAACAATGACGATATGGAAGACGGGAACGTCGGGAGAATAAACCCCCTCGCTGGAATGGGTCTGACAGACGAACAGTATAGCATGATTCTCGCCGGTATCGTGAACGGAGAAACGTTTGCGGGAAGCATGAGTATGGGAATGGGCTTTGGAGGAGGGGGTGATCAGAGAGGTTATGACACGAGTGGTGGGATAGGAATAGGTGGGAAGAGAGGCTTGGACGATAGCGAGGATGACGAAAGGGATAGCAAGAGAAGCAGGTTCGAAGTTATTGAATGAGAATTGGCTCTTGGCATAATCGTTATTTGCAAAAGTTCTTTCTTTGGACTATGAAAACCCCTCCACGACTTTCTATCATCTCTAGCTAATGTTGTGTAGCTTTCCTTTTTCTTTTTTCTTCGTCTCGTTTTTCATTGTTTTCGTGTATCCCAATCTTCGTTCTGCTTTGGCATACTTCTGATTGATGTAGAGATATGACTTTGTATAATAGCAACTGTTCTTATTTAAGAATCAACTTCTGATATCAAACATAACTGGGGAGACTGGAGACTAAGAAAATCCTGCCGTAAATTCTGCCAATCACATACGTAAACCTGCCAGCATTTTTCACTTTCAACTTCGACCCTTTCGATCCTAACTTCGGCTCCCTAAGCTGCTCAGAGATAGACCTGTAACAGATCCTTCTTAGTTGTTAAGACAAGTTGGGCTTCGCTTCGTTAGTCCATGCTTTGCTTGTTGGCACTTCGAAAATCAGAAGAAAACGTAACATGCCTATCTCACTCCAGACACTACTCCACGACAGCTACTCCGCGACAACAGGCCACTCAAACTCAACTCTTTCAGGCTCGCATGACAATGAGAACCTTATGATTCAGTAAAGCTGAGCCAGTATCTTGAGAGTGCCCATCCTCTCAAGCTTGAAGCTTTGAAGGGAGAAGCTCCGTCGAAATATTCAGGGCCTGCTATACCCGCCCACATGATCAAGCTTCTTGTGAAACACCACTTCTGGCTGTGGGTACAATCTTTTAAACGACTCCGTTCCTTGACCCCGTGCTCAGATTCCCAGATTACTACAATCTATGACTCCAGACGGCGTTCTATTCTGAACGAGATTTTGACGTGAGCCATTTCTATGTGGGGGATTCTGTTTTCGATGATGGTCTTCTATTTGCGCACTTACAGCGCATTGATCCGCCACAATATGAGGCCTGTCACCTTCCAGAAATTGAAATCAAATAAGCTTCCAACAAATCAGCCTACAACTCGCTTTCAAGAGCCCTTTACGTGTAAAACCCTTATCGTTCTGTCACGGTCTTTGCTCACATCCGTCTTGACCATTCGATATACAAGATTCAGTATTCAGTCAGGTTATGAATCAGTGTGCAAATCAACGCGAGTTTCGGTTTTCTTGATCAAGGATTTCTATTTTTGAGTACAATCCTAGATCTCATCGACATCTCTTTAGGGGTTCTTGGTCCCAAGTGTAGGCACTCGGTGGGATATTTTGTCCTTTCACTAAAACTGACCACTATCGTCGTATTATCGTTCCTCCGCCATTGAGTAACAAAGGTATTTTCAGATACATCGATGAGAAGGACTAACCTTTCGGATCCTGTGCAGCAAAAAAAGTCATTGTAGTCAGTCATCCATCCTTTTAACTTTTTCCATTCGGGGCCTTACTGTGCTGAATTTCTCAAGGGCTCCTTCTAAATCAACACTTGACCTCAAAGAAGAGCCAAGAATGAAAGGACGGATCGTGTCATCCTTATCCCGCCATTTATTGTAGTAAGATTTGCTTCCCGCTGCGTGAGATTACCGTTGGTCAGTAGATGTGGTATTTGTTTTATACAGAAGCAGTAAGGTTTAAAAATTCGCTAGTAGGTACTTAAAAGCTGCCTTTTCCTGGGCTCATTGGAAGTCATTCACAGAGACTTCAGTCTCTCTTTACTTCTTGCATCCTCTCGTTTCCCGGAGTGATTGAAAGGATGTGGTCCTCCTCGATCTTCTCTCGCCTCGCTGTTATCGGCGCCATCTCCACCACACTTGCTTCCCCCTCCCCCGTCTCGTTCGCATCGTCTTCGGCGACCGATCGAAGCCTCGGATGGTATTTCGTTCAAAATGGCACCAGTGGCATCGTAGCTCTCGAAGCTATCGTCCTCACAGAAACTCTCATGTTGATCTTTGATCGGCCCTTGGGTGATCCTCTCAAGATCAACGGACACGACGCCTGGGGTGGTCTATGGAATCTAGAGACTAACCAAGTGACTGCCCTCGATATGAAATCAAACTCATTTTGCGGTTCGGGAGGGTTCTTGAGTAATGGGACCATGGTCTGTACTGTTTTTATATTATGGAAACTTCTTCACTCAGTGATTCTAACTCACACTTGAATGGTCTGATGTTATTCTAGGTCAGCACGGGAGGAGACAACGTCGAGTTGCCACCGAATCAAACCATTCCTACAGAGGGAGATGGACGAATGGCGATCAGGATGTGGGAACCTTGCGACGACCCTACCGGACTCAGTTGCAGTCTGCTTGAGAATAACGAAACTTTGCATCTAGCTAAACGACGATGGTACTCGACTTCTACGAGAATTTTTGATGGTTCATTGGTACGTTTATCCTGTTCCTTCGTTTCAATAATATCAAATGTCATGATATCCATCAGATGGTCATAGGAGGAAGTAACAACCAATCTTCGTTCTGGAATACCCCTGATCTTGCGGAGAACTCGATTGAGTTTTGGCCTTCGAAAGACGGGGGAGTGCCACGACCTTCGGAATTCTTGGAGAGAACTATACCTGTCAACCTGTTTCCTCGGTAAGTTCAATTGCAAATTCATGTCTCCAGTCTTCTATTTCTCGGAAGTACACTCGAGCAATCAAATTCAATTCTGACCTTCAATTCCTAAGTGTATTTGCGCTTCCGGATGGTAAAGTCTTTGTCGTCGCCAATAATCAATCCATGATCTATGACATCGAAACGAATACCGAAACCCCTCTTCCAGACCTCCCCAACGGTGTCCGTGTAACGAATCCTTTCGATGGAAGCGCGACCCTACTCCCTCTTTCCCCACCAGATTTTGTTCCAGAAGTTTTAGTCTGCGGAGGAACAAACACGAGCGATCAACTCGATCTTGATTTCCACACTTTCTCATCACAGCATCCTGCTACAGAGCAGTGTAGTCGTATTAAACTGACGCCCGAGGGGATCGAACAAGGATGGGAAGTCGAGTTGATGCCAGAGGGACATATCATGAATGAGTTAATATTGATGCCGGATGGAAAGGTGATGATTATAAACGGTGGCCAATCAGGGTATGCGGCGTATGGGACTGTAATGGATGTTGTCAGTAATTCGAACGCGGACCATCCCAAGTAAGGCTTTCGATTGAAGAAGTCACCTTCAGGGGCAAATAACGTGCTTTGTCTTTCTCTAGCTTTAAACCATTGTTGTACAGTCCAGATGCACCTATTGGATCGAGATTTACAAGGGAGGGTCTACCTGCGACTGACATACCTCGTTTGTATCATTCGAGTGTAACTCTTACTCCTAGTGGGTACGTGAAAGTTTACCACTTCCGAGTCAGCAAGACAAGAAGGAACTGATGAGAAGACTTGAACAGGAACATTTTCATTGGTGGATCCAACCCCCACGGCGGTGAAGTTTTGGATGGAGAGTTCCCATCGTACGTCTTACTAGTTTCAGTGCAAGATATAATTTTCTCCTAACTAATCAACTGCTTTGTGTTCAAATATTCCAGTGAATACCGAATTGAATATTTAAACCCACCCTACATGACTGTATCTCGTCCTGCGCTCACCAACTTCCCTGAAAGAGTTAATTTTAACCAGCGATTCTCCGCTGATGTGGATATTCCAGGAAACTTAGACATTTCTTCGGTTCAAGGTCAGTTTCCCAGTGATCTTCAGGTTCTTTGCTGAAAAGGGCACCGTGTTGCCATCATAGTTGCTCTCATGGATCTCGGATTCTCTACCCATTCCTTCCATGCAAGCTCTCGACTCGTATTTGCAGAAGCCAAACTTTCTCGTGATAAGAAGTCTATTGAAGTTTTGGCTCCACCAAATAACAGAGTGTACCCACCCGGACCAGGCAAGTTCTAACACTCCTGTTCATTTTTGTGACTCTAACCCACTTATTGCAATGATTCACATAGCTTGGATGTTCCTGACTGTCGATGGAGTCTCCAGTACTGGAAAGAAAATATTAGTTGGCTCTGGTGAAGCTCCACCAGTGGCTGATCAGGGTGTTCCTTTGTAATCAGTACTACAACCTTTTCCTCCACAACATCGTGCTTTTTCTTTCCTTATTTTTTTAAGTTCTGTCTTTCGGAATCCAAAATTCATCTACCAAATTGACATCTATCCAGATCTGGCAGAGAAGATATGTGCTCTAAAGTTATGAGGTCGGAGGTTATGTCCTCACTAATGAAGGAAGGTGAATGAATCACTGTAAGCACAGCAGGGGTGAGATCGGTGATGAAAGCCATTGCCCCCCAGTCCCCAGGCTCCATTATCAAGCCAAGGAAGTCAAAGCTTTCCAGTCCAAGTACGAACACATCAGTGATGGACTCGGGCTAAAATAGAAGGATGAGACCTTCAGCAGTGAACTGCCTCGTGACATACTTCAGGCCAAAATTATTGTCCAATCTTTTACAAATCTTTTGGTCTATTTTTCACTATAAAATTAGGACCCTATATGCACACCTTGTCTTGATTGAGTCTGATCCCTATAGGATGACATTACAATTAGTTTTATATTTCAAGTACAATCAAATACCACAGATTTTGGCCAAACACTTGGAACTGAACATATACAACATAAATCTTGATCGATCAAAAGAGCATCAGAAAAAAAGAAAGGTAGTACATAATCAAATGTCATTTTTACGGATACAACGGTCGAAATTCATCAAAAGAAACTTTCAAACCCATCAAAGCCAGTGACTCGAGTTCTCGTCGCAAGTCATCATACAATGCACCTGTTAGACGATAGAGCCGCAAGTTAGTCAGGCATGGATGACTGACTTCGTATTCCGTTCCATTGATATTGACTGTGTTAGTGGACAATTGCTCGACGAATCATAGAACCTAGATTTGATCATCTCCAAGAAACCTTTGGAAGTGAACCTTGAATAGACGATAAGATCAAGATGAGTGAGCTGTGGAAGGAGGGTTGTGGTCACTGTGCCTCTCTTTATGTGCTTTTTGAGAAATTTTTTAAGCTTGTTTTCGCCGTCATCAACGTCCTGTGAAAACCGTGTGAGCCTTTGTATAAATGTTTCACCGACAGTAGGTCGGCTAGGAAGCTCTTGTATAGCCAAATGGGTGAGATTCTTCAGACTGGCATTCCTTAGAACGTTTAGCAACTCCAATTCATCCAACTTCACATTCTCGAGCTCCAGATTTTTCAGATGTAAAGGTTTACTCCGCTTTAGCAGACCTTTTAAGAGGGTTGAATTGAATTGGGGTAGAGGATCGATCGCGTCATCTACCAGTCTCAATGATTCGAGCGCTGGAACTGTGAGTAGCTGCATTAACTTCTCTGTTGGACGCGCGTTTTCAGGGGCTGCTAAATCTTGTAATGAATCCCATCTGATGAGCAGATTCTTCACTTCTTTAGCCCGAACACTTGATGACTGTCCCGCTCAGTAAACACAGTTGCGGATGGTCAGATCCATGACCATTGGACAGGATTCTAGAAGACTAACCACTTGTTGTGGTGAAACGCCTTTTAGATCAAGTAGTTGAACAAAGTTGGGGGTTGGGATTGAGTTTATAGAGCAGGCACAAAGAGAGATGGAACGGAGGTGGGGTATTTTAGCTGGTAGTGAAAATGATATGTGTAGCTGTGAAAAGGAGAATTTTCCACGGTTAACCTCCAGGTGGGTGAGACAAGGAAGTTCAGAGAGAGCCAATTGTGATAGTATATCAAACCCAGCAGTAAATCTGTCGGGTATACTGAGACAAGCAGAGCTCCATCTATCACCTGCATTGAAGATTTCAGCAAAATTTCCGTCGTCGTTCTCTGAGCTCTCGAAATGAAAATGCAGAGGAGCAGTGATAGCACGTTTAAGGAAGAGACTAAGTAATCGACGCGAAGTAACAGCAGGATCATCGCTGATGGAAAAGTGTGACCATAACGAAGGAGTAGAGATGACAATTTCTCGCCAGGTACCGGTACTGCATACAGACGCCAAAACTAATGTGGGGATGTCTCTGATCTTTCTGGAACGTAGATCATTTCCTCCCCCTTTGTCAATGACCGAGCAGCAGACGTGACGGAAGATTTCAATTAAGATCTCGGGGGGAAGTTTTCGTATAGGTGACGAGATACAACGCACTGGATCCTGGAGATACAACTCGAGCGTACGCATGTCCTGTTTGAGCTTGGCTGTAGTACTACAAAGCATATCGATCTCTTTTTGAAACTTTCCAAGATCAACTTCGCATTCTTTGATAAGTTGGGAAATTTTGGTAGACTCCGGATCAGTGGGAGTGTACCTGCTACGCAATTTTTCTTTGTTGGAGGCAGCACGGACGCGGAGTTGCACCTTGAGAGAATGGCCGCATTGGCGACAAAGAGGGGTAGAGACATAACGTTGGAAGGGGAGATCATATCGAATTGGTCGGGAAGGAGCCTTAGTCATGAGTTGTACAGGGCGAGAGGTGTAATTCTGATGATTGGAAGGAGTTTGCAAGGTCAATTTCAAGAGTAAGTCTACAGAGTGACATACAACATTGCTTCCCGCCAAGTTTTGAGGGTGAGACTGAGTTGTCGCGTTCATGGTTGCAAAAATGCGGGTCACCTTCCGCAGCAGACTACAATGAGCTCAAGGATGGGAGGAGGGCTGTGTACGTTGAGTGTCAAGGAAGAGCGAGACATGTGATCCTATGATTATCATTATTAATTAATTATGACGCACTTACCAGATGCCGAATGACTCGTTTGCAGCCGCCATCAGGCCGAAAAGCAGGTCAAGCCGAACCTGCCACCCGACTTCACGATGATGGGATGGAGAGTACATATTGCCAGCCGTTTGTCTTGTTCGGTCCGAACAGTTTACAGCTGGCCAGTGACTAGTGTTCTCATCGCTCAATTCCTTTATGAATGACAGCCTGGAATCTGTTCCTAATACAAATAATCTTTAACATATCAACTTTATGATCCAAGATGCTTCTACTAGTAAGTATTAACATTAATTAACTCTCAAAATCTACTGTCCGCTTTTTATTCTGTACAATCAGCTGGTAATATATTATAATCATCTTCCTTTGAGGAAGATCTCATATTAACGATAATCATCACCAATAACTAATGTTAAATCTGTCCCCCCAACGCAATGAAATTCTCCTCCTTCCATCGTTTTATATAGATCTCCCAAACCGTTCTGTCCAGTGGACTACACCCTTTTAGAGTCTCCGAATCACCGAGCGTTCGAGTAATATCCATTGCTCTAACCGGACGTCCCTTTTCTCTCATTGAACTGTTTAGAAAGTTCTCTTCTATATATCCCAGCAAGGCATGGCATGGATTACCCTGGTCATTCCTTATTGATCGCAGCCAGTCATCGTGAGAAACCTCATGAAGGTTTCGTCCAACGATATCTTGAATCTGTTTGAACATAGCAGAATAGTCGGTTGTCGCTGGATTTGCTACATGATTGACAGTCGTAGAGCGGGTCTGAGACGTGTCATGATTGTGGAACTTGTGTTTGAGCTTCAGCGCTAACTCGACCGTTACTACTGCAACAGTTTCAACCGGAATCCAGTCCAGAACCATTGGAACTTTAGGGTATTTTCCAATGCGCAAACTCCCGGCAATGATAGCTGGATGCATCTCAGACGACTAAGACAAGACCTTGAGCTTGATCCTGACCGACTCAGATTCAGAGTGAATACTTACCTTCCAGTACCCAGATCTCAAATCCCCACTAATTTGACCAATTCTCGCAATCGCACATGGTATATCCAACAGATTCGCCGCTGCATCCACAACGCGCTCCGCTATAAACTTCGATTGACTATATCCATGTTCTGAAGCACCCATTGACATCTCTTCTCCCTTCCCTGCTGCATCTGGCCACCTAGTATCCAGCTTCTCTTCCACAGGCTTTTTTCCCTCTTCCATAACCGTCCCTACGCTTGACACGAAGTAAAACGCTTTGGGCCTGATAAACCCTGCCAACATTAAGAGCTGCGTTGTCCCCGTTAAACAATTTTGAAAACCCTCTACAACTTGGTTGAAATCCATCTTCCACCCCGAGTGTATGATCATCGTCAAACGACTTGCCAATGCAAAATAAAGGTCCCCATCATGGTCAAAATTAGGCCTTTCTAAGTCAAACGGAAACACCAACAAGCGTTGGTCGAGATCCATTGGATTTACGGACACAGAGGTACTAGTCCGTATCGATCGCCTCGGATTCAGTTGACCCTTTTTCCATTCCCGCATCTTCTCAACAAGGTCGTACAGATACACCCGGGAAAGAGCTTCGATGAGCTTATCATAGACGTGTCCGACATCTCTCCCCCGAGAAAGACATACTACCTTCCCCACCTCAGGATTTTGCAAAAGGGATTTGACCTGCCAGATACCTAACGATCCTGTAGCACCAACAACGGCTACTACCTGTTTTTCGGAGAACCGGACATGGATACGCGACCGGGACTCCTGAGGGGAATACTTGTCTAAGGCACGTCAGTAAGGAGTGGAAAATTCAAAAGCAAGTATCTTACTATTCCGGCTGGCTTTAACAAGTTGAGCACAGTGTTTCAAAAGATCCACCTGTTGGTCAAAGAGAGCTTTACAGATCTTGTTCGGATGTTTCTGTCGGTCGATACTGATGCCTGCTTCTTGACTCGGGCTCTGGAGTTGAAGACCACGGCCGCCCCGTTCGGCTGAATCGATATCAAGAAGTCTAGTAAGGGATTTCACCATCATCTCGACGGTGTAGTTTTCGTAAACAAAATTTTGGGACAACGAAACCGAGAATTCATTCGAAAGCCGGTTTCTAAGTGCCATAGCCATGACTGAGTCCAAAGTGTTGTTGAACAGATTTTCGTCATTAGTATATTGTGTATCTTCGTCTATTAAATCATCCAGGATCTTCTTGATTTGCGTTTGAATACTCTGGGGATTTGGACCAGGAACCGCGAGCTTGGCATGTTTCGCCCCATCAACGGCTTTGTCCGTCTGATATGTGGCGGTTCCGTGCTCAGGGTCCTTGATCCGAGCATACAAAAGGTCGATTTCTTCTGCAAAGATTTCAGTAGCTTTGGGTCGTATGAAGTTCCCTGTAATCGTTTCAACAATGTTGCGGAACACAAAGTGTCGGTTCTCGTTCTTCCATTGGTAGGCGGTAGCACTCACCCTTGTTTGTAACAGGAATTTTTTTCCCATCAATAGGTAAAACTAACACCATTTCGTCCAAAATCCTTGAATGTTTAGGTGCGTTTTCATTCGCCTTTCTCACCGCCTCTAAACACACAGCCACTCGTTGTTCCTCCGTGAATTTCGAAGCTTTGTCCGCATGGAGAGAGATAATTGCTGCGTTGAGAGGTCTTTGGTGTCCAATAACCAACATGCGACTAATAATAGGACAAGTATTTCGTGCGGATTCCTCTAAAGGAATTGGATTGGTTTTCTCTCCTTTGGATATTCAAGGAATATAAATTAGTGTTAGTGATGGTGGGTAAATAAAAACAAGCCATCTTACCGCTATCGTGTACTAAGATATCATCCTCTCTGAACAACAACCTATACCACCCGGAATCTTTCGGAAATTGTTCAACCACATCCCCAGTGTTCCACGTCTTCTCTTCATTTTCCTTGAAATCACCCCCAGGTCCCCTAAGAACATAAGGTGCGAGCCTCGGATCCTTCCAATTCATGTGAACTTCAAAAACCTGTCTTCCAAGCCCACTTTCGTCAACCGTAGGTTTTAGAACGAGAGAGGTATGAGGGATAGGTCTCATCAATTTCCAAGACGCTTTATTCCCAGCGCACCGTTGATGGTTTCCCACCATCATATGTCCCGCTTCGGTGCTTCCATAAACGGAACGGAGGTTCACTCCGTTTGAGACAAGATATGAAGCGAGGGTTTCTGGACAGTGAGCACCACCCACTGTGGGTAAGTAGAGGTGTCAGTATATTCACAACTGATGTTTAAATAGGGAAACAGACCTAGCAAAATTCTCAACTTAAGCAAGGGCAACAAGCCACTCCCTTGAGTCTCTGTGATCTCTTGTAACGTAGTACTATTCTCTCTTAAGACCATTACGACTTGTTCAAGTAACGAAGGAACCATAACGCAAGAATTGATATCCGCAAGGACAAGAGATTTGACGACATCAACCGGAGATGGTGGCCAGGATTTTGTTAGTGGAAATACGATTGTCGAACCGCTACAAATGGTTCCGCCAAGCCCGAGTGATATTCCCATGGAATGAAAGCTAAACAAGTGAATTATCGGAAGTTTGATTGAAAAATTGGATTGGGATAGAGTTGAGAAAGGATCGATAGGAGTTATGAAGTGGTCAAAGACTTTTCAGAATAGCAATTATTGGGTTTGCCACTTACACAGGACCCAAACAAAGAAGTCGGTTGCCTGGCTTTGTAAATGCTGACCATCCTCCGGAGGTGTAATGAACTTGGCTATTGGCAATAAAAGACCGGTGAGACCAATACACTTTTCGGAAGATGTTTTCAAGGAGTTCTTATCAAAACAATGATTTCAATGAAAAAAGTAAGAATTTTACCTGGTTTGGGGAATGATGTTGACCCAGAACTGTGAAGAATGATCGGAATTGTAGGAGGGGTTGGAGATAATGTAACAAAAGTAGACGAGGCTCGTTCGGAAATATACCCCGAGTCTGAATCAGCAAAGGTATCATGCGAATCGTTGTTCCTCCGAGTCAAAGACACTGCCTCGGCTGTATCGAGAGGGAACGTTTTGATCGAGACTTTTTCCCCAACCTTGACTGCTTTTGAGGAAAAGTTTGAGCCGTACACAATTGCTGATACATTACATAGCTGAAGGAGATGTTCGAGTGCGGGTTCAGAGTTCTTTGAGTTGACAATAAATATGCCAGGACTCTATATACAACATCACGATGTGCTTACGGTTGGGGAAAGCAGAAACGCGGTAGCGTTCAGTTGGAGAACGGCCATGATTGCAATACACAGGTCCATACCCGTATCACTTAGAATAGCGATAACGGGGTTCTGTTCGGAGGCGTGGGATCGCGGTGAAATCGAACCTGGACATAAATTTAGGGTCAGAAAAAGGTTTTTTAGGGTCATAATGTAGGGAATCGAACTAAGCAGGTGGTACCACGTGAGAGCTGTAGCCTGGACTATGTGTTGAAATTCCCGATAGGTCGTTTGAGCATAGGAAATTGGACTCGAAACGACATCGGAACTGGGATAAGAAGGATACATTGCGAAAATCCTTCTGGAAATTACTGGGTCGGACGCTTGTTTGTCTAGGATAGATGTTAAGGTTGGAGTAATATCAAGGGATTGGGGGCTGAAAACGAATAAATTTGAGCTATTATTGTGTTGGATTGTACTAATGTTGGGAGCATCAGGACTTGAAGCATCGTTCCGTTTAGTGATGAGAGTCATTGCGCTGTAGACAGGAAGAAGATACAAAAGAGAAGGAAGACATAGTACATGGTTATATGTGTAAGTACTAATTCGC
Organism: Dendrothele bispora CBS 962.96; assembly: GCA_004369135.1. Classification (NCBI taxonomy): domain Eukaryota; kingdom Fungi; phylum Basidiomycota; class Agaricomycetes; order Agaricales; genus Dendrothele; species Dendrothele bispora. The sequence goes on along the minus strand of ML179054.1, from coordinate 126,164 downwards.
GTCACTGATAGAAGGCCGCCGTGCGGTCACACTAGCACCGGATCATGATCCAGCAAGACGTTTGTCAAGCATTCATGCGTATTTATGTAACATAGGGTATAAAGCATCTATATCTGTTGTATGATACTTCCAACCCGAGTATTGAAATGGTGTTAATATGACAGACTAATCCAGTAGACATTAGCAGGAGGCAGATGCTCCCGAATATATCGAAGGCGAATCACTGCAGGCTGAACTTGAAAAAAATATGAATGAAATGAGTTGGAGCTCTGCGGTCTTGTTCGGATCCCTGCAGGTCAGAGCAAGCCCAAGGTCATATTAAAAATGACTAGGACCGCTCACTCGCCTATACGGCTCCACCCTGCATGTGTCCTGTTTGATCGTCCTCGCTTTATGGGAGGCATCAATCATTGTTGCAAGTAAAGAATGCAAGGATGATTGAGATGAAATCACTTTGCCACCCCTAGGGGCTGAATGATGTAGAGCTTGACGTAGCATATAGCCCCAGTAGGTGGAGGTAATACAGCTTTTTTGGATATTTAGTGCGTGAATTTTGGTCCCTGATGCTTACTTACTGGATTCACTGCTGCTAGGTCCATGAGTACAACGACAACGGATTGAGTTAAATTTGATCATGAAGTATTAATGTCCATAGCATCAGTGAGCTCATTTTGGTTTTTGGTGCTTACTTACCAGATTCATTGCTGCCAGGTCCATGAGTACATTGACAACCGATTAAGTTAAATTTGATCATGAAGTATTCATATCATAGCATCAGCAAGCTCATCAAGAAAAATATACACCGACAATCAATCTTCGTTTGACTGTCTAAAGATAAGTTTTCAACATCTATCGATACAACTCTGATGCTTTTTATGCTTCTGAATTTGTAAAATCCAAATGCAGGGTCTGGAGAATCTTGCTAGTGATGCCCCAAATCAGTAATTTACTGGATTCTAACACCTACTTTTATCTCCTTGGAGAATGTGGTGCAATTGGATTCTTGATGATTACCAATCCTCATCTCATCAAAGTACACATTTAGAACTGTGTCTGTGTGCTCTTGAAACACAAAGGAAGGCAGTTTGAGGCTATGAAAATTTCGGAGATAATAGGAGATCGCTATCATCGAAGGAGCAAGAAGTGATGAATAAATCACCATCTGTTCTTCACAGGCAACATCATAATAACATCAAAGATGTTCACCCCAGAGAAATATACGTCAAAATAGGTAGTATGCTAGAGATTGTCATCAGGACAGGTTTACAACAAAGATAGCTTTACCCCCTCGATCTGATTATCAATTTTCCTGTCAAATCGACTGATTTTTATTTACCTCCAATAGGCGGTACTATGTCACCTCGAAGTTTTCAGAAAACCCATTCAGTTGAAGAAACCTCGCAACTTCGTCATGTAAAGCCCTTGCGCGTTTTGCGCAATCTCAAAAGGTGGCCGCGAACTGATACGAGTTCCCGATTCCAATGTACTCGAACAGAATTCTCCTCAGCTCGCAAAAAGAAGTTTTCATTTCTCGTTTGAATTAGTGATACATTTAATGCAAAAACTGGACCTTTTAATCCAGTTTGTATTTAACCTGGAATGCCCAAGCAAACTTCACACTCTCGATTTCGTCCATACTTCCAGAGACATCAACAGTCAATTTCCCATTGTCAGCCATTGTCCATGGTAGACTGGTTGTGTTAGCGTTTGGACTGAGGAAGAAAATTTCGTCTCCTGGAAGTAACGGGACTCGCTTGTCGATTACCAATTGACCGCCTGAAGGAGGAGAAAAGGTGACCATACAGAAAGTCGTCGGCGTAGTGGTGAAGCGAGTAGAGGGTGACGTGGTATCGTTAGGAGTCTTTATGTCTTGTGAAGTAGGGAACCAGAATTTCTGTACGTAAATGAGGATCGAGAACCAATGAGCGCTATGCACACCGGAAAGGACAGATAACGTACCGTATCGTAGACACATTCTCCCGAGTGGGCCAACCAGCTTCCCGCATCTAAAAGATTATCCGCCATAGGTGCTATGATCTCTCCTTCAGCAGTGGGCCCTATATCCAATAAACTACCCGATGATACTTAATGAGCATCTGGAACGTTCAAACGGGAGAAAACTGTTTTCGACCACTCACAAGTTTCCGTTTTTAGATACAATATCCACCAAAGTCTGGATGATAGTTGTCCCGTTCTTATACTGACTCGCGTTGGTCCTCGAGTTGAGACCATAAGAGAACGGATCCATTCCTTCGCTAGACTCCCAACTTGCGGTCTGGATTGAATTGAAGGTAGTATACTCTGGTGTTGTAAAGTCTGGTACAGCACCACATCCTGAGGGACAAGTAACACCCTTTAGCATCCATAAGAAAGCAGATTCTTGAAACATACTATCGTTGATTGTGACTTGACGTCCGTCAGCCATTGCGGAATTGTAAAACGCAGCAGCGAATTCAATTGTTTTGTTGGGCCCTCCAATATCACACCACTTAAGAAAGTGCTCAGTATAGATTGTGAAAGAGGGTCGCCTCCAACGAAAAAATTGCTTACCATGATCTCCGTCCCGTATTTCTCCGCCAAAGAGAGCATTTGAGGGAATTGTAGGTCTTCGATATAATCGTCGATAGGCAGTCGTCCAGTATATGGCTCAACTTCCGATGCATTATACGCGTTATGTGCCAGACCTCCAGGCCAGGTGCCAAAGCCGTATGGTGCAAAGTCGGGATTGAACCTAATTTCAAGTTTTTATTTCAAAATTAGCATCTCGTCGAAGCGAGGTTGAACAATGGCCTACCATTCAGGCAGAGAGTAATATGTCCCCCGATGAAGATCTGGTTTTTCTCGTGCAGATGTCTCGAAGAGCTCTGCTACAAGATCGCGTTTGGGGCCAAACTTGACACTGTTCCTGTCGGTACTATTACCAGTGTCAAATAGGGCAAACCCGTCGTGGTGTTTCTAAGGAATGTTTCGTTCAAAATCTTCAAAGGCTTGTCACCAGCGTTAGGGAGTACTGACCGTCACTAACACAAAGTATTTCGCTCCTGCTCGATCAAAGAGATCGACCCAAGCACTCGCGTTGAACTTGGAGGCGTTGAAGAAAGGTATGAAGTCGTCGTAAACCACGGACTAATAGGAGATAGAATGAATCATCGGACGAAATATGTGATTACACTAGATTCTTACTTCGCCATAGGTATCTCGATGATGAACCCATGTGGGGCTACTTTCGTTTGCCGGGTTATGCATGTACCAACTTATCGAGAAGAATCAGCCTGATGTACGAACCAATGACAAGAAAAAATCACTTACTCGTACCACTCAGCATATTGACTAGGAGGCGCCTGTGTGATGTGAATGATAGTACTAAGTGGTAAGATCAACTCATAACGATCATTATACTCACCCAAGCGGGATAGCTATAAACTCCCCAGTGAATACTGTAAGTAGAACGTGAAATCAGCTATTTTTCAGGCACAAATGCGAATTGATCATACAAGATCCCGAACTTTGCATTATTCCACTACGTAGTCAAAGAAGTCATCGTTCAGCATTCAGCATTCAGCGAGACCTTCAGGCCCTAAAGTTTGAGTCAAAACTTACCCAGGTAGGCGTCTCGTGTACGTTCAACACATCCCTGTCCGGCACCCAATTTTCAATCAACGCACTCGTATCCCAACCTTCCGAAGTCCCCACAGTATTTTCAGTCGAATCTCTCACCTCAACCGTCGCATTACTATTGTCAGTACTACCCGTGACGAATACGTCTACCCTCGCTTGATCACCTGGGACAAGCCGATTAACCGTTCCCGGAAGCACAGTCGTAATCCCATCACCAGTAATCGCAATGCTATGGTTCGAGTTCAACGAGTTATTTGCAGAATGTGCTGATGACGGAAGGAGATTGGCCAACGTCACTTCCACGGCTTGTGCACGAACGCCATTGATCATTTCCCATCTCGAAGTGAATCGGGCTCTACGGACCGAGAGAACTGGTCCGGTTGAATCGGTATCGTTAGTATCGGGTGAAGCTGAGGGCGTAAACGCCATTCCGAACAAGTGTGTAGTATGGCTTCCTTGTGCTGGTAAGGTGATGCTTTGCAACGGTGACTCTGATAAGATAGAGGCAGACCACTGATAGATGTTGGTCCTGTTTAGATTTCTAGCTGCCCCGTTTTGCTCGAAATGCGAAGGTCTATCCAACAAACCGCTTTTAGATTTCAGCGGGGAGTATGACTTTGAACACACTCACGTCTCGATGACTCCTTTATAAACATTTGCCCAAACGTACCAATTCTTGACCTGCACTGAAGTGAAGTAGTATCACCTATCAATGAAACCATAGAAACGTGTATTCGAGACAAGACTGACCTTGGACGCTCTGTGTCGAACCATCCACAAAAGTCATGTTGAAGTCGGCGCCGAAGTCTACATTGCGTCATCACTTCAGTTTCTTTCTTCGCCAATCGAAAATTAATGAAGACTTACCCGCATCTCCAGCAAGCAAAAAGTGGATCTCATGAGCTGTCGTCGGTTCATCAAGAGTGATTACTTGTCCACTGGCCATGACATTGTCAGGCTGAGCGCCCCAAGTTGTAGGGAGATTGTACTAAACATCGAGAGGAAAGTAAGCTCCTGCGGACTTTTGAGGACATGAATAATAGGTAAAAAAACTCACAGTGATACCATCGTATGTAAAAGGCCCAGTAGGAAGAAATTGACTGTCAAAACTATCCCCGTGTCCGTCGAAATCAGCCGAACCATCCGGTGAAGCCGCCGTGTTGTCGAAAAGCTGACTGATATTTACAGTACGAAAGGGAAAGGGTGTGAGCGTCTGCGCCAGTGAAAGGCCCAGACTAGTCAATAAATGAAGAGCTAATAAGACATGCGGGTTAACACAGTGCGGAGGAGACTTCATTTTGGAAGTCGTACGTATGGTCTCATCTTCAGAAATGGGGTTATATACCTGTCCATCGCAACCTTGAGGACAGTCTGGAACGTCATAGTCATCCTGGAGCTAAAGATATGAGCTATTCGTCAGGTGAGAGGACTTGCCTGAAGTTGTGGAGTAAAGGAAGAAGACGAGGAACTCCGAAAGAAGCCTCATTTATGTTCATCAAAGTGTGTTGTGACCAAAAAAGTGCTTCAAAAAGTAAATTCGACTGATATCCGTTCGAGAAGCTCGAGTCATCTGGTTCGAGCAAGTGTTACGTCTCGGTCCCGGACGATCCGTTTTGCAAGCTTCAGGTGGTCCATTCAACAACTGACCTCGAAAACTAATTTCAGGTTCCATAAGATGTGATATCGCGAAAAGGAAAAATAGTCTCACCACGTCCCTCTCACGAAAAGCTGGACATAAAGCGGCTTGCTAATTATATACTCATCTCCATGCTAGTCCAGTTCTAAAAAATACCGTTGTAAGACCAACAGGGAACATCCATGATCTAAGTATTCGTTAACAGGCTGAAAGCTGCGGTGAATCACTCACTGTCGAAACTTGAAAGGTTGTGAACTTTTTCCGGGGACATATAATGAATCGTGTAGAACACAACTCCTTTGTTGCGTTCAATGACAAAGGAGAAACAGAACAGGTGGATGCTTCGCTGTCAAATACTCCGCATTTAACCGTTTTATAGCGATTTTTCGAGTCCGGATTTGACGTGTATGACTGTTGTATTGACTTGGAGTATTCGTCGAAAGGTATTTTGTCGAAAAAAAAAAGATAAGAAGTTAAAGTAGTGGAGACATGGCGACAGTCCAGCTGCCAGCAGCGCTCAGCCAGTGTAACCGATCGGGAAAGTCGATGCTTTCCGGTGCAAACAGGACCACATCGGTGGGTTAGGATTGGAACTTGGCAGTTTTGGCATAGTGGGCCACCGCAAGCGTGGCAAGTACGAGGCCTGGAATGGGCATCGACTGTTACTGGACCGAGGAAGTCAGACGGTGTGTACGAAGCCGGAATTTCCAATGCCTGATTAGTAATAAAGATCTTGACAAACAAGACCACATCGCGGAAGTAAAGAAGGTTTCTCCTTTCAGTCGGCCTCGTAACAGTTCGTCCCGAGGCAAGCAGGTATATAGAGATCCCGAATGGGACGGACTATTTTCTGAAAGAACCCTGAAATCCTCAAGTTATTTCTTCCTGATGTGGGGTGCACAGTTCAAAAGTTGTATCAAGTAAAGTAAAACTCACCTTCAACCACCCTCATCGCTCCCATCGCTCAAGCTTTGTCCTCGCCAAGAGCAACGAACTGTTTGATAAAATCTTCTGCATCGACGACATCGATCTGCACGTTCAAGTTAGCAGTAGATCTTGAGGACCCGCCAATGGGGAAAATGTTTTCCTCTAGCTCCTTTGGCCCTGTCTTGCTGTAAAAATAACGCATGGAAGGGAAAGCACTGCTCGAGCTTTCGGGTGATCAGTAAGCGGGTTTAGATAGGTAAAGCTCTCAGTGTCAACAATGGTCGACATTTTGTCAAGATATCTCGAATGGTAAGGACCAAAACAAGCGTGTAAAACTGATTGGTCGAAAAACGTCGGCTTTCAAAATTTTCTGTGCTGAGTGATCTATGCTGAAAGTGTCAGTAGCAGTACTTCTGTATATACTCGATAACTTTGAGGGTGCGGGACTTACCGGTCAACTAGTGATTTAAAACTATAAATAACGTTTACATCTATAGAAGTTAACGGTGTTCAATAGATTTACTACTTCTAAGGATTGCATACATCGTTTTGTCAGCTATGTCTCTAGAATCAGCTGTACAGAACTAGTATTAAGACCTAGTCTCTATGCCTCTTTTTCTCCTATTGGACTATTACACATCGCACCTACGTAGTTGGATGTGTAGGCAGACGATGAAGAAAAATGGGCCAACGTGGCAATTAACGAGCCTGGTTGTGGAATGGGCACTCAGGTGCCCGTCAACTAGTGACCATTCGATGTCTTCAGGTCCAAACAAGACCGGTGACGGACTCGGGCTTACAGTTGCATGTTAAGACAGGTCCTTCGTAAACGCCGCCCCGGCCTCGTAAGATGGACTATACATGTTCCTTTCTATAGTTGGCTTATGCATATTTCAAAGTTCATGCATACTAATAGAACATGTTTCTTATGCTATTGCTTATTCAGAAAGAAGCAACACTGGAGGCGAGGTCATCCGGTCAATTGGCTGCCTTACAGAAAGTCAGCCTGGAACCGACACAAAGAATATAATCTATGTTTAGTGATACAAAGAGATCTGTGTTGACAATCTAATAAGTACCTTTCACTTCCACTCGAAACGGTCTGCGGTACTGACTTCCCATGACCCCGCCTCCGGTGTAAACTGGGGCCATGAGCGCTTGCAAAGTTACAAAGGTCCGCAAGAATTTTTTCCCCGTCGTAAGCTGTTACAGTAATAGTTGTATCGCCTATGACGTTGCAAGGGCAGAATCAACGACTTGTATAAATCTTGGTGCCTGTTCAATTTTTACGACATACTGTATAATCTCAGTTATGCTCTAGCATACTAGATACTGAGTAGAATACCGAGTATATGTTCCACTTTTTGCTCTTCTCTTATGCTTTATGCTTGCCCATTGTACTCATTGCTACTTCGCCAAAAGAATAGTGGCAAGGTGAATCCGAACGATCGCGGTCATTAACGGAGTTTTGGGAATGTCTAGTAATTATTTCCTCAGTCAGGATAAATAGAAGCTTATGGGAAGGCAGGGTGACAATTCCTCAGTGCGCGTTTATCTAGATTTTTGTGATCGGTGTAGCATGCTGCATCACCGAATTGATTGAGTACACGAAATGTTACCAAGCCCCGGTTGACATAATGCTGCGATACCGCCGTCCGACCACGGTTCATCAAGATAGAAGAAAAAAGGACAATTTTCCGTGCTTTACCGCCCAAACGTGGTGTTCAAGCAACTTGTAGATGGTGCAGAATAATCGGTCATCTCCCAATAAAAAAACATAAAGATTAATACAAAGGAGAAAGTCCGAGGGAACAAGAATAGGGAGAAGACGATCTGATAGATGATCATGAGGAGCCCCACCTTACTGTGTACCTTCTGGAGAGGCTTGCTTAGACTGTGCTTCAATTATCCACGGTGGCTGGTAACTCTGTCCTTCCATTCCAGCGAGCGATGCTGACAACACATCAGAACATGCAATTAGTGAGAAAATTGCATCGATTTAAGTGTCAGGCAACATGTTCAACATGTTAGGAAAAAAGAGCGGGAACTTGGAAGATAAGACCATCGGTATGGGGTGGGGCATGGACTGATAATTCGAACAAGACTCCACTTCGGACCACTTCGGCTCGGCTCCCGGTGACTCCGACTCGAAATGCCGGTGACTCCGGAGTCACTTCCACAATTCCCAGAGTGAATTTAATTCAATCGGGGTTAAGATTTGTCATAATCACCAGGTCAGCAATGATCGGACTTTAGAGTCCGCAGATATTTTCACCTTATTTAGAAGTTGATACATGCCACGAAACAGTGCCGAGCAAGGTGAAAATCCAGTGTCGCGGGATCAGGCTCTTAATTGTGCCATAGACGCAATCTCCTACATAGCTTCCAATTTTTTTGAAAGCATTGACTTCATGACTCGGTATCACGAAGGAAGCGATAGAATGTTCACTGGTCAGGACTCGGACGAGTGATAATAATATCAACACAGTGGATGTACTAGGATTTGCGCTGGAAAGTCGGGCTATGATAGTGTCGGATATGGATGTATAAAAGATCATAGCTTGAGTAGGGACAAAAGAACAACCCAACCTGTTCTTCAACTCTACTTTGAAGGTTTATTCCCTATTTTCATCGATGTCAGAGAACACTTCGCAACGGATGTTACGAGGAGGAGCATGCACTAACTGCCGGTATGACCAGGTTCAAGATTTTTGTAACTGAGAAAGCTAACTTCAGGGTATACCAGGCATCGTAGGATCGTAAGTCAACCTGCTGATCATGATTTACATAGACAATTCACAGTTGAATATGTATAAGAAATGTGATGGTGCCGTCCCTAGATGTTCCAATTGTGAACGTTCGACAGGTCATTTCCGTGATTGTGAATATTTCGATCGAGGCACCTCACAGATTCAGGACCTAGAACAACAAATTGCAGAACTAGAAAGTCGAATTCAAGAACGAGAATCTTCCGTTGCTATACAGCGAACGGACGGTGGCGTCTTTTTACATGATCCGTACGTTACATCCGTCACCGCCCAAGTCCGATCTGTATGGGGTAGGTTGTGTGTTCCATTTTCCCTGTGCAATGTGAAAAAAAAAGGACTAATGAGTGAAACTAGCATCTTCACAGGTTCCATCAACTCAAAGGTCTGAGGTTGAAGTGCCACTGCAATTACGTCAAAATCTGTAAGTTGACTATTCCAGAATTTAAAAGACAGCGCTGACTACCTGTGTCACAAATTCACAGCTTGTCCGCCTTCATTCCCTATGCAAAAGACCTCGGGTTCTTCTTGGACTTGACCGAAATTTGCACCATTATATTGTCAACTTCATCACAAGGAATCAGTCATGTTAGAACTCCATCTCCCAGTCTAGCATTGATGCATGTCCTATTTCTACTGGGCTCTCACTTTTCTACGTCACCTCAAGTAACTGCTCTCGAGCCTGAGTTTCTCTCCAGAGCGAGAGGAAGTGTCTCTCATATTCTAAGCTTCCCTACCAGCACCATACCGGGTATCAACGCAACCTCAAGTCACCCTCACTGGAGAGTCCTTGAAGCGATCCAGTCTCACGTTCTTCTCGCACAGTACTTCTTTTACACAGGTCGCAAACTAGAAGGAAAGTATTCAATAACCATTGCAATTTCTCTTGTCCTAGGAACGAAAATGCATCGTATCTGGACTGAAGAAGCCGGGCAAGACCAGATGCAAATGGCTTTAGGCAGAGGCAATTATACTAGTGGGGTACCTTTTTCTGGTCATGAAACTCCACAGACTCAATTCCGGAGGGAAAAAGAAGAAACTCAGCGTATCAACGCATTTTGGACCGTGTTGGCTCTGAACAGTCTGTGGACAGCCGTTGATGGGCATGTTTCTAGTTTGCCGTATTGGACAGCTCGGATGAGGGTTGATACACCTTGGCCTTCGGTAAGTGTTGTCAGTCTCACAAATAACTTAGCTAATCTGGTACGAACGCCAGGTGAACCTGACTCCTGCCACCCGGAGCAGTTCTACCATTCAGCGCTTTTTATCCAATTCTCCAGATGATGTTCATTCTACGTCAGCTCTTTATGCTAAAGCCTGCATTCTGCTTGAACAAGCATTTGAGCTCACTAAACGATATGAAGGGAACCAATACACTCCGGACCCGGACACAACCTCATTTGCCCGAAAATTCCTGAGTATCTTTAACAATCTTATGATACTTACAACCCGATTTATATCCCAGCTTCCATCTATTAGCTCCATTCAAGACTCCCCTCCTTCTGATTTTGTTTATACCCAAGCTTCAGAATCGAGTTCCCAGAAGAGAAGGTTGCTCGTTATCCATACTCTCGTTCGAGTCATTCGGTTGTATATTCTCTTCGAGAGTACGAGCTATTCAAGCTCAGATGAACGCGTGAGAACTCACAGAATGAAGGTAGAAGCGGGAAATGAATCTGCGAAGATGGTTGACCTAGTCGACGGGAGCATGGTATTCATTGATTCAATCATGGCTGTACGTAAAATTCAAACTCTTTCTGTTTTTCAAAGCTGCTAACCTTTCAATCATCTATAGATGCTATGGCCCATTATTGCTCATGTCCTCTCTACTGAACTTCATCGTTTGGGACAAAGAAGAGGCGGACAACAGGATCCCCGTTTCTGTGGTTACCAGAAGTCGTATGACCTGATCCTCCAAGCAATGTCCAGACTGGCTTCCAGTAGTCCGCTCATGAATGAGCAGTTAATGAAGATGCAAAAACTTTTTCGATCGGAGTGACTTCACAAACCAGACCCATAATATGTAAATGCGATCACTTTAAGTATACACGATCTCAAGGATTAGCGCTATTTAAATCAACTTATAACAAACACGTTCAATATTTATGTTGTCTTGTTCGCTCTTAAAATTAGATGTCGATTTCAAGTTGGTGGATTATACCTAATAAACGGGCTCGCAAGCCATAAAACATCTTAACAACGGGGTAATCACTTTTGGCTGACTGTGGCTAGTTACTCCATACAAGATTTTGACGGGAGTAAATATGTATGCTTCACTTTTTAGGGAAAAAATGGAAGTGGGCCACCGCAAGTACGAGGCCTGGAATGGCTACTGTTACCGGACTGATGAAGGCCGGAGTTTATTGGTAATATAAAAACAAGACCACATAGGTGACCGACCAGTTGCGTGCAAAGACAATTCCTTTCAGTCGGCCCTCGTAACAAACCAATCATTAATTCATGAAGTCTTTATTATTATATAGTAGATTAAATCAGAACCAAAGATACGAGCAAATCGTCAAATATCCACAAACGAAACCATATCGAAAACCATAAACCCTTCCTCCTAACCGATCATACTCGTGTACACTAGCGGAATTCTCTACACCCCGACCTCACAAACACTCCGACCTACAACCACAATAAGCACTGGAAAAAGCCTAGAACTTCGACCTCTTCCCTCTCTTAGGCTGGACAATCAAGCACTCCGGTTCAGAGTCACTGTCAGAATCGAAGATGAGCTCGACAGATTTATACTCTTTCGTCGTGCTCGAGCTCGGAATCTTGTTCTTGTTTGTTTTCGAACCAGAAGATTTGGATTCAGTAGAAGTCGTTGCGGGTTTTGTAACCAGTAGCGAAGGGGATGGAATCGGAGGTGTGGAACCTCGTTTGGACTTCACTTTGGGTGGGATTTGCTCAGAGCTCTTAGTCCCCGAAGAATCTCGGACAGACGTCGTAGTGCGGTTCTTCTGTGCAACAGATTCCGGTTTATGAATCTTGATGGTGTTCGCAGAGTTGGAAACCCGATTGTCTACCACGGACGATGGTCGTAGCGTTATCCCAGGTGTTATCGGAACGGGCGGTCCCGCACTGTGACGTTTCCTGCGTTTAGAACTTGAAGCGAGCTCCGAGTAGTCCATATCCATCCCTCCTCCCTTCGTCTCTACCTTGGAACTATCCGGATACGCAGACGTCGACGACAAACAGTCCGACTTGCGTTTCTTCCTTATACCACCGACAGTAGCACTATTCCCTTCGCCTTTCTCCAAACCCAAGTCTACCACCCCATCATCAGCATCAACTTTCCTCGTCGACGTCGAAGAACTTGAAGGTTCCATGCGCGTACTACTATTATCTCGTAGCATTCTTTCACGATAAGCTTCTTTGAGGACATTGTACAATTCGTTATTGAACGAGACCATCTGTAAAGCTGCGACTTCCACTTTAAGTTGACCGTCGGCGTACATCAACTTGAGCTCTCGTTTTGATGGGAATCGAGACCGATTGGGGCTGGGGCTGGGACCGGGACTGGGACTGGCCGTCCAAGTCATGACCGAGTGACGGCGGTCGTTCTTGGAAGAAACCTCAGGGAGAGTATTTGCTGCGAGAGCATCGACGGCCTACAACGCAACGTATAACGTATAGCGAGGAAAGAAAAAAACCAAAGGTGAGCACCCCACCCACTGAATCAACAACTCGAAAAAACGCACCAAACGATCCCAGGGTTGAAACAAACCCAACCCATTCGGTGCGATATGCGTCAAACTCTGTAGTCGATATAACCCCGCATACTTGATATACGCTCCATCGACAACGAACAACTCTCTAGCTTCACCATAGATAGATTCGAACTCCGCTTTCGTGATCGTTTGACCACAGACTCTGGAGACGGCACCTGACAACGACGGTGACGATGACATCGGCGGCGCCCATGAAGACAGCAAAATTGACGATGCCGACGAGGAAGATGGGGACGATGGGGACGACGATGCATGGGGACCTGGTCCTGATGCGGTTGAGATACGATTAGTAGTCGTAGTCGCGACAGGTTCAGGCATGAATTGAGCTTTGACTCCGAAAACGATGTAATTTGGAGCGATCGTAGCTGAACGATATGTGCGGGTTGGAAAGAAAAAGATCGAGTTTCTCGGCCTTACAAATGGAAGCTTGGTTAACAAGAGTAGTCGAAAAGGTTATAGAACGGAGAGGAGGGAGAGGAAGGAAGGAAAGAAGTACCAAGCATATCCCGACGCCTTTTTCCCAAAAAAAAAACGATTTGAGAACCAACTTCTAGAGACTATAACGAGACCGGGAACTCACAGCCTTTTTCAAATACCCTATCAACCCTCCCTCACTCGATTGAATCCACTCCTTATTCGCGATCGGATCCCATTTCTCATCCACCGGACGTCCAGGATGAACAGCAGGGAATTTGGCTACGGAGGTGCATAGACGAGAGAAAAGTGATTGATTGGAACGTTGTTGTCTTGACGAGATCTATGTATAGTTTGACATTGAATGAGTCAACCTTTCGAAAAAAGGAACACTGTCCGTAACTGGCCGACATACAGAAGAAAACGACGCTGAATGTCCAATGACGTTGACGTTCTTCGGCGCGTTGGAGCTTTTCTTCGTCTCGATGACCGACTGCATACAGGTATCAGAAAAAACTCGCATAGATATATATACGCGTCGATGTTTTTACTCACCTTTCTGTCCAAATGTTCACCCTTTCCCTTTCCCTTTCCTCGTTCATCTCCCTGTTTCGGTTCCGGAAGATCAAAAAGGACAACTTCGGCCTGACTAGTAGGAGTTTCCGCTCCAACACTCTTTCTCGCATTCGACCGTACAATATCCATAATGTCAGCCCTAATCTTGGCTTCTCGGACCGAGTCGAGACTTGTCGAACCCTCTTGGTGGTGGTGAATCGTCGAAGGAGCGTCGGGTATGGGACTAATGCGTGTCGACAGTTCCTCTTGCACCTGGGACGAAAAGGACGTTTAGTCAGTGTACGGTGTGTGTATGCGGTTGTGTATAGGGTGATATAGAAGGTAAATGACTCACTTTAGTGTCGACCAACTGTTTGTCGTCGTCAACGATATTCCTACCCGCACTCTGCTTCGCATTCCATCCAGCAGAACAACTTGAATCATTTGGTACAACAAGCTGAGGTGCTTGAGGAGGTACATCAGGAAATTCGTCCGGATATCGTAACTGTTTCGTTTCCGGCATCTTCAAGTGAATCTCAAGGCAGAAATCGAAGCAATTGCAAAACGAACCTCGAATTCTGAATCTTCTCCTAACAGTTCGTCATCTATGAAACCCGAATTCGCATCTGCTACAATCCCTGTGGTATCGGTTGCCGTTCTAGTTGGTAGTTGAAAACGACGGCTCGAGTTATCGAAGGAAAGAGCGTCGTACGGATCATCGAAACGGTTTTGAAGCTCCTCGATGCGATCTTTCGAAGCTTGTGAACGTGGGTTCCATGCATGAGCTTGCCGCTCGACCTGACTTTCCTGGTGTGTAAGAGTGAGACCGCAGTTCACGAAAAAAAGGCCGCAACGATGAGAAAGGGAAGAGACTTCCGTACTCAAAGGGAGATACGTCTCAAGAGAAAACCTGTACTAACCAACTGATCGAGGTCCAGCGCGATTTCCTTGGTCGTACGCTGTATCGCGTTGACACGTATAAGTATATGGTCAGAGCCACTCTGTAGATATGCTACGAGCACTTACCTCCACCTCTTCGACACGCGTTCTCAGCCTTCGGACAAGAGCTAACACTTCTGTGAGTAGCGTAGCAGGTGCAGGGTCTCTCGATACGTTGGCTGTCATGGTCGGAAAGAGACAACAACGCGTTTGGAATAGAAGTTCGTCGTAAAGCCGAAATGGCTACATAGCCGAAGCGAAAAGATATTGTGATCGGCGCCGCCCTAGCGGTACCTGTTGAGTTCACCAACGACGGAGTCTTTTGTGGCTATGTCAAAACTTATGCTCGGCCCGAACAAGTTCCACCTGATTTTATATCTACCAACGGTGCTGCGCTCGTCTCTGATCTGCTGTTTGGATTGGAATCTAACAACAGTGTGCAGCGTATTTTCACTGAAGGCAATCCCACTACTCTAACTTATGCCGCGTCGTTCAACGCAATTTCAACAGACTCAACATTCAACGTGATAAACGCCGGACGACGCTTCGGGCAAAGCTGTCCATTGCAATTCCCAAGACAATCATATTAAACCACTCCCTCTTGTCCAAACATCCCCTAAAATAAACACAAAGAAAAAACGCCAACGGGGAAGGGAAGCGCACGAGTTGCCAAAGGAGAAATAGAGAAAAGGGAAGAAAAGGCGGCATTTGTGCACGGTGCGCAAACTTTTTCCTAACTCGTCATGCAACGTCCTCCCCTCCACAATGTCGAGAACCTTAGAAGATCTCCAGTTCCTTTCTGACTTTGCAATGTCTTTCCTCTCTATACTGCAGGCAGTGATCTAAACTCATCATGACCCGTCATTCTACACCACAACTACTCATTATCATCTCCTGAAATTTTCGGATCCTCGCCCTGTCTGAATCGCTGTGTATCACTCCCTTTTCTTTTTCCAAGTCCTTTCCAGACCTGTTTCCATCTGCACTTCTCAAAATCAATGCTTTAACAACTTTGCTATACTCAGCGAGTCCAGCTGTCCTGAACACACTGGCAGTCAAAATTGTTAGAGTTCGCCCGAGCGACTTGAGCGTTTTTTTTCAACAATGGCGATTTCTTTGGTCTTCGTTGTGAGGGCGTTAGGGTTCAAACGTTCACGAGTCGCAACGTTTGACATGATTTTTTGAGAATAAAAAAATAGATTCCAGGACGTCCCACCAACCTTGTTCGTCGAAGTGTCGTCCAGGGTTTTGATATTGTGAATGTGCGGCCGTTGCGTCGTTGAACCATACGAGCAACAGCAATGATGCATAAGTCACAGTACTTATCACTGCTTTTTTCAAGCACAGTCCCGTAGCCTAGAGGGATCATCGTGATTATCCCAGTGGGAAATATTGGATCAGGCGGTGTGCGCTGGTCAGCGGCAGGTGTCCTTCACCACACGACGTCGATTGTGGCTGCGGGATTGTTTTTTTTTTTCACTTTTTTTTTTACTTTCGTAACGTTATTTGCTTTCCTCCGCCTTTACGCTTTAACGAAATCTCAAGTATCCGAGCGTCTTTCTGCAAGAATGAATTCCTTTGATCTCAGTTCAGACCTGAAGTGAATACACGAAGCTTACTCGGACGACATCAAATGCGAATATTGTATGGAACGCTATGTATCTTGTAACATTTTTATAAGTATAGTGAATGTGCGCAATTGTATATAGCGTGGGTCTTGAGTTATAACATGAATTGGACAGCTTTATCAAATAAGAAAGAAAAAAGACAGTGCATACGATGTAGAACCTGCTTGCCGAAGACGGCTTCCACAATTGACTCACCGATTTAAAGGGGTCATAATTTACGTAAGCTTATATTGTTTCTGACCTCGACCTTTCGCTTTCAGCCTCCTCCTAATGGATCAAACTCCTCGTCCAGAGCCCTATCCAGTACGATTTCCTTATTAACTCCCTGGTTTTAGTTATGCTAATTTTTATTCAGACCTTCCCAAACCATCTGACACATAGTTCTCGTGATACGTAACTAGACGTTCAGCCGCGTCAAGCTAGGAATGCTCTAGAAACCGCCTTGCTCAAGCTGCCTGCTGCGTGTCGTCCCCGACAGCGTGTCTGTCACTTCCGAAGGATGGACAGTTGAACATTGACTTCAGTGCGTATTCCGGAAGCGCGAATTTCCGGGACTTCGCACCTTTAGTAGCCACGACAGGTGTGATCAGCGAGTTTCAAGGACTGGGACAGAGCGACACTCATCTATGTTATCGGCGTGCGTTATAACAATATTTTTACTTGTGTCGTGCTTTTTCATTATTGCCTTAAGTCAGTTTGTTGTCAATGCCTCTTTACCTTTACTTATGCTGTAGCCAAGCCCATTCGAACAGGTCGACGCAGTTTACGGCGTCGAAATCCCAGACAGTATCCATTTTCGCTTCTTGCTAGTTGGACGGATGGCCTTTCCATCAGCGACAAGGACCTCTCTTGTCTGTCGATTTTATCGACCTTCTGACTTGCAAACTTGTGGATCTTCCAGAGAGGATCACGAACTCTATCCTTGCTCATCGTATCGGGACATCTTCTTGGACTGCGTCGCCGTTACAGTTTCGATGCGGAACTGTGATTGCTCATTACTCAGATGAGGCAGATAGAAGACGGTGCTGAGAGGTTTAGTGTTCCTCATGGCGTGAGCTGTTGTTTGAAGCGTCCTAGGTTGGATGATTTTTGGTTTAATGTACCGGAGATAGGCTTTGTTGGTGTCCAGATGACATCAACTGCTGCGTAGAACCCTTGACCACTGTGAAGTTTCGTTTTCAACGAGGTACCACTTAAATCATTATCATCTTTTCGAAGGATTCAGGGGGTGTCAACAGGGCATTATTTGGTTTTCTGATTCTTGATAAACGACAGCAGATTTCCCAGGTGATTATCGAACACGCCAGTTCCGTCCGTCAAGGTTTTACAATGGACTCTGAGGAAGCCCCCTGAAAGCTACATTACGAGACCAGTCGTTGCGTACTTGTAGCCAGTAATGTTCAGTGACGGAAATGTCTGATCTGAGTAGACAGACAGGGACACGGAGAACTCGGATATGGACCCGGAGACGAGAATAGCGGTTCTCGACGCTGGTACTAGTCTTCTCGATCTAGTTTACTTGGAAAAAAGCGGATATTTTAGTGTGCCTTTCCACTTCGCTCTGAAGGGGGAGAAAGATTCGCAAAAACCATGTAGAAGGTTCGATGGTACATGAAGGAAGCACAACGACAGTCGAGAACATCGAGGTCGATGGTAATGTCATTGATAAATTTTTGACAAGATAAGCATCAGTATAGAGTCCGATGTGGATAGAGTAGGTATTTGGCTGTTGGGCTTTCATTGTTGTAGCTATCATTAAAAAAAGTATACCACTCAATTCCTAGGTCTCAAGCCTCGAGGAACCTTACCTGATCTATTCAAGATTTTTTGGACAAAAATTGAGAGTGTCGGACAGTGTGCGAGCAAAGACAAGGAAATTATGAGGCCGACTTTAGGAGGACGAGTTGTTCTTGCTTATCCTGGGTTGCAGGTGGCAGTGCACTTTACCATGAATTAAATCCATGTTTCACAAAATGTTTTTGATAGATATATTTATTTGATCATGTCCAGGATATCAAGAGAGAAATCATACCAGTGAATAAAAAATCATTATGTAGTCTAGAATGTCATTAACTGATTAATGTAGCAGCTTCAGCTTCATCAAGCTTAGCAAGTGCCTCAGAGCATTTATTTACTTCCTTCTCAAGTTGACCATGTGAATCAAAAATATCCCTTGCTTCTATATATTTCCTCCTAGCTTCTGCAAAATGTTTTAAATCAAAGAAAAGATGCCCCAAGTCCAACAAAGTACACCCAATTTTATATTTTTCCCCTGGAAATCTTTTCAAGAGTTCCAATGCTTCTGTAAATGCATCCTTTGCCTTTTCATAATGGCCTTGAAGCCTATAAGTCATCCCAAGGTATTGATAGCACCGTGCAACATCAACAATCCTTTTGATGCTTTGATATTGCCTCTGAGCATTCGAGAATATATCAACAGTCTCATCATACCGTGCTTGATCCACAAAAATCCTACCCAAGGTCATTAAGCAGTTTGCAACTCCTTGTCTATATCCAATTTCCTCAGATTGTTTTTGAGCTTTCAGTGTTATTCCAGTTGCTTCATCATAATTTTTCTGCTTTCTATAAAGATCTCCAAGACTCCATAAACACTCTGCAGCTCGCAGTTGATTTCCAAAAGTCTGAAATTGTGTTTGAGCATCTGATATCATCCCAATTGCCTCATTATATCTATCCTGTGTTCGATAAATATCTCCAAGCCTTTTCAGACACTCTGCAAATCCCAGCTTATCTCCAATTTGTTGAAATAGTTGCTGAGCTTCTGAAAACATCTCAGAGGCTTCTTTGTCTCTGTCTTGCATATAGTAAATATCGCCAAGCCATCTCATTGAATTAGCTTGAGCCCATTGGTCTTCACTTTGTTTGAAATACTTTTGGGCTCGTAGATTCATGATAATAGCTTTTTCATATTGAGCCTGAGCATAGTAGATATGTTCCAGAACCTCAAAGCACCTTCCCAGTATATCTCCTTCAGATTGAGAGAGATTCCCTTTTTCATCAAGATGTTCTTTTACTGATATAACTTGAGCCTCGGCATCTTGAAATCTTCTCATCCATCGTAAATTGGTTGCCTGCATTAATTGCAAATTAACCTTATCATCCTTCTCAATATTATTATCCTTTTCTAGAATCAGATCAATAAGACCAATAGAAACTGAATGAAATCTAGTGAATCTTTTGAGTACTTTCACTGCAGAAATGAATGATGTTTTTGAGTGGCCACTACTTATTTGTGCTTTGAAAGTCTTGTCAATGTTGTTGATATGAAGGCAGAGTACAGGTTGTGCTTCCATCTCATTTCTTGGTAAATTTTTAAGAAATAGTCCATAAAAGTTCTCTAACTGATCAATATTAGCTTGTTCAATGGGATATTTTGAATGAATATGTTCCCTGACTGGTGCTAACATTTTCAGCCCCCCATTTTGATCATAGATAAGGGAGCTATCTAAAAGTGTTGACACAATGAAACCCAGGCCTCCTGGAAACATCTGATCCAAATTATCCACCCAAAAAGGAATCCCATCAGGGAGAAATGATATTGCTGACAGAAGCTTCAGTGTTCTCCCTTCTATTTTAAATATTTGCAAAGATAAATCAATGGAAAAACTAACACTAGTCAGTCTTCCTGGCACTGATCCTTCTATCAGGATTGATGTTTTGTCTTTCTCCCACATGTTTATTAATGCTTTCAGTGGAATTCTCTTGACATGCTGAGCACCCAGTCTGATTGCAAGAGGGACATATTCAAGTTGAGAAAGTAATGAATCAATTTGATATTCCGAGTCAATTGAGCTTAGGAGCTTGGCACCTGCAAATGCTTTGAAGGCTTCCTTTGCAAGAGCAGGTGATAATGTTGGAATCCCAGATTGATCTCCCAATTTTTCCCATGGTATATCACCAGGTCCATCTGGTCCCCGCATAGTCACTATCAAAGATACTTTTTCATATCTGGCAATTTTTTCTAATAAAATCTTTACCCCAATTCTGGAGTCATCATGATTCCAGGGAGTCTCAAAATTATCAAAAACAATCAGTAGATCACTTTGAGCTGCCTGGAGATGGTCAAATAGGATCTCATGTTTGCTCTGATTCTCCTGTATGGCCAACTTCATAACATAAATTAATCCCTGGACAAGGGATTCTGCATCTTCAAAAAGTTCACATGGAATGAAGTAACATTTTTCTGCAAACTTATCCTTGACTAAAGCAGAATCCATAATATGGAGGGCCAATGAAGTCTTGCCCATTCCGCCTGCTCCCAAAATAGCCAAGAATCTGAAAGCTTGTTGACAAAGGATATTGACCCCTTGTTTAACAAGCCCTTCCCTTCCTTTGAACACAGACGGCAATGCTGGAGTGGCAGATGCTATCATACTGGTCTGAAAGTTAGTATATCATTCTAGAATATCATTGTGTTTTACATACTCTGCAGTAATGTTCTGTCCCATAAAGAGTCTATTATTATACAAAAACTCTTTACCAAGAAGTACATACCTTGTTGTTGGAGGATGGTCCACCTCGTAGGAAGAAATGAATTCTATATTTAGTGCATAAACATTTAACAACTCACTATGATAGTTTACAATTTGAGCAATATTTGTGATATTGGCCCTTGTAAAGTTATTTTGCTGTGAATTTGGGAAAAAATGGGGACCTGTGGACGTTTGCATCTGCTCCTCAGGAATCCAGGGATTTTGCCCAGATAATGAAATCTCTGCTATTGCATAACCAGCTTCTTGCGCATGCTTTTGTTTCTTTTTGTCTCTCAAGTCAAGTTTTTGTTGAGTGGCTCTCTTCATCATGCTACTTGAACCAATTCATATCATCGAATTCAAATTTATTGAAGAAGTACTTACTATCAAACTTCGGGGACAGAAGCACCGTGATGCAGGATAGAAAGACGTGAAATTTATCCAGCTGCATGTGAATGTCAAAAAAAAAGAAATAATAAAGTTTGGAGATATTCATTTACTTACTGCCACGTGCTGACAATAGCGGCAGAAGATTAGCAGATCGCGAAGATCCAGATTATCCAGCTGCATGTGACCTATCAATGAGTGTGCCAGAAATTAAGGTTTCACAACATAGCATGGACCGCAGTGGCACGTTCGATCAAAGGAGGAGGAACCGGCACCGAAGGATAGAGAAGTCTGGAAAGTGCCTTGCTCAGGCTGCTTACCTGTGATGGGAATAATCTTGAGTGGAATGAGAGGTGTGAGGATATAACAAAATCGAGGTAAATCAAGTAGTTCTTTGCAGGCCCATTGCGTCCGCCAATGTAATTACTAATGGAGCTAGGCAAATCCAAGAGAGTTCGAGAGGGAATATAAAGGAAGATTCGGGCAAGAGGAAGAATGCCGAGGTTTAATGACTCGGAATAGTGTCCCGGGCCCATCACACTGCCAGTATCATCCTCGACAGTGTGTTTCCCACTGACGAAGAGATGGACAAAGAACACCGCCTTGAGGGCTAATCAGAACTTTGCATGCGACAGACCAGCTTGTCACGGTAATGAAACCGAGACACGTTATATTTCCTTTTTTTTTCCCTCGCATAATCACTTCGCTCTCTACTACAACTCTCTTATCCAGCCCTCGAAAGGTGACCATCAAAATTCCAGACAGTCCGCTTTTGATTTATCTATGGGACGGTGGCCTTATCACGCAAGGTCTTGATAGTCTCGATTTTATCGACGCCTCAACGCGCGAACCCGTCGTCCCCCACTGGCAAAGGACCACCAACTCTTACGTCTCTTTGGACGATTACCCCCACGCCGCTTGTCTCATGGGAACGATCGTTAGGTATTCCAGATGAGGAGATAGAAGACGATTTGGAGAGGTTTAAGTAGTATCCATCACGGTGTGATCTGTTGTAAGTTGAAGGGTTGAAGCGTCCTAGGTTGAATGATTTTTGGTTTAATGCACCAGAGATACGTCCTATCGTTGGTGCCCAGATGACATCGACGACTGTGCAGTGACTCTTGACCACTGTGAAGTTCCGTTCTCGCCGTGCTTCGCAAGCCGGTGACAAAGTCCAGTCTTTCTATTTTTCATTTTTGCCAAATATTAGATCCTCTTGGGGGAATGCTGCCTGTGTTCGGTGTTGGAAAAGCTTGGTAGTAATGTAATGATTAGAGAGTGGTTTTGAGTAGAGGCTGCGCCACACTGCCCGAGATCCAAAATCTTGCATATCCAATAATCCAAACCGTCGAGCTATATCCCTTCTGTTTGTCCAGCGTTCAAAAATTCAGCCTTCCGTTTGGTAACATTACTTGAGCAAAGCCCAGAAACGAGGGTAAAACTGTAGAATCGGCGTTACATGTCTACTATAATAAACATATCCATATGATGATTGAAGAAATGAGTTTCGGAAGCGATAGTAGTGTTGCTTCTTTTTTTTGTCCATCTAGGGAATTCATATTCCGAAAGAAGAGAGCGGCGAGTTTTCAGCAAGCTCATTGCTACCCAGCACGGATATCAAAGTCAACAGAGGAGCATATGAGTTGTCAGAGCTGTCTACTTATCATGAGCGCCGTTAAGAAAAAGCGTGATGGTAATAAAGATATCGTTATTTTCCGGGACGTACAGCTAGTCTACGCGCGACAAGTCTAGGACGTATATTTATGAGTTCAATTCTTCTTTCCATCTTGTTCCAAAGCCAGCGCCGAGTCCAGCGCACCTAAAATTGAATCTTCCCAGGGATAATAACTCTGCACTCCCTCAAAACCAGGCAAAAACTTTTCTGTAAACGATAAATCCAGGGGCGTCGTAATTTGGACTGGTGCAGGAACATCTTCTTTGGGAAGTCGATGTGCTAGATGAGGTCTTTCCCTCCTGATCAAATCAGCTACTTCTTTCCACCAATACTTGCATCCTGAGACGATGAATCGCTTATCTCTTCTCGATCCCGTCTCTTCGTCCACAGGTAGAGGTGGTAGAGCTAGTGCAGCGAGATGAGCACGAGCGATGTCTCTCACGTCCACCATGTCGCTGACAGGGAAGAACGGGTAAGCGTCAGGACCGTTCAGGATGATTTGATACACGTAGTCGTTACTACTCAGACTTTCACGGGACTTGAGAACGAAGTTGGGGACGAGGGGACCGAATATACCTGGTGGAAGGACTTGTAACGTCGACAACGATTGCGTCCAAGTATCAATTTTTTCATCGTGCAACGGACAGTACAAAAGAACATCCAATCACTCACGGACAGTCAGATCGACATCGGGGTTTTCGTGTGCAAGCTCCCAAGCTTTCTTCTCTGCAATCGTTTTCGAAGCCTGATAGATTGTCGTCAAGTTGGTATCGGTTCTGTCGAGCTCTTCAAGGGTGATAGGACCAAAGTCTTTCTCGGTAATCGGGACTGTGCTAAATCCATTCGAAATCTTGGCTAGATGTAGGTAGTGTAATGAGGATAGCTCGATTAGAAAGCGTGTACAGGGTAACAGTAGACAAAACTCACTATCAAGCAAAGAACCATACGCTCCCGTATAAACAATCTTCTTAATCCCTTGTTTTATTGCCTGCTGGATGAGATTCAAAGTGCCTTCATATGCTACCTGACGAATGTCCACAATACAACAACATTAACAATTGCATCAGTATTTCCCCCCAAAACCAAAGCTGTGCTGATCACTTAAAAAACTTCTGATCGACTCACCTCGAATATCTCCGGACCCGTTGCTCCATTCGCATACGTGGCACTCGCAACATGTATAACCGCATAAACACCTTTTAGAGCCTCAGTAAAATCCGAAGTCAAGTTCGGGATCTCTACAATCTCCAATTGATCAGGACGGGCATCAGGGAAGATGGATTTGAGCTTGGAAGCAGAACGTGCGACACCTCGAACGGTGTACTGGCCTTGCTCAAGGAGTTGAGAGATGATATGAGACCCAGTAAGACCGGTTCCGCCAGTGATCTATAAGTAGGGAAATCGAGGTCAACAGTCAATATGCACAGGACGTTGACAGCGAAAGACATACAAGGACGATGGGCTTCGACATGATAAGGGTGTTTTACCCTGGAGCATCTTCCTCTTTGTACTTAACTTTGTCGAACGATTTTCACGACTCTCACCGATCAGATGTTTGTTTCACTCCGGTTTGAAGAATCAGACATATGGACACTGTGGCGTAGTCTAAGGAACCGACTTCCACGGGTACGCAATTCATACTAGAAAAAACTCAATTGAAATGACTGTGTGAAGGCTACCCAGAGCAGCTTTTTCGAAGCCTTTGACGTGATACTGGTACCCTACGTAACTCCGTCACTCATTGAACTTGGGGTCAGGACCAGAGATAGGGGTTGCTGTAAAGAATCGCCTTCCACGTTTAAGCGTAGGTGACAATAGAACATATTGTCAAGTCTTTTACTTTGTTCGACTGCGTTAACAGCGTTGTAGCCTATACTTACAATTCTCCGAACATCGTTGAACTTGTCATATAAAACCTCGAAGCGTTCCAAATGACAATAAAGAAATTCAAGCACAACTCCTACGATTCGATCCATCAACGTTCACGCCCGGCCTAATCCAGCAGCTGTCGGAACAAAAGGTCCATCGACACATTGGAATCCAACGTCGTTCATCACCTACAGAGCAAAAGAAAAAACGCACAGAATCAATTACCCGAAACATTCTATAGACTGAAAGCCAAAAAAAGACTCACTGTAGTAAAATTACACATGACAGCAACTGGCGCTCCCGTTTCCGTCTTTGCAAAGATGTTTTTCGCGACGACGTTCGTGGCTTTATCCGTGGGGGAAAAAGACACAAGGTGTAAGCAAAGATCGTCGATCATGAGTCGCAAAGGCTCAAATTCATACGTACCGGTGCCGGGATACAAATCAAAAATAATAACCTCCTTCCCTGTAGCTCCTGGTACAGCGTACCAACAAGGATCGCTCACGCATGAACCTTCGACGTAACCCGGGGTACTGAGATCCAAAACAGATGATTATTCGATCATGAAATAGGAGAAGCGTTAACACATACTCATTGATAGTTCCGTCAAACCCATCAAACAGAAAATCGGCGATATGAGTGTTGTTGGTGGACGTAGAGTTAGGTTTGGGGCCAACCTATCGAGAAGAGGGAAAGAAAGCGGAAAGAAAAGGAGGCGGGAAGTGGATTGCTCGATTAGACAGTGGATTGAAACTTACGCCTTGATCCCAGTAACTATCGAAGAGTCACATATCTTCAGCACCTCAGTCCATGCATACCTTCGTTGGGATGACTTACTTCTGCGTGATGTAAATCTGTTCAGGTTTAGGATTAGAAAAGCCAGTCTTCGGTCAAGGGATCTACGAGAAGAAAACTTGGGGACAAAAGACTTACCGGGAACGGTACGTTGTCAAATTGAATGTTTCTCCAAGTAATGCTAGTTTCGCACAAAGAAATGGTTGTTAAACCTTGACAGAATTCCCTGGACGTTAAACGACTCACTTCCTCGCAAGCCCATTCCCACCAGTCCAACTCTTGAACCTAGCACCATACAAAGAGTTTTTCTGAATCCAGATTAAGATATTCAGGTCCAAATCGAGAATGACGAGTGTTCAAACGACGTACCATAACGATGTTCTCAATCCTGTTCAAAAAAAACATGTCAGAGGGAAGTATTCCGACCACAAAAAAGAGATGAACAGCCACGAAAAGAAAACGGATTACATACAAAACATTCTGAACATCAGCTACCGACCCTCCCTTCCCCAACGATCCGATCGACAGTCCGTGACCACCCTCGCAATAGCTGTTTCTGTTTATTCCGAAAAAAGAAAGGAAATTATCAGTATCTGATCATTAACGGGTTTGTATAGAAGAAAAAAAACATGTCTAGATAAACGAAAGGATTTTCCGGAAAAGCTTGGAACGAACCTGAAATGAATGTTCTTAGCTCCACTCCCAACCGTGATACAATCGTCTCCGTTCACAATATGGTTGTTCTCGAAGAGCATATCGGTTCCGCCTGCGGAGAAACCGTCGCTTTAAAAACGGTTAGGTTTGGCGTCAAGGACTGTTGCAATCAACGAAAGAACGACAACGTACGTGTTAAACGGGAATGCCTGGATAATCGGAATAACGTTTAATCATCAAAAGTCAAAAGTCAACAAACAAAAGCCCAAGTCCGTGATGAGGCATAGAGAGTGCGTTGTAGCTTCAAGACTTACGTCAGAATCAGACTTGGCAAGTATCGTGTTATCGAACGCATGGATGTTGGAAGAACCACTCGTGGCAAAGTTCCATGCGATTGGCTGGGTCATACGAATTAGAAAGAACAGGGTGAAATGAACGAATGAAAAGGGAGAAGGAACGAGGACTATTCTCTTCCCTTCTCCTTCCGATAAAACGTTGTCGGAAAAGACAACTCACTTTGAACAACTTCATATCCCGAATGACTCCGTTATTGATTTTACTGAATGCCCATCCATGAGGTCGGTTTACTTGTTGGTTGATGTCCCACCACTAAAAAACGATTTGCGTTGATGTTGAGCGTATACGGAAGGAGGGAGAAAAACGATCAATTGAGATGCAGGAAGTTTAAGAACAGAGAATGGGGTACGTACAGCTTGTCCATGACCATCGACCCAACCCCATTCGGGATCTTTTGAACCTCTAAGAGTGACGTTGTTTCCACCAGTGAACGAGAACCTTTTGCGGCAAGAAATCGATTGCAAGAAGTTGAGGGTGTTAAGTAACTGGGAGGAATGAAAAGAAGAAAAAGAGACGAACCAAGCTCCTTTAAAACTCTAACATATAGCGAGAACAGTCAATGCATGGACATCGTCGCACGCGCGTGGGTGCACTCACCGAAGAAACGACAATATCTTTCAAGTTTCGTTAGCAAACAAGGGCTAGTACGCGAAGGATTGACCAACTCACCTTGGATAGTCCCAATATCCTCTGGATACGTCAAATTTCCCTCGATCACCACTTCTACGTTGTTCAACGTAGGGAACACAATCGGCGTCCAAATGTTGTAGGTCACGCCCTTTTGAAACAGGATCGTCGAGTTCGAAGTGATACCAGTCGAGTTGGTTAGCGCGATCGTCAAGCTAGGCGCGTCGTCCGCTCCAGGGGTGTGTGGAACAGTGAAGGTTGTCCATGCGCTTGTGGTCGAGAGCGACGAGAGAGTGAGGAGCAGGAGGAAGCAGAAACGGGAGAAACGGGTATTTGGAGGAGGCATCCTTTTGAGTTTGTTTCCGTATATGACACACTGACTAGGTGATGAAGCGAGGACTGGGAGAGTTACTAAACCGACGAGGGCGAGGATGCCAAAGTCTGTCTGCAAGGCCCTCGTGCACTTTATACCCGCCTAACCTGGACTCCCTTCCCTGGGGACCTTGTGATACCCGCTGTTGATCCGTCTGTGAACGCGTGCATCGCTGGCGGACGTAAATGCCATTGGTGGGACGAGGCGGGCCGCTCATCGGCCCACCATAGCGCACCGATGCTGCTAAATTGAAACATAAACCGAAAAAATGCCGATATTTTGGAGGAATCAGCTCGGAAAGCGACTGCAGCACGCTACAGCCTGACAGTGAGAGTGAGCTTAGCACGAAACGTGACGAGTGACTCGGTTTGGTCACACCAGACGCGAAGATCCGAGGACCGATTCCCGGGGCCCTAAGGAACAGTTTGTTGAACCACGTGACGATACTAAAAGTTATACGCCTCCTTGGACCTTACGCTACCTTACGCCACCCGCCTAATTGAACTCGAAGCCATGACGCTTCTAGAGGCCTTGAAATTCATTGTCGTCTCGAAAGACTAACCCAACCTCCCTGTCGCCAATCGAGGTTATTTCTTTTTGCCTCATGTCAAGTATGATATATCCAGTATTGATATATTGGAAAAAAGAACACACTCAGGCTCAATAAATTTTACATAAAATAATCATAGATTTGCATAGAGTGTCGTTTTACATTGAAGGAGTTTCTTGTGAGTATGAGCAACTGCATATATCTCAGGACCGTTCCTCTGTAATCACGGGTCCCGTAACCCAGTGGCTATTCGTGCGTCCTTCATGGGAAGTGTTGCTAGAGGCGTGCGAGCTGGAAGCCGTAGCGACCCTAGTCTGACTGGTTCGATGCTGGGTACGGGATTGTTTTTTTATTCAACTTTGCTTTTATTTGTTTCTTCAGTTTGAGAACGTTCTTAAACTATCACCTCGCGTCTTCACGCCACCCCCTAACTAAACTTTCAGTTTGAGAACCCTCTTACACTTATAAACAGACACCTCACGCCTTCACGTCACCTGCCTAATTGAACTTGAAGCCATGATGTTTCGAGTTGCCTTGGAGTTTATTGTCGTCTCCGAAAGACTAACCGAACCTCCCTGCAGAGTATTTCGCATTGTCCAAAAATGCAAAAAGAACACCTCAAGAAAAGATTACAGTAACCATTAGTACTAGTTTTGAGTAAGATTTTTTTCTTCATTCGAGAACGGTACTAAACAGACACCTCACGTTTTCACGCCAGCCTAATTGAACTTGAAGACATAACGCTTCTAGAGTGGCCTTGGAATTTATTGTCGTCTTGAAAGAGTAACCCAACCTCCCTGTCGATTCAGATTATTTCTTTAAGTATCCAGTATTGAAAAAAAAAAGAACACGCTCAAGCTCAATAAAACAAGTTTGTGTAAAGTGTCGTTACATGAATTTCTGTGAGCGTGGGCCACTCGATAGATTCCTGTACCAATACCCTTGAAACGACAGTCCCGGAGCCCAGTGGCTATTCGTGGCGTCCCCGTGGGAAGTCGATGCTAAGAGGCGTGCGAGCTGGAAGCCGTAGTGACCCTAGTCTACTGGTTCGATGCCGGGTACGGGACTGTTTTTTTGTTTAACTTTACCTTTATTTGCGCCTCCATTGGCTCCCTAAGTGCATTCGAAATCACGTCGAACACTTGTTGGTACAAGCAACACCAGCGTTAGCATCACCATGATGATTACGACGGTCCCGTAACATCGTAATTTAACCCGGTGGCTTAGGTGGAATTTTTACAAGATACCCATCAATACTAGTCCGGTATCTAGAAATAATAGTTTCAATCAGAAGGTAGAAGATTGTATATTAGTAGTTCTTCCGGAAAAGTGGTACCTAAGACGTTACCACGTCACGCTCCAGTCCAGTCTAAAAGGCTGTTCACCATTGAAGCTTAGAGCTTGCTACAAACCCTGATTCTGGACGGAGAGATGTATTTACGGATGAAAAATAACAATCACCCGGAATCGCTCTCGTGAGACCGCGACTGCACATTAATGTGGTAAACACCGTGCCGACCGACTTACTCGCCGGTTTAAAATCTGTTATAAAAAGTTACGATGTAACGAGACTGTCGCAGTGATACCGGTATCGTTCGTACCGAGTATTTTGACGCTATATTTATTATTAAATCTGTAAGACGTACTTGAGGAGTCAATATAAACTTGAAGAAGTAAATAAAAGCAAAGTCAAAAACAATCCCGTACCCAGCATA
Source organism: Dendrothele bispora CBS 962.96 (assembly GCA_004369135.1). Lineage (NCBI taxonomy): Eukaryota > Fungi > Basidiomycota > Agaricomycetes > Agaricales > Dendrothele > Dendrothele bispora. The sequence goes on along the minus strand of ML179054.1, from coordinate 96,447 downwards.
GAACCCGTGCACAGAAGGTCAATGCGGCTTCCAGCTCACATGCCTAGAGCAATTTACCCCTGGTACGCCACGATTTGCCACTGGGTTACGGGATTGTCGTTACAACTGCAAAGGTACCGGAATTTATGCAGTCGCTCACGCTCACAAAAAGTCCTTCGAATTGATATAACACGACCAGAAAAAGACGCGTTGACGCGTCGATGTCTTATACTATGGGCTTTTTATGCTTAACTGTCCTAGTGAATTCCTCGTGTCTGTGTATGTGAGCGTGAGCGACTGCATAAATTCCAGTATCATTGCAAATGTCATGACAGTCCCGTAACCCAGTGGCAAATCGTGGCGTACCAGGGGTAAATCGCTCTAGGCATGCGCGCTGGAAGCCGCATTGACCTTCTGTGCACGGGTTCTATGCTGGGTTCGGGATTGTTTTTAACTTTGCTTTTGTTTACTTCCACAAGTTTATTGACTCCTGAAGCGCAATCTTACAGATTTAATGTGCCTTTAAACACTCGGTACGAACATTGTCGGTATTTATTGATGTAACATGATAATTTACCACAGAAGTATTTTATTAAGCCTGAGCTTGTTCGTTTTTTTTCTTCCACTATATACTAGATACTTAAAGAAATAATCTGGATCGACAGGGAGGTTGAGTTAGTCTTTTCAAGACGACAATCAATTCCAAAATTCCAAAGCGACTAGAAGCACCATGGCTGGATACGCGAGTTCAATAACGTTCTCAAACTGAGGAAATGAATCTTACTCAAAACTATCGTAATATTTTGTTGAGCGTGTTCTTTTTTCATTATTGGACAATGCGACATCCTACGGCCCGGAGGTTGGGTTAGTCTTTCAGGGACGAAAATGAAATCGAGTCGTCATTCCAAGGCGACTAGAAGCGGTATGGCTGGATACGTGAGTTGTCTTTGCACTAACGTTCTCAAACTGAGGAAACGAATTTTACTCAAACTTGAACCTATTGTGATATTTTATTGAGCGTGATCTTTTTTCGTTATCGGACAATGCGACATCTTACAGGAAGGTTGGGTTAGTCTTCCGGAGACAAAAATAAATTTTAAGGCGACTCGAAGCGTCATGAGCAGATGGCGTGAAGGCGTGAGGTGTCTACGGTTTATATAAGAACGTTCTCAAATTGAAAAAAAAAAAACAAAATAACTCAAGTTCAATTAGGGGGTGGCGTGAAGACGTGAGGCGTCTGTTTAAGACCGTTCTCGAATTGAAGAAACAAATAAAAGCAAAATTGAATTAAAAAACAATCCCGTACCCAGCATCGAACCAGTCAGACTAGGGTCGCTACGGCTTCCAGCTCGCACGCCACTAGCAACACTTCCCATGAAGGACGCACGAATAGCCACTGGGTTACAGGACTGTGGTTACAAAGGAACGGTCCTGGAATATATGCAGTTGTTCACACTCACAGAAATTCGTTCAATGTATACATAATTAAACGGTCTTTAGTCAAAACTATGTATTTAACTTTGGAGATTCACTGTCACCATTGAACCGATATATGCTCAACGTCACTATGGTTTCCAACTTCTTGGATCCATTATGAAAATTAGTCATAAGCTGCAGACTCCGTTGTTCGATTTACTAATCGTAGGAGACCATGTGTGCTGCTCTGTACACTGTACAGACCTCATCTTTTCATTTTTCCCAAACCAGGTCAATGGAAATCACAAGTATTCTCACAAATAAAGAAGGGATAATGTGGACGTCTTTACACTCAAGTAAATATGTACTTTACAAATCTAAAAAATCTAGCTGAATAAATGTTTATCATGTTTAGTTTCAATAGGTGCTTCGGATGTCGACGACGCCCCGGGAAGAGAGGGAAATTTCCGGATCATGTTACCATAAGAGCAAAATGTACTCGAAATGAGGGAGAGAATCATGCTTCGTTGAGCCTGATCATCCTAGAAGAGTAGGCATCCTAGAAGAGCGGGCATGCGGGCGTGCGGCCACGATGGTATCACGAGAAGATGATGAGCTGGGTGCTGCGGCGCCGGAGCCGGAAGAAATAGATGCCATTCCGACGGTGGTGTGATGGGAAATCTTCAATCGCTTTGTTACAGTAGCCTTAGGAGGGGATACGGATGTAGACCCGGTGAGACGTAACTGTGACCTGGTCATCCTACGGGTAGACGTCGTGGAGACCGGAGAAGACGAGGATGCGACGTTGCAGTGCGATAAGCTAAACGAGGAGGTCTTACGGGAAATGGTTGACCTAGGGCTTCCGAACACCCTGGCATATCGGTAAGAGGGGTCTCGCCTGGGCAAGGTCGGTCGCGGACGCAAGTGATACCGATGAGGAGGTGAGCTTGCTTGAGGCAGAATTTGGGACGACTGTGCAGCGGCCTGTTCGGATGACGATGCTGATACATTCGGTGCTTCAATCTGAGCATCGAAGCTGTTTGTCTGCAGCATATCGAGTCCATGAGCGGCCCCTGTAATCATAAGAATGAAACGGATTCAGACAAAAACAATCAGAAAATATCCTCACCGGCGTGCTCGAATGCAGCTAATGTTTCATCTGCATTCTGCTCCTCGGAGACCTTTTGGTGCAGCTGCAGGGCATCGAGCTCATGAGTGGTCTCTGCACAATTATATGAACAAAATGAATCAAGAAAAAAAGAAAGGAAACATGCTTACTCGCTGCTTTTCGGAGGACACGAAGACTTGATAACGTGATAGATGAATTAGCCAGCGCAGAAAGTTAAAAAGACGGCGACTCACTACTCCTTCATACCCGTTTCAGCGGCACGGACAAGTGGTGAGACCACTTTCTTTGCCCACTCGTAAAATGGAGGCTCGCACTTGACACCTACCCACCATGCCCATGCAAGAAAGATCTTGCCATCGGGGAGGCCAGTCTGAATAAGTTGCTCGGCGATCTCGTAGAGAATGTCTGCTCGGAATAGAACCCTTCCAAGCGCCTGGCGGTGTGAACGATCATTTAATTACACAACAAAAAAGCGGATAAAGACGCATATACCCACCTCGCGAAATACATCGGCCTCAGCCGGTATGAATTTCCGTGAGTCAATGTCTGACAACGCAAAGTTGAGGATGTTTCGCCGCCCTTTCTCCTCGACATCCTTATCAGTCTGCTCGACAATGGCGTCCACGATCTCGTGGTAAGTTGAGAAGGGCGTGTCACGCGCGTATGAGGATTTCTTGATCTTCTTGGCGATGTGGCTTCGAAGGATCGATTCGAGATCCGGGGCAGTAGAAAGTGTAGTGGGAGTAACAGAGAATTTCATGGTCACGAATAGTAAGTGTGGAACGTTTGACTAGATAGAAGTAGTGGTTGGTGGTCAAGGGAAGAGAGACGCACTGTCACTCATTATATAGTGGGCTGCAAAGTTCTCACGAGTGTAAGTGACATTATTGCCACTAGTCAAAAACCCGTCATCATTATTCAGAATACAGAAACCAAACGATATGCAGACTCACAAATGCTGGATGGAGATGAATGGCGAGCAAGTAATGCAAATAATAGAAATTGAAGGTGTTCGGAAAAGCAGATTGTGGTCCAGAAATTCGTGTCTTACGGACTTCTTGTAGAGTGATAATTCGATGTATGGGTATAATTTACTGAAGACCTAGCCGGTAGAGCATAGAGGAGGGTGTAAGATAGGGTCCGGGAAAGCACTGGGGCAAAAAGGCAAAAAGGCATACCCAGTGGTGTGAACACATCGGGGCGACAGGATGCCGGCTTCGATATACATAGGCTGATTTACACAATTGAAAGTCAGTGGAAATGGGGCGGGTTGGCCGGAGGATGATGAGTTGATTACTTAGCTTGTCTGGCGCATATCACTGTAATCACGATCCCGGTATCTTATTTTTTTTTTCACTCCAATTCTCTCCAGGAGTCTCTTTCTGATAACGTTGTATCTATCTGACAAAGAAGAACTGACTTTCAAGTTGTTGTGCAGATTTTCTGACTTGGGCTACGCAAGTCTGAGATCTATAATACTGATTTGTTCTCTCTCTCTCCAGCGTGTCATACAGAACTGCTGGCACTGTTTCTCACCTGGAACCCTGCGTGAATGCGAGCAGGAATGATTCAATATAAAATATCACTTTTTTTATTGTAAGCCATCTTGAGAGCGAAAATAATACGTGCATATTTGTGAAGTATTTTAGCCTCTATCATTCTCAAAACTGTGTGGTATACCAGAGAACATGCCGAATACTTTTGGCATTGTCAAATTCGGGAATACATCTTGCCTCATTTTCTGGTAAATATATTGCACGCGCATGTATTTTAAGAATTCTCTATGTTCTGCGAAACACTGCTTGGCTTCGTGTTATTAGATAGAAGACATCCGGACTCTAGAAGCTTCCGGCCCGAGTCAAGTAAGAATATAGAGGCGACCCATATCTTTTATCAGGACAGACCTGATGTATTCACGCCACTGGGCACGCGTTTTTGTCTTCTTGCCCCAGTGCTTTCCCTATCTTACACCCGCCTTTCCGTTATACAGGCTAGGTCTCCAATATATTATACCAGCACATCGAATTATTGCTCCGCAAGCAGTCTACGTGGTGCTAAGACTACGACCCCAATTTCTCCCTAATCTGATTAGTCTGATGGCAACTTTTCCGAACACCTTCAGTTTCTAATATATGCATTACTTACTCGTCATTCATCCCCATCCAGCTTTCGTGGGTCTGTATATCATCTGATTTTTGTATTCTGAATAAATGTGTGACGAGTTTTTGACTAGTGGCAATAATTTACACTCGTGAGAACTTTGACAACCCCACTATATAAGGAGTGCCAGTGCGTCTCTCTTCCCTTGACCACTCACTACTACGTTCCACACTTCCTACTCCACGTAATGAACCCTCCCCGCTACCTCTACCACACTTCCTAACACCTCGTATCTCGAATCAACCCACCAGGACCATATCATCAAGAGAATCATAAAATTTTCGTACGCACGAGGTACACCCTTCTCGATCGACAACGAGATCATGGACGCCATTGTCTTCCAGACAGGCGAGGGAGGAGAGAACGGAGGAGAGCAAGATATATCAAACGTCGGCTTAGGCAGGTATGAGTGTTCGACGCTCAAGAGAATCCATACCTGCTCAGGCCGACGTTTTTCGTCCAGTGGGTGCATATATGTGTCTTTACTTGTTATCGTCCAATCAAGCGATCGTTCACATCTTCAGACGCTTGGAAGGGTTCTCAACGAGCTCGCCTACCTGCTCAGGCCGACGTTTTAGTCAGGTGGGTGCATCTATGCGTCTTTTTTTACTTGTTGCCGTCCAATTAAGTGATCATTTACATCGTCAGATGCTTGGAAGGATCCTCTTCCGAGAAGAAATTCTCAACGAGCTCGCCTACCTGCTCAGGCCGACGTTTTTTGTCAGGTGGGTGCATATATACGTCTTTTCTTACTTGTTGCCGTTCAATCAAGTGATCATTTACATCGTCAGATGCTTGAGACGGTCCTCCTCCGAGAAGACAAATTCTCTTACGAGCTCGCCTACCTACTAGGCCGACGTTTTTCGTCAGGTGGGTGCATATATGCGTCTTTTTCACTTGTTGCCGTCCAATTAAGTGATCATTTATATCGTCAGATGCTTGGAAGGGTCCTCTTCCGAGAAGAAATTCTCAACGAGCTCGCCGACCTGCCCAGGCCGACGGCCGACGTTTTTCGTCAGGTGGGTGCATATATGCGTCTTTTTCACTTGTTGCCGTCCAATTAAGTGATCGTTTACATCGTCAGATGCTTGGAAGGGTCCTCTTCCGAGAAGGAACTCTCTAACGAGCTCGCCTACCTACTCAGGCCGACGTTTTTCGCCAGGTGGGTGCATATATCCGTCTTTTTTTACTTGTTGCCGTCCAATTTAGTAATCATTTACATCGTCAGGTGCCTGGAAGGGTCCTCTTCCGAGAAGAAATTCTCCAAACAGCTCGCCTACCTACTCAGGCCGACGTTTTTCGTCAGGTGGGTGCAGATATGCGTCTCTTTTTTATTTGTTGCCGTCCAGTTAAGTGATCGTTCACATCTTCAGGCGCTTGGGAGAGTTCTCTTCCGAGAAGACATTCTCAACGAGCTCACCGAACAACTCATTCAGGCGACTGACCTCCTCGATGGTAGGATTTTTCTTACAAAGGCATGATGGGTCCGCGTCAAACAAGTGGGTGAAACCACTTTTTCTGCCCACTCATGAAATGGGGGCTTGCACGATAAGCTCAATATGTTTCGCTCCCCTTCCTTCTCGACATCCTCGTCCGTCCGGAACATAATGGCGTCCGTGATCTCGTCGTAAGTTGATAAGGGCGTGCCTCGAGCGTATGATGATTTCTTGATTTTTTTTATGATATGGTTTTGGAGGGTTGTTTCGAGGTCCGGGGTGTTAGGAGGTGTGACGGAAGTACTGAAGAGCTTCATTGCGTAGAGTAGTAAGTGTGTAACATAGTAATTAGTGGTCAACGGAAAAGAGACACACTGGCACACATCATATGGTTGGGCGGTCAAGGTTCTCATCATTCCTTAGTACTTTCTTCAGAATTCTCGCTCTTTCGGCAGTTGAATCCCAATAATTCGTCATTATCCATTCAAGCTCTCCTGGTATGTCGTTCCTCCCCGGCAGAAATTCACTCTCGGTACCCTGATGGTAAGATTAGGCCTTCTGTGGAATTTTACCGAAGGCGGCACAGTGGAAAAACTAATCAAGGGCAAAATTGCTCACTGCCATGTGTCGTACGAATTTTCGTTTTAGTCTAAACACATACATTACAATGTGTCCAGACTAAAACGAAGATTCGTACATGACTACTATTTAAATGAGATATTAATCTGTAGATATAATACACAGATATATATTGGAAAGCTTGCGGATTAACAAAAGTATAATGGACACGCATAGCAAGGAAAGCAAGTCAAGAAAGTGGATCATCAGGCCGGAGTTTACGGAGGTCTCGTCCTTCTCGTCCTACGCCTTACTAAACTCGAACTGGGACCATCGAGTCATCCATTCTGACATTCATGAGTCATTTTACTGCCTCGTGACTGCCACGCGTATAGCGATGGCACACTAATCGGGGTGGTGTTACAATGTGGATAAACGGCTAAGTACTCGAGGATTTGGCTGGATATATTCGTGAGATCGGAAGCTTGAGGGCTTTAGAGCTCGTTAACCAGCGCATCAATTCTCGTATAGAAATAATGTAGTCACAGCAAAAAAAAAATCCCGTAGTCAGAATTGTATAGTTACAAAAAAAAGGTCCCGTAGACAGATTCGATCCCGCGGGCGAAGGTCGGAACGGCTGCCCAGCTCGTATCACGCCTGTGCGCTCAGACAACATCCACATGGACGACCACGACGGATACCAACTGTGCTACGGGACTATGCTTTCAAAACATACTGTATCGCATTTATGGCGTTGCTCGTTCGTACTGTAACAGCCTTTTTTCATCTCAACGCCAGTATATCAGGCCCTAGACAAGGTTGACGCTTCAAGCCACTTTTAAATTTATTTGCTGTTTAACGAATCATTCCGTTTCATTCCTCTTGTTTCCTCGAGTCGAATAACATCGTTACCGTTGGAGAAAACGCCCAAATCACCTGGGCTGACTCCCAAGATATCACTCCCACACTGTGGCTACGTTCTACTAGCGCTCCGACAGCTCCCTGTCACTTTCATTTATTCCTGAAGAAATGTTATGATTGTTGAGCCTGCAGTGGACGAAGTTTGGACATGGCGCATAGACCAGTCGTAGTTGAGGTGGATGTGTTGGTGGCACATCGCTGCATAGACCCAGGTCAATGCGTGCTGACTACCCCATTGTTCAGTAGACCCAAGAATGGTAGATACGAGATCTAGATTGTTGTTTTTTTTGTGCCCATCTTGCCATTCTAAGTCTTGTTTGTATTTCTCAGAAACAATTACACTGGACTCCGAGTCCAGTACAATAACACGTGTTATGGAGAGATCCAGAACTTGTTGTTTGTGTGTCAAGTAGATCCCATTGAGAATAGCCTATTGAAGACTTGGAACGAAAACGGAGATCACCGACGAGGATATCAGACGACAAAAGTTTAGCGAGGAAATCTCGATAGAATTGAACAAAACGCTAGCATGAACTGATTTTTTTTTTGTTGGGGGAGGTTGCTTGGAAGCGAAGAATATGTCTTACTGAGGAGACGCTCTGTTCGTACTGATCATACACCAGAGTCTGAAAACGAAAATGTGATATTGAGAAAACAGTAACAGTACGAGCATCACCCTATTGAAGACTCGGATTGAACTTGAGAGAGAGTCGAAGCTTTGAAGGTTTTGTAGGGTCATCCGCCAGATTTCCAGGTCTACAGCACAAAGAAGGACAGGACCAAAAAGGGGTGTCGTGTGGGGGGTGGTACGGCCACAACACATCCGCAGCATTTTTCGTGTTGAGATCTTGAGAAAAAACAAAAATTTGTGGAGCATGCCACAAGCAGGAGGCGCGATAGGCATTGTGTTTGTGAAGAAGTCAGGGTCATTCCACACTGGGAAAAGGGCGGGGCAGGAAATCGAGGCAGAAAATCAAAAACACTTGGTTGAGTACAATGAGTAGGTGCCATGCCGACATTGCCGATATTGTGCTTGGTCGCGTGGGATTCGCAAATCCACGTAACCGAACATTTCTCTCGTTAGCACAGACTCATCCAAGGACATATATAAGCCTTCCAATGCCTGCTCTCCACATCCTATACCCCTCCAATGCCCAACATGTCCAACATTTTTGCTCCAGGCGCAGGGCCAGTCCATCCAACCTCCTCTGCTATCTCCAACGATATCCGCATGTCCTCATCCGCCACTCAACCTCCACCTCAAGTCGTTCCTTCAACTAATAGAGGCTACCCCATTCTCCCATCTCCTACCTCCACCTTGCCCAACTCCGAGCTCGCATCCTTACTCGCAGATGCGAATTCCCAAATCCAGGTTCTCAGATCCGCTCTTAACGATGCCCTGACTTCTTCCAATTTCCAGTCGTCACAAGCTGCCAAGTTCAAGATTGCACAACTCGAAAAACACGTGCATGATGCAGAAATCCGTTGTGGTCAAGAGATTGCTCATCGTCTCGCTTTAACCGATCAGTACAACGGCTTGTGCCAGTATCTTGACCACGTCGAAGGTACTTCAGGGGGCGCCAGGGCTCGTATGGACGGTTTCTTTGTCTCTGGGCCGGGACCAGGGAATAGCGCTCAATCCAGCAGGACGAGACCGAGGAGTGACAGTATGGATGCTCACTCTCTTCCTCCTCCCAAACGCTCCAGGGTTGAAAACCCCAGTTCCTATTATCAAGTGAGTGTCGATCCCTTTAGTCTAAATCTCGGTTATATCACACATACTCATCGATCTTCAGCACCCTATTGACCCTGCCTATTTCGAGACCGTCAACCGTGCTCACCTTCCACATCAGATGTGTATCCCGCCTTACGCTACTCATCCACCACCACCACTACCACCGTCAGGAAACCAGAACCATTCTTCTTCCCGTCCCTTTCCCTCGCACGCATCGGCTTCGCACATGGTCCCGTTCCCTCAACATATCGTCCGTCATCATCAACCTGTCACGTATCCTCAGCAGATGCAAACTACGAGCTCTAACAACAATGGTCCAGTCATATCATTGCAATCGAACCACTCCACTCATTCACAGAACCAGTTTCACCATCTTAATCATTCCTCTCAACCTCATCAGCCGTCGTCCGATTCTCGCTCTCGTTCTTCATCACATATCCTCAACCGCTCCCGTTCTCTTTCTCAATCCGGTAAAGCTCCAGAACCAATGCTCGTTCAAGCGACTCGGATCGGAGGAGGAAAAGACTGTCCTCCAACCCAGGAGGTACCCGCGTCCGCTGCCGCATACCGCTCTCACTCTCTCCAACCCAACCCTACTATTTCCAGTTCTCTTCCTGTTCCTCGTTCCCGTTCCAACATCCCCGAGCCAGCTCGTCCAGTAGTAGTAGGCTCGGAACATCCCTCCGGACCGGCTCCCGCTCCGACACTCTCCAGCAGCTCGTCCTCCCACCGCGATCCGAAAGATCAGGAGCGTGACCCTACTAGCGAGGAGGGAAGGGACCATAACGATACTCAGCGTCCGAACCAACATCGTCCCCGTCCCTCTCCCACTAACCCCCTCCTCAACCCCGATCTTCCAACCCAACCACAAGTGAAAGTCGAAGATGACCAAATCGTCTTCAAGTTCATCGGCCACCGATACAAGTACAAGTACCCTCACAACGCCTCCGATCAAAGAATCTGTTTGCAATGCAAAAAAATCGGCAGTATCAACAAAGACGGAATATGCACTGAAGCATGGGGTCCAGGACCGATGGGTCCAGGGACATTTTGTAGATGTTGTAGGGAAAAGGTACTTAGAGAAGAGGAGAAGAAGAACAAGCAGAACGAGGCATTGGCAGCAGCCCTTCAACAAGCTCGACGACGACGACGACGACGACAACAACAACAACTGACTCTTCCTATGCAGGGTCTTAGTCGTCAAAACAGTAACCGTGACGTCGGTCTTGCTTCCGCAGAAGCTGGCGGGTCTAAAGGTCATTCGACGCCGTTGAAGAAGGTCCACTGGCATCTGCCGCCGTCTCCTTTTACTTCGCCTTTGTTCTTGTCCTGGTCTAGTGGTTCTCGTTATTCAAGTTCTGAAGGATCTCCCACCAGATCCTCCAGAAACATGGATGTAGACGCCGATGATGAGCTCGATGATGATGACTTTGATGACGAGTTGATGAATATGGTCAAGATGAGCCCGAGGGTCCATGCGGGAGTGGTCTTCGAAGATGGAGATGTAGAGGCTGATTTGCTAGAAGCCGTCGAGGCGGCTGAAGCCAATTGCAAACAGTGATGGTTTTGAAACTCGCATTGATGGCGTTGTTCCCTTTCTTTTGTTTTTGCTTCTTGCTTTTACCTTTACTATTTCATTTTCTCGTTCTCAACCGTTTCCGCATTTTGATATCTTAATCGATTCTGGACTAGTCACTTACACTAATTTTACTTACACTAACTTGCGTCGGAGGGCCGGTCTCTCCCACTACAAGTCTCACTCTCATTCTCTTGTGCTTCTCATTTTCTAATCCGACGCCGTAGCTTAAGTTACTCGTCATGTTGTCTCCGTAGGACTTTTACTGTATTGTTATCTTTCTCATATATAGTATCGTGCATTATATATACCCAATGCTGCTTGGACTATCTAGTAGTAACATGTATAGTACCTCTTTAGGTCTGTATGACACACTCCTTTTGCTTTAACCCAGCTATACTCAGAGTCGTGAATGAACAAGAATTTGAACGTTAACACTGGGAGCTACATCTACAAGCTCGCATGGGAAGCCGATAAAGGAAACATGCAAGAGGAAGCCAATTCTAGGAGCTTAGTACTTTTTTAAAAAAAGTGATTGGGGTGGCATTCTTTTCTTGACGGCGAAATGTTAAAGAAAAGGTTGTTGCATTTTGACGAACAACACCATACATCCGATGCAATATGTTTTAAAACCACAGTCCCGTAGCCCAGTGGTATCTATGTGCTCGTCCTAGGGGATGTGGTGAGCGTGCAGGCGACATACGAGCTGGGCAGCCGATGCGACCTTTGCCCACGGGGTCAATTCTGGGTGCGGGATTGTTTTTTTTTCTTTTTTTGGTTTGTCATTGTTCAACCAACAAGTATTTACGCGTCCACGGCATTGAACTACCATGAACTCGAAGTTTGTTTTTGATTCGTTGAAGGTCTGTATTGTACTGACTAGTCTGGTCTTAACCTTGAGTTTGACGATTCCAATATCGATTGAAGCTCACTCCGAAGCATTTTGACATCGAAGTTCATCTTAGTAGTATGCACATATATTCTACAAATATCCTGTTTTATTCCAAAAGTTCGACCCACTTTCTGGATTCGCGCGCGTTGATTCCGACTGTCCACTATGATAAAAACCGTTTGATCGATGGTATTAGACGCGAGACGATCATGAAAGACCTCACAGCTCTAGATCTCGGAACGGCGAGTTTCCATAAAAAAAATCTGAATCCGAGTCGATCCGCGGGCGATCTGCAGATCTGAATCTCGGCGACTTCGAACTGACTATTTCCGACGTTTTCTAATTGGCTTCGCTAATAAGGTTGGCAGGGGCTTTATACCCAACCCCGGGGCAACAAAAATGGTCAAAATCTCGCCACTGGGCTCGAGAGACAATATTGTTTGGTCTTTCTGCCAGAGTAACCGTCGAAAAGGATCCGATCGAAAAATTCGTCATCTAGTAAAAGAGAAGAGGCTAATATTCTACATTTTATGTCTCCTATTTCTTTCGGACTGAATTTCGGCGGATTGGTTCTGGGGTCCGCTCTGCTCTGGGTCATAGCCAAAGCAAAGATTCAATGGTTTTGCAATGTTTGACTATTTCTCTTCCTCAAGTCACCAGCTGATGAATAGACTCAGGTCATGATGGGATCTGCTTCTCGAGTGTTTTGGACACAGGTTATGATGGCATATCCTTTTGGCGCGATAGGATTGGCGACTGTTTTGGAAGTGTCTGGTGAGTATGGATATCGAGCTAGTCACACTCAAGGCTCAGTAACTGATAACCATGGTAACAGCCCTGACAGCGGCAGCCATAGCATCCAAGGATCCTTTGGTGTGTTTTGGTGCCCTAGTACTCCTCTTCTTGCCCACTTCATTGGCCTTCATATTCCTGTGGGTTCATCGACCATGGATAAAAAATGAAGCGCGTGCCCTACTCAGAATATGGAGTCATCTCCAGCACAATACGGATTCTATCATGTAATGGGTGGACCCACGTCAAAGATGCTGTAGCTTCGGAGGAAAGTCTTATGATTAGACGCAATATACTTCATATCCAGGTGTTGAATAAACATGTACGAAGACAACGAGCGAGGGACGAAGCTGGCTACTGAGTGCTCATTGAGGTTTTCTCGGTACTATAGTAGATTTTCAATTTCATTCTTTATTCGCCTCAGGCTTCGAATCCAATCATCGATAAGACCCCCCGTCACTTTTTTATGGTTTTGTCTCAGAAAGATATATTCCATATAATATAAATTCAATCATGATATTAAAAAAGTAAAACTTATGTGTTTCAGAGTACCTCTTTGATCCATTGTTGGATGAAGCGATATGTCTCTGGTGCTGTCAGATGCATGTTAAGACCATGACCTGTGTTCTCGGGAATATGCACCGAGAAGTTGCTCGCGGCTGGGAACAGTCCACTCGCAGTCGCGAGGACGTTTGGGGCACCACCGACAGGTGTGTTGCAATCGCCACCACAAGCTCCGCTGAACATGATTCAACGTTGAGACGCGAAGAAGATCCTTGCAAATTACTCACATGTCGTTCTCTCCTGTGACGACGGCTACGGGGTTTGTGTAATTCTGTGCGAGTTGGAATCCGTTAGGCATGGTCAAAACTTGTCCAATCGTGATAGTTGATTTGATCTTGATCGTTTCCTCGAAAATTTCTGATAGACGATTTTGTTTATCAATAACGTGAAAGGTGGAGTATCAGACAGAACATACCAGGATCGAAACCAGGATAAGCGAAAAACACTAGTTGTTCGTTCGTTGCATCTTCCGTGATCGTATAGGATGATTCCAAACTCCCTTCAAGTCGCGAAAAAAAAAATAATCAGTCCAGCGTTGAGTTCGGATCTTGACATCCTTTGAGGAAAGAATTTTACCGTATTTCTCTGGATCAACTTCCGATGCAATTTTTAGGTCAAAGGAGGCAAACGTTGTCGGCAGTCCTCCAGTAAAGGCAGAAAAGCCAGTCAAGACAGTCGCATCGAATAAGTTTCCATGCTCCGCAGCCAAAGAAAGCATTTGTATACTGATTAAAAAAGTTCGTCAATCTTTCAAAAAGATCTGGTAGATTTCAATAGGCAACAACATTTACCTTCCGTACGAGTGACCGAGCCCAACAATCTTACCAAAGGACAGTCTGGTTCGAAGGTAGTCTACAAGCCCAGTAGCGATGGCGGTTTCAGTACCAAGTTGGGCTTCTTGAATTCCATCAGGCTTGCTCGATTTTCCAGTGCCTGGAGTTATTGATGGTCAACGACACAAAAAGGCTATACCCAAACATTGCGTACTAACTCAGTCTGTCATATAAAAATATCGCATGTCCTGTCTCTAGTGCAGCTTCTGCGTAATTGTATTGCGATCCGTTCTTGAAGTTCCAGTAGGAATGATCAAAACCGGCACTGCGTCAAGATTTCATTGCATTAGTGGCTACGATACTACTAGTAGGAATACACAAATGTAATCACTCACCCATGAATAGCAAATTCCAAGATGCCGTCTGGCGCAAAATCATCGGGCACACAAAGTTGCGACCAGATGTCATAGGTCGCGTTGACGGTAGCAGGTCCGACTGTCACTTCGTTTCCGATCGTTGCGTTCAGATGGGAGATGTCGGCGACGAGACCGGTGAGTTCGATTTGACTTTGAGGCGCGGTCAAATTCAGCTTCACAGTACTCGCTGAGACGGTGATAGGAACCGAGAATTCAGAACAAGAGTATGCACCCGAGCGAGTCCTAGAGGGCACTGCAGTCGCGAAGGCGACAAGGGATAAGACAGAGAGAGGAATGACTGACGACGACAGAAGCATGTTTCCACTTGAATTTGATTCGACCTTGAATCGATTTCTTAAATATCATACCGTGTAGCCCCTCTACGAGACCATCGGTGTTCTGGCATTAAAGTGTTCAATACATACACCCAAATTCATAGTTAGAGCGCTTAACCGTAGTCGCCGTACGAGCCCATCCTCGCACGGTGACATGAGAACTGATCAGAATCAGTGGAAAATAGAAAACACTTTGTCATAGGTGATGAAAGCTTCGAGTTTGACAAGATTGCAATCTTTCTTCACAGCCATAAAACGTATTCACTACCTCGAGCTTAGGTGTTTCCATTAGCAAGCTTTGTGACAATCGAGGTACAGCCTACGTGTCTTCAGTTTCAAAGCTGTAGTTGTATTCAAAGCGTGCGTGATCTCATTAGCAAGCTTTTATGCTAAAAGCTACCAAACTTGCTGAAACTACCCCTTGGGCGGTGAAATGAATTCAAACGCTTACTCAACCCATCTTCTTCGGCCCATCTTTTACGACTTACACCTTACGAGCCCCCCCCCCATTAAGTATTGTCCGAAAAATAGGTGGGACTCGGAAAATGCGTCTCCGGGAAGAATCTAGTGCTCTTTGAACACGGTTGAGCAAAACGGTTTCATAACTCTTCCACTACCAGTCACAATTCCAATTTTACCTCCACGCACACGTTATGGTCAATCAAATCGCTTTAGGGTGGTCATCGACAGGCTACAGGATTTTCATGCAAAGAGTTATAAAAATGTTGAAAGCGAATACTGTTTGGGGCGGGCGGGATCGATGATGACGTGGCTCATGTAGTGGAGGAGTTATGAGCCCGTTTTTCTCAACTGTGTCACGCCAAACTAGTACGTTTTTGCCGACGCGTATTTTCCAAACGATAATTAGACTCCTCCTCCTCCTCCCTGAATCACTGTTAAAAACCGGTCCCTTCAAGCTTACATCTTCGCTATCTACTTCCTGGTTTTGGAGCGAAGGTACCGCGTTTTACGCTCTCTGTCGTTGTGAACGCGTCTTTACTGAGTCGTCGTTATAGCCATTGCGCCTATCACCCGCGGTTCTAGTGGTACTGTCCGAAGGTGTGTCATTTCACAAACAGCTTAATCCACCGTATGCACCTCGGTTGGGTGCAGTGATACGACTATGGCACGGACAAACTCCACCTCCTCTAGGTACTCTGCTGAGCCCTTTCCCTTTCCCATATGCGTTATCGAAGCCTCTTCCCTTCAAGTTGTTTGTGCTGTAAATTCTTCTCATCCCTGTACATGTTCTCTCACCCCTTGTATCTTTTAAAAGAAACCTTGCTTCATAGCTTCATGCAGTATTCGTATTGTTTTTTACTCCTATACTCATTTAAAATGATTTTTACAACTCCGATATCCAGCGGACCCGTCCCTCTTTGTCCGTTGTTCCATTACTTACGGAGCTTGCTGTTCGTCTCCTTCGTGGCTAAAAAATGGTATTTGTTTTCTGAAATACGACCTAGCTGCAGAATTGATTCCAGTGCATTCTAGTTTCCCCGATAGGACGTGTAGAACGTGATAAAAAAACAGGCAAATTCATACTCGAATGATTTCGATTTCATTCCTGGGTGCCGGACAATATATAATGATGACTTGAACATTCACTTTGAACAAGTATCGCGAGCTCGAGGACAAAATTATGTATAAACTGTATCCCAGGGCGTCTAATATTCGGCGTCTAACATAGCAGCCACATTCACATGATAAATCGCTGACACGGAGCATGGATTTTCACGCGTACGGTGATAGAATCCTTGTCTGACGGCGAATTCGCATGTTATTAGTTGGGAGAAAAAATGGGATACCGTAAAGGCGAGGATACATGCAAGTGGCAGGGAGGAGGAGTGCTACAGTACGAGAGCGTTTCGTCCAACGATGACGACTTTCTCTATGTAACTTAGTGAATCAAGAGGAATGAAACGGAATAATTCTTGGAAACAGCGCTCAACAAATTTCAAGGTGGCTTAAAAAGTCGTCTAGTGTCTACTGTATTGAGATGATGTTGAAAGGTTGTCACTATGCTACGAGCAACACCATAAATGCAGTACCATGTCTTTTGAAAGCGTAGTCCCGTAGCACAGTGATCTCTATCGTGGTCTTCCTAGTGGATGTTCTGAGCGTACAGGCGCGATACGAGCTGGGCAGCCGTTCCGGACCTTCGCCCGCAGGGTCAATTCTGGCTATGGGGTTTTTTTTTTGTAACTACATATTTTCATACGAGAATTGTTCAAACCTTCAGGCCTCAACCTTCTAACACGTCTCGGAAACCACATATGCGAAGAGTCAAAGCTGGAAAAGGAAAGGATTATATACACTCTCTCCACCCAAACTTGCGTTTGACTTAGGTGTCGAGTTCTCATTGGAATATACGACATTCAGAGTCCAGACGGTCTCCGTTTCCTCTTTGGATGTGATTCTGCCAGACCACTCTAAATCTCTATGATATCGATACACGAGGGTAGGTACAGCTATGGTCTCACTTCACTTATCATACTAGCATTCCTTAGCAATTTTCCCGGAATTCTCGCTCTTTCTGGATCCCATTAATGACTCATTGTCCACTAAATCACACGCTTGCCACAGAGTAATCAAGCTTCCATTGCTACATCTAATTCTACGACCTCTGACAACACGGCTTACAGCTTCCCAGATCCACCATGAACGTTATGATTATTTATAAGATACAGGCTCCGCCGATCGATTTACCAATCCCAGGAGACACCAAGCACCTTTCAAATTTAATTTTCCCTGGATCAAGATAACATCCGTCTTTATTACACCAGCGTGTCCGGTTTGTCCATAAGTACTAGCCCAAAACTCAACTCACCTTTGAAGCTGAAATACAAAAGTTTAAGCCTATTAAGCAAATAAACAAGTGATGTTGGCTAAATTGAGTTTTCCACTCTTCAAGAACCTCTGACTGAACGACTGAGTTAGATCAATATTTCCTCAATGATCCCCCAATTAAATCTCCCAGTGACAGGATGGTTGTGGTGTCTGGACCGGTGACTTCTTGACCGGTAACTTCTTCGAATCTTCTGAATTGTCGACTGGAGACTTCCACGCCGTGATGATACAACGTATGACACGCATCCAAGATGCTAGTTCTAGGGCGACATGAGGATTGAAATACAGCTCGCGCTACAATACTGTGGTACAGACAGCATGAACATAGAAAGACCGAGTCTCCATTTAGTCTCTCAAAGTACTTTCCTAATAACGTAAAATAAACTATTCATATTATTCATAACGATGATTTCAATACTCCTTAGCTACTTATGATCCTCTTCCTTAGGGATCAGATCGAGAGCAATATTAAGAATGTTCGTCCATGACAGATGCTCTGGTTCAACTTAAGAAAGCACCGAATCTTGAATTCCCGGGCTTCTAACTGAACGTCAACGTTGACATCGGACTTGACTAACTTGATGTCCGGAATTCTTCATTTTACTAAGAGCATTTATGCCTTCAAGATACTTGGCTTGGGAAATATGTTTTTAAATCTAATAGAAATCAATCCTGAAACTTCAAATACATCCTACAGTTAGTAAAATTTTCTATTGGTCATGAATGGTTCTTCAGATACTTGCTTCAATCATGTCGTAGTAATAGAACACGGAAGACATCAAGACTCTAGAAGCTCAACAAGTACAAGCTGTTGTGCTTTCTGTCTCGTGGAGATAGACCTACATGGGGGAAGTTGCTCCAATAACACATTCAAATTGAAGGTGAAGAAGTCCTGAATGTTTTGTGGAATACTTGGCTTCAGAACCGTTTTATTAGATAGAAGACATCCGGATTCTAGAAGCTTCGATCGATATATCCCAGCGGTCAAGCTATCTGTCTCGTGTAGAACTACATGGGATAAATTTCGAATTGCTCCCAAGAACAGAAATCCGAATTCAATCCAAGATATTCTTCGGACTTGAATGTTTTTTTCAGGTTGCATACAAGTTTATAACCTTATCTCAGAGGTGAAGAGGTATAAAAGCTACCTCAGAAACAAGATTTAAAGTCAGACTCAAAATGAATCTCTCTACTGTTCTCAAGATCGTGTTCTCTGTAAGTGCAACTTCTCAACTTCTGCTTGGGTTTTTTTCACCAGCGATTCAGGCTATCGCTCTCGTTGCTTCAGCTGAAGCTGCAGCAAACAGTTTTCCAGTCCAAGCTGTCGGTGACATTGTCGCCGTCCGATCTGAGAACAGCAAGAGTGTAGGCGCCACCCATGTCTTTTTTCAGGACAGAAGCGGGGTCATCAACCGGCTTTGCACCACGGACGCCTTCGTACGGGGAGGTACTCAAGATCCGGAATGTACTCCACAGCGTAACGCTGTACCTGCTGACGAGGTGTTGTTCGGAACACCACTTGCAGCCGTGACTTTGACCGGTCCCAACGGTGGTTTCGCTGGGGTAAGTAGTCATTTGACTTTGAAAAAAAAGGCACAATGATGGATTCATATGAATTACTTGAATGTTTTTTTAGAATCACGCATATTTCATTAAACCCGACTTCACCTTGGGAGAGTATAACCACAGTTCGAGCCCAAAATTTGGAACAGGATGCACTACATGCATTGACAATGAGAAATTCCAGGTGCAACCTGGCTCCACAGCTCTATACGCCATCGCCACCACTGAGAAGCCTGCTTTCCAGCTCAGAGTGGGTTTTGTCAGTGCAGCATCTCCTGGTACAGTCACCGAAGCGACATACAATGCCAATACTCAGAAATGGTCGCTTGCTACCATGCCCAACTGATTGCTAATTACTACTTATTCGAGTAATAGCCTGAGTGCGTTTACTTTTTTGGCTTGCATGTAGTCAGTAGTAGCCTGGAGTCTAGGTAATACTACTGTCATTAATGTTTGCGGTTTCTGGACTCGTGAAATCGGTAGTTTCCATGGACTCCGGTCCTCGCATCACTACTTTTCGACCGTTGAAAATAACTCATCAGTTCTCGGGACCGCAACTTGAAGTAATCGAGGTTCGGTAAAAGGGTAAAGTCATGACAAAAATCGCCGGTGTTTCTGACACGACTTTTTATTCGTCTCTTTATACTTTTCCATACTGCATCAAACACCGGGAAGTGTTAGGATGAATTGAGACTTAGAAAAAAGCGTTTTTGACAAAAGCGAGATCTGGCAAAGGCGAGGAGTATACAAGCGCCAGGGAATGCTCATAGTAGGTCACAGCTGCTTTTCTCCCAACAATAATCGATGGTTCTGTTTTACCCAGGGAAGCTTGGAAGACGAATGAAATGGGGCGAATCTTTGAAAAAAAAGAAAGCAATAAAATTTCAAGGTTGGCTTGAAGCATCCATCCCAGCTTTGGTTGAAAGCGTGGTCGAGGGTCTACTATACATATTGAGTCTTAAAGACGATGTTGAAAAGTAAGGTTGTTGCGCCAACGACGAACAACAACACCATAAATTCGAAACAATGTGTTTTAGAAACCACAGTCCCGTAGCCCAGTGGTATCTATGTGCTCGTCCTAGGGGATGGTAGGTAGGTAGGTAGGTAGGTTACTCGAGTAACGCATACATGATGCGCGGAACCATAAAGGTTCACCCGGTAACGCCAGCTCAGCAGGGGCAAACGCGCGGTAGACCCGTTGCTCAACTGACGTCTGGTGCTACAAGGTAATAGTACGTTACCAGTAGCTACGGTACTGCGAATTACGTGCAGTCATGGCAAGCGCGAGAGTAGTGTAGAGAGAGAACTAGTACTAAAGTCAAATAAGAAAGGACCGCAACAGGGAGACATTAAAAAACCTCTGTGAGGAAAAAGTCTGCCACTGTGCGGGGGAGAAGCATAAAAGTAACTGTCGGACCAAAAAAAAAAAAAAAAAAAAAAAAAAAAAAAAAGAAGAAAAGAAGTACTACTCTCGTTCATCTTCAGGCGACTCATCAACGCGTGCCACGCCGTTCAAATCTTTCCATAATTTAACACATTCATGAACAAATTTTGCCGTCCCCGCAACACGCTCCCAGTCAAAAATCAGAGATTTGAGTAATGCGAACACTTCCATATCCGTGCGTATAATCTCAGACGAGATCTTTAGTGCATCCAGAAGTTCGGATCGGAGACGTATTATTTCGACCAGACTCGGAGACGTACACTGGAGGAGGACGTGTTCTGGAGTCTCGTAAGAGGAGTTACAGTGACGGCATTGTTTAGAAGTTATGTCATCCCCATCAGCCTGTGTTCGGCCTGGTGAGGCACGAAAGATGAAGGGACTGACACACCCACACAATAAACGCGTGATAGTTCGACGATGTCGGTGGTTCTTCACATTGAGAAGATAGTGTCGAAAGCAAAGGACGGGGGAGGAAGGTTTGTTGTCAGTATCTGGATCAACCGGCTCCACCCGGTCCCGGAGAAGGGATAACCTTCCAAAAGAGTTGATCTGAGATAGTAACCATTCGCTTGAGGTACTCTTGATTACTTTTATCAGCGCGTCGATAGTAGCCATCGAGATCTCATCGATTACAGGTAAAAATGGTCGACGATGTTCCACTCCAGGCAAATGACGGATCACGTAGTCGACGTCGGATAACCAGCTGGGGGAGCCCAGCTCCCGAAGCAGGGCAGAGGTACGGAGAGCAAGGGATGCATAGTGAGAGACGGGTAGTTGAATAAGATATTGAAGGTATGAGAGAGCGAGGAGCAGACGTCGGACACGGATTGGGCGTAGAGCCGTTTCCGTAAATAAACCTGTCGTGATCGAGTTTTTTGGGAGACCCAGCATGCGACGTAAGAACATATGCTGTTCGTCCTCGAGCATCGCAATCCCCTCTCTTCCCACATCAATGACTACTTCTGCCCCAGAGATTAGATGGCAGTCGACAAGTGCAGTGTATAGCTCTTGAGACTGTTTTGGAGGCAGCCTTCCACGCCCAACAATTCTCTCTGTCCCGAGGAGTAGGTGAGCTGAGGTACGAGCTGCACGTGCCTTACCAGAGTAGAAGTCGATAAAAATGTCCTTATGGGTCGAAGTGAATGTAACACCGACGTATTTGAACTTTTCGACAACATTCAAAGGTGCCCCATTGATGGAGAAATTGGGGAGCGGTCCAGGACCAAGATTACCGAAAATCATTACTTCAGACTTTGACGCGCTGAGGGACAAGAAGTTGTCAAAACACCAAGACTGTACTTCATCGAGGTGACGTTGTAGGCCAGCAGCTGAACGCGATATTATCACCATATCATCCGCATGCTCCAGATGAGATATAGGGGTGCCAAGGAGATCAGCATCATCGGGGTCGAACTTGAGTGCAAAGGAGGACAGGTAAAGATTCCATAGCATCGGAGATGCAGGGTCACCCATAAGAACACCGGAGCCCGCCTCGAATTCCTCCGAAAGCTCCCCGTCTAGTGTTAGGATGTACCTCATGCGGGCATACACCGCCCGAAGCCAGTCGTAATATTTGCCCGTGAGACCAAGATCCTCCAGTCGGTTCCACAGCGCATTCTGATTTGTGGAAGGGAAGGCGTTCGAGATATCCACAAATGCAACATGTAAGGTTTCGCCTCGAGATCTTGACTTCTCGATTAAGGTGCGAAGAATGAAAGCATTGTTATTGGTGCGGTAGTCTCTACGGAAACCATTCTGAGATGGAGGTAGAATACCGCCGAGCTCCGCTGCAGAAGTTAATTTATTGAGCACGATGAGGGTCGCAAACTTGAGTAAGCAGCTTTCGAGAGCAATCGCGCGATAGTTGTTGGCATCAGAGGTATCCTTGCCTGTTTTAGGGAGAGCTGAAAGGAGAGTGGTGAGCCATGCTGAAGGGACATCACCCGAGGCAAAGCATTCCTGGTACAGTTCACACAGGATCTCGTTATCAGTGTCCATGATTAAGGAGTAGGTGCTATTATCAACCCCAGTAGTTTCCGAGTGTTTACCGCGCCTCAGGTATGCCTTCACTTCCTCGATGTCCGAAGCCGAGATTTGTTCATTGAGAGTTTGAAAGACAGAGGGTTGTGATCGGGGACCCCTTTTCTCAGCACGCTCATTTTCTCGAAGGAGACGAGCCTCGTTGAAGTGCATCTTGGAAGGGTCAGGTGGATTGAGACGTGGGCGGAAACAGGAGTAAAGCTCGTCCATGGACACGGCACTTGGGGGTAGGCATTTGTAGCGTAGTTTCTTGTACAAACGCCAAAAGAAACCGGGATTTGAAGAGGCTTCCATGAGGCGACGTAGAATCTGGTCTTGCAGTTTGCGCTTGAAAGCGCGTCCCCGGTTATTTATGGATTTATATGAGAAGTTCTTGGAAGAACCCGATTTGGCAACGTTGTTGTGAGTGTCGTTTGGGTTTGGGAGTGAGGTTCGGATCTTCAATTGAGAAGTGGGATTACAGAGGAATGCAGCAGGAGCAGGTTTGAGCATGGAATCCGAGTGTGGGACCGGTAACGGCTTCAGGCAGCCAGCATTAGCGAGGCGGTCAGCCTCATCGTTATGTTTGTTACCGGAGTGACCCTTCACCCAGAAAAAATGGAGAGGAGCAGACCTAGCACGAATCCAGGCAACGATCGACTTCATCACATCCCCATTTGTGCATACCCAACCGCATTTGGCGTGCATAGGCGCCCAGTGAGTCAAAGAATTGATAACGTACTGGGAGTCAGTGTAAAGGTGGAGTGGACGATCCAATGGAGCGAGCTGCAGTGCAGTTAGAACCGCATAGAGTTCAGCCCGGTTATTGGTCTGGGGGCCAGATACACGTTCAGACCTATTGAGTGCATTGCGATGACCGAAGTAAATGCCTGGTGAGCGTGCAGGCGTCATACGAGCTGGGCAGCCGATGCGACCTTTGCCCACGGGGTCAATTCTGGGTGCGGGATTGTTTTTTTTTTTCTTTTTTTTTGGTTTGTCATTTTTTTAACCAACGAGTATATGCGTGTCTACGGGGAACTACTAAGCTGGTGATAAGGTCTGTGGTATAATTTTTTTCCCTTTGAAACGACTAGCCCATAGTCTGGCGACAAAGAGTCAGAAAATAGGAAATCGAAGCAAAGATTGAAAGAAAATTGAGTTCTCTTGATTATGAATACATTTGACAAGGGTTGAACAATCTCGTCTACGAAAGACCACGCTTCCAACTTTATACTATCCAAAGAGATCATCCCATTATCTCAAAAACAGACACAAATGCGTAGTAGAGCAAGGCTGAATAGCGATAAGAGCTGAGCGCTGAACTATTGATATATGCATATGAAGTACGGCGGACTGCTGTACGTAAGGGTTGTCACCTCCGCTCCCAAAATATCGAGAAGAATAAGAATAAGAATATCACAAACTTCGCCCTATCGAGCATAATCGCACATCAGAAAATTCCTACCCGCAAGAGCCGAGACGTCTTAGGAGTCCTAGTGGATTGTCCAAAAGAACGGCCTCACATCGATAGCACTGGTTCAAAACAGAAATAAAAGGAAATAGCAGAAAAATGGTTTAGTATGTGACGCAAGAAGGAAGATCTGCATCCAAAAGTGCAGCAAGAGGAAGACGTGGTCGATGTAGAAGGACAAGGACATGATTCGACGCAAGAGCGTATGACTCGAAGAAGGATCTTGTCCGAGGAAAGCAGGCCGGGACGTAGTCGATATCAAGATGTCTATCTGAACGCGGAAGGACTCGGAGTGGGACGCAAGATTTGTTGGGGAGGGCCTCGTAGTAATAAACGACCGCTGTAATGGCAAGAGTTGGACTAGATAAAGACAAAGAAAATCGAAACATGCTTACCAGCTGCTAACTCTAAGGGAGGAAAAGCATACATATCGGTCGTGAAGGATGCCGATGAGCGCTTGAGCACATGCAAAGCCGGAAAGCAATTACTCAAGTACTCACGCGCACGTTTGATTCCTGCCCCACGACCAATGGTGCCTGAGCAGAGAAAGGCGGGTCGCATTCTAACCCCCTACTCACCGCGCCCACGCCAGGAAACTAGATGTCGAGGAACATCCTCTCGAAACTTCCACGAGCCTGGCAACCACAAACAGTGAGCCAGTCGGATGTAAATAGGGAATATAAAACGCATATAGTCAACCTTGAAAGAGTATCGGCGGTTGCGAGGAAGAGTTTTTAGTTGAGCTAAGGCTCGAGCGGGCGAGGTTTGGGATATTCCGAGGAAAGAGGTCTGAACACGTCAGTCACGACTTTTATAAGCGCGTTTGGAACTCCCACGACTGCCAGGTCACAAAATAAAAATAGCAATGTTGAACGTCTGTATTCCGAAACAAATCAAGTTTTGTTTTTTTGATTCGTTGAAGGGCTGCACTGTACTACTCTGATATAAACCTCGGGCTTGACGATTCAAGTATTCATCGAAGCCTTAACGTAAACGCTTACGAGCACTCCCAAGCATTGACCTCGAAATGCTAGTTCAGACAACTAATCTTAGTAGGATGTACGTAAATATTTCTTTAAAAAATTCTTTTCCTTCCAATTGCAGGCAATACGTTCCGTCTCCCAGAAGTTCGATCCACTTTCTGGATTCGTACGTTGACCCGCTGTGATAAATCGTAGATTCGTAATTAGACGATCATGACGGACATCGATCGGAAGTTCTAGATTTCGGAACGGCCACATAAAAAATCTGAGTCTGAGTCGATCCGCGGGGAAGAGTTTATACAGAATTGGAAAGAACGTTCGAACGCGATCTGCAGATCTGAACCTTGGTGGCTTCAACTGACTACTATTTCCGACGTTCTATAATTAGCTATGCACCCGCTTTACACTCTTAGAGTCGAGCGCTAGTATGAAAATTCCAGCAAACCCGGGGAAGAGTAGAAGAAACTACAGAAGGGGAAAAGAGTAGAATTTGAACAAAAATGGTCATGTAATTAAATAAGAACCTTGGCAGTTTACTACTCCCAGATGGAAAAGTCTCGCTTCTGGGAGAGAGAATACTATCCAGAATCATATGATTGCAACTTTCTTTCCTCCGAAGAATCATTGAATTCCCGATCAAAGATGCGTCAACCAAAAAAGATGCCAGCCACATTCACATGATAACAGCTAATCGGACTGGCGTCGAGCGTTGAGAGTCGATGCTCCCTACCTTAGATTCTCAGGGTAATACAACCTTAGCGCGAGCTATGCTACTACTGTAGTACGTTGTCAGACGGCTAATTTGCATAATTACTGACTGGGTTTGGAAGAAAAGTGGGATCCGGAAAAGGCGAGAATACCAAAAGTGACAGGGAATCGGAGTGTAGCTACAGTGTAAAGAGTGATTGGGAGTCGACCCAGGTGATTCGGGCGGTTTCTCCAACGATAAAGATGTTATTCAACTCGGGGAAACAACAAGGAATGAAACAGAATGATTCTTGGAAGCAGCGCTCGATAAATTTCAATATGATTTGAAGCGTTGTCTAGAGCCTAATATTCCTGAAAAAGGCTTGTTACAGTACGATGAGCAACGCCATAAATCTAGTACAATATCTTTTGAAAGCGTAGTTCCGTAGCACAGTGGTATCTATCGTGGTCTTCCTAGTGGATGTTCTGAGCGTACAGGCGCGATACGAGCTGGGCAGCCGTTCCGGACCTTCGCCCGCGGGGTCAATTCTGGCTACAGGATTATTTTTTTTTTGTAACTACATCATTTTATATGAAAATTGTCAATCCAAACCCTCAAGCTTCTAATAGACCGCATTCGCAAAGAGAAATATGGAAATTGTTCTGCGCTTAGAGACGACACGTTCTGCATTAGGCCCCACCGGGCCCCATTATCCAAAATTCTACAGGAAAATAACCAGTTGAAGGCATAACACACAAGAAGAGCCGCGATGCAGACACAAGTTGTTTTCCCAAATTTTATTAGCTCCATTTCCAAATTTCTTTAGCCCCATTTCCATTTTTCTGAGCGGGGCCTTCAAATTTCTCTTTGCGAATGCGGTCTAATGTCTAACCTTTCTCGGAAACCATACATATCCGACCAGATCCCCGAAGAACCAAAGCGGGAAACTTAAGAAAAGGGATTATACATATACACTCTCTACGTATACGCAAATTTGCCATTTGCCCTACCGACTGGATGTGATTCTTCTAGGTCATTTTCTATGATATCGATACACGAGCCTAGGTATATTTTTGGTCGATGTCTCGCTTCACTTATACTATCCATGAAGTCAAGTAAGCCACCGCAAGCGTGGCAAGTATGGAGGCCTTGAAAAGAGGTCAAAAGCTTCTGATCCAAACAGGACCGATTGGTAATAAAGGTCTTGACAAACAAGACCAATTGGTGACCGACTGTCAGTCTGTCAAGGCAAAAACTTGCATGTAAGGACGATTCCTTTCAGTCGGCCTCGTAATTCTCCTTTTTATTAATTTTATTTTATTTTGCTGATTGAAGGTGAGACATGATGCCTGGCCTCTTGTAATTCTCATTAGAAGTCGACTTCACTTATCCAAGCGGTCCGTTTTCACTAAACATAATTTTTTTCAGTGGACGCGTGCAGCGTTCCGCAAGAATTTTAGTAGCCAATATATTGGTCACCACAGAGCTATCGAGAAGGAATCAAGAAAGCATGATGTTACAAAGATTCGAAGGGAATAAGATCATGAAGTTCACCATTGTACTGTTGTCATTAAAATTTTTTGACTCTAGAAGCTATTGGAAAAGTCTACTGGAGAAAAGTAAGGAAGTTACTAGTACTTTAACCAACGTGAATCCATCCCAAATCGAAATAAAGATAAACTTTTATCTTTGTTTCGATTTGGGATGGATTTATAGAGGATTCCACTAAAGTGTTCATCGACATCTTGCAGACTTTTCGATATTTGTTTAATCAAGTTATTTATTTAATATCAGCCATGATCTGTATTACGCCCGAATATGCATAAATCTCTTTAAGAATCTCGAATAATATTCATGAGCCATATGATATATGAGACCTCTATCACTACTGACCTCCGGTCAGTCAGATTTGAGGTCCCCCTGCAATCGAATGACTTCTCTGGTGCAATGTATCCTTGACTTTGAGCACTTTCTAGCTGTGTCTATGGTTGTCAATTTAGTAGTTATCTATGCCCACTAAGGCCTTTTGACCTTCATTGAGCAGCAATTTTAAAGTCCCCCCCATTTAACTGAGCAATCCTCCTGTTACAGACGACACAAGTTACAAACTGTCATACACACATTTACATTGATGTACTTACTTCTGTATGGTCACCAACATTTTTTACTTGAATCCTTGAGCAACCTTTGCAAATTCCAGAAGATGTATTGACAGTATCAAGCTGACAATGTGTTTGCAATAGTCAAAAAAGCCCTGACTGAGCAACCTTTCTGTTACTAAAGCTGGCATATCGTGTGCATTTCTTGAGTATCCGCGAATTTCGCTTAACAGATAGTGCGGCCTTCTTGTATTCCGGTCTCTCCTAACGCTGACGCAAACCTTAGCCTTACAGGTCATAGAATTAGACTTTGTTGTAGTAACGGAGGCTTCATTACTCGGTGGAAACGTGTGATTGACTGGATAATGAGGAATTTATGGGATCCAGAAAGAGCGAGAATTCTGGGAAAATTGCTAAGGAATGCTAGTATGATAAGTTAAGTGAGACCAGAGCTGTACTTAGCCTCATGTATCGATATCATAGTCTATAGAGAAAATTAAATTGACCTGGGAGAATCACATCCAATGGAGACTGTCTGGATGTCGAGTCGTAGTATATTCCAACGAAAACTCAACATCCAGTCAGTTCCAGGGAGTTTGGGTAGAGTGCATATAATCCATTCCTTTTCTAGCTTTGGCCGTTCGGAGATCTGATTGTATATGTCAAAGCGATTAATAAATGTCACATGTCACAGGCACATCACCTTGAGGTGCTACAGTATCTACAGAGTAATGGTCCATAAAGTATATAGAGTAAAGAGAGACAATGATACAATAATGATGGAAACAGCCACAGAATGATAATCTGGTATCTAAGAGACATCAATATGCACAGTAACAGATATGAGCTGTCATCAGAGAATGATAGATCAAGAAATAGAAGCCATATGGTATCAATGTCCCTTGGAAGTAGCAATATATCAAGCTGCGAATCAAGGTGTTTGTGTTTCACCATAACAACTGTCAAAGCTCAGCAATCGCT
This sequence comes from Dendrothele bispora CBS 962.96, assembly GCA_004369135.1. Lineage (NCBI taxonomy): Eukaryota > Fungi > Basidiomycota > Agaricomycetes > Agaricales > Dendrothele > Dendrothele bispora. The sequence goes on along the minus strand of ML179054.1, from coordinate 67,667 downwards.
ACGTCAACAAATTTTGATTTCACTGAGGGTATATCAGTACTCAGGTCAGTACTGGAAAGAGCTAACATATCACATCCCTTGTTTCTCAGAATATGCCAACGATCAATATTTTGGCAGTGATGTTGGTGATGTCTGTAGGTGTCTTTCTCTGGTGCATATCGCTACAATTCTTAATTGCCTTTTAACCTATTAGGTTGAATATTTCCTCTATGGTGAGTGCTCTCTGAGAAATCGATTTCCTCTTGATAGAGTATTTTTCTTTTCCGAAAGGAAAAATAGCTCTTCCCTTTTCATAGGTTGTTGAATCTTGTATTCTAGGTCTGTATACTACCCTCTTCATTCTTTCAATTTGGATTCTCCGACATGTCCCTCCCACAAAGAACATGAGTCCTGCTAGCTCAAAAACAAATCAACTGCATCTCACATCATTGGTTGTGATCTTCATTCTTACAACCTTTGCTGTTATCCTCCATTCAGTATTGAATGGACAGCTAATTCTTCAACAAGGTGCCTCCAGAGAAAGTTCATTCCCAAGGCTGATCAGTAATCTAACGTGAGCATTGTCATTTTTTCATGTTTTCTGGATTAACATCGTTGAATGAATGTAGGATAGCAACATTGTTGATATGTTTGATCACAAGGTTAGTGTTTCTCCATGTACAAAGAATCGAAATCTAATTGTATGCTAGTTTTGTCACAGACTGTTTGATTGTAGGTCTTCTAATCAAATCTGTGTATTTGGATTTATTATCTCACCTCAAGAACTTTCAGGTCTATCGCATGTACTTAATCTGGGGCAGAAGAAGAAAGGTGGTAGTGGTTCCGTTTACCATTTCTGTGTTAAACCATGGTAAATTTCTCGAAAACTATTGGACCAAATTTATCAACCAAAAATTTGATTGGTTTCAAAGGCTTTGGGTTTATTGCGACCTTTTTCAGTTTACCTCAGAGAGACAAACTGAAATCTCATCAAGGAAATATTTTTGAGGTGGTATTCTTTATGATTAATCTAGTAAATAATATAGTGATCACTTCACTCAATGGTATGAACTCAAGCTCCTTACCCTCATAATTCTGATGTCATTCCTCACAGCTCAGAGAATTTGGAAGATAGACAAGGGTGCAAAAAGCAGACCTGGATTGAAATCAAGCAGTAATTATTTTCGCAAAGTCATCAGAATAATGTGAGTATTTGTTGTTCTACAAACTGTTCAGAGGTTTGATACCTGATGTTTTAGAGTTCAGTCTGGCATTTTATATACAGTGACACATGTTGTGGTGCTCATAGTCATTGTAAGTCATACAACGACTACCCATATTCCAATGTTCTTGCCTCCTCTGGTCAGTGGTATATGGTCACACTCAAGATTTGAAAACCTCTAATTTCTAAAATTTTGCTTGATAATATCTTAGGCGTCAGTCCCTACTCTGATTATTGTGCAAGCTGGACTTGAGAGGACAAGAGAAAACACAGAAGACAGGTAGAAAGTTGGCAGCCTCAACCTCAGGCTGAAGACTGTAATGGTACTGAATTTGGACAGAGAGCAATTATCATGCGGCCAGAGCTTACATAGGACTCATCCTGACTACTTGACTGAATGGACATTTATGCATTACTGTACAGGCCTCGCAATCGCAACTCTTCCTTGCTAAACCCACAAAATCACCTTCCTCGCTTTCGCCTATAGCACAACAAGCTACCTCTAAGTGGATTATACAACCCAACCCTTCTAGGCCATCGACGATAGCAGAATGTGAGCTTGCATCCTCTGCACTGCCTGCAGTACCATCTGCCTCTCACCTCTTTTGCGCTTCCAGTTGACTATCGCTTTCTTCCGCACTAGCATGGGAAGCCAAGATGAGGAAGAAGCTTAGCCTTAAGCTTAGTTCCTCTACCTCTACTGTCACTACTACGGCTACCTCTACTGTTACTGTGTCTCTCGCTCTAGTAGTATTCTCGACATTCTTGCCCTAAAAACCTAAGACGCTTTGCCTAATTTCCCGAAACCCGAGTCTACCTATGAGGTCTCAAAAGCCCACAAAGTCGAAAACCTCAAGGTAAACCCTACGGATCCTCCCTCCTGCACCAATCTCCGCTCGTCCTGCCCATAACTTGTTACTTTACATTAAAAGCCTGATCAACTTACTACTAGCTGCAAGGTATGGTGCCCAATCCAATCCCTTAACCAAACACTCATCATCATCTAACTCATCACCCACGTCTACAATAAATTCATATTCATAGGGTAAAAAAAATCGAGATCCAATTTCGCTGGGAAGGATATTTAAACCGTTCCATAAACTTTCGGGTTTCAGATGTCAAAACCCTTAGAGGGGACACGCAGCAAGTGGAGCTGCGTCGTAAGTTCGGAGAAGGAGAGTGCGATGGTGACGCAGGTGAAGGGCGGCATAGCACCCCCGCTCCAGGAGCAACAGTGCATCGCGATGACGAAGGTGCAGAAGAGCGGCATGATCATGACTCCGCTTTGAAAGGTAAATGTGATAGAGTTGGGCGCGTAGAAGATCCATACGAACTGTGTTTTTGATAAAACCTTGTATGTCAACTACTATGCAGAGCAGCAACATGGGCAAGGCGTGCAAAATAATGACCTGAGAAACCTTAACTAGCTAAACATGATAGAACATTTACATGATCGTGCATGAGATTGCCGAACAACATCGTCGCGTCAATTGCTAAGATAAAATGCCACACTGATAATAATATATTAAATGTTCTTACGCTCTGAACTTACATGATACTTGTTCACTTGTGCGACCACATTGTGCTCATTTAAACACTACCCGTTTATGCGTCAAAAAGCAGCGACTCCTCTTTACCACCGATTTAAAAATCAACCCAGTTCCGAAGGCTTCAAATGTACGACTCAAGGTGCTTTGTCGTCAGTTTTAAAGACGCTTAGTTTTGTTAAATGTTAGTCTCGACTAAGTCTCGCCTAGCTGTGTATCGATGGACTCCCGCTACAACCATAACCCCTAAGCCTCCCAATTCCCCTACGTTACCTTAAGAGTTTTATTTAAAGTTCCACCGAGTTTCGCAACGTACGGTCGAAACCAACTCTACAGCAGATCCCGGATTATATGACTTCAACGCTAATTTTCCCAACAATTTCGTGCTTGCTCGTTGTGGTATTTACGCTATGTTACATAAGACTTTTGCATCAGGGCATCGTGTCACCATAGACAGCACCAGCAGGTTCACCTACAACAGACTCGCGTGTCCGCACTATGCACGACCAGTCGGCAAGGCTGGAAGCGGGCGCCCTAGTTAAGACCGATACCCTAATGAAAAAGAAAAAACGACACTGATGGCACTGCATAAAGATATGCTTTTAACTACGCGACGGGTTCGAAGGTTAACGTTGGTAAGAGTCCTTAGTGTATAGGCCGGTTTAGGAGCTCACCGGCAATAAATTGTAACATTGTGATAGGCGAAAAAACTGAACGAAAGGGACGATACGCACAGGGAATAAGCTATGAAAACAATTAGACGTTCGGGAAGGTTACATATAGACATGTATAGATGTCCACTTATATTAATAAAATCCCATGCCACAGCTAAAACTATCATCGATACATTGTAATACATGCTTAAACGAAACCCTTGCAAGAATTAACTAGAACAACAAGTAAGTAGAGTAAGAATATCAAGATAAAGTACGAATACTAATGTACCCAGCAGCGAGTTTGAAGAGTTAGATGGTGCTCTAGTACCTACGGGAAAGAAATGATGGCGTGTCGGAGTTAAGAAGTTGGACAATGATATCCTCTAAATTTATCAAAGCTGAGAATTATGTAGAGATCAAAGTTTGGGCTTCCTTTAAAACACTAACAACTCGGATGTCACCTGTTTCGAACCTTTACCACACATCTGATCAGGTTTGACTCTACACCCACTTACACAACCCACGCCAGCGACGTATCTAGGGTCAGTTTCGTATAACTAGTGGGACAACGAGTCGTGTCTGGGGTCTTCACATCCGTACTCTAATAACAAAAGAGAAAAAAAACACTTTCACGTTACCGATAAACCATAAACGGTAAAGAAGAAAAAAGGGCACAGAAGAAAAGAGAAAAAAAAAAAGCAAAGAATCTTTGTTAATATGCCCTGAGGCTCAGGTCATGTTATTTGTAGTACCTCTCTAGTTTTTGAATAACACACACGCAAATTCTATCTAGAGTAACTCTTATTGGATCGATCGATCAACTTGCTTTTGCTTCTAGTGCTTACTCCTCTGTCTGCTGTTTTCGGAAATTGAACCTTTAAAGTTATCTTAACTTTTTTCTATTCGTACATCTAGAAAACAACATAAAAGAAGAAAAACCTTTCCTTGACTGGTCTTCGCTTCTTACAGAAGGACTTCTTCGCGAGACAAGTATAACTTAACTAGTATGTGGTCTCAGACGTTTCCACTATAGCTTTTTGCCGTCGAATTGTCCATGCTCGTAGTAGGGTAATTCTCCAACTTGAACTCTCAGCTTCGAAACTTATAAGACATCCGAGTGGGCAGCTTATGGACCCACATGTCGTGTTTCTTTTACCCCTTACCCAGAGCTCACCCCCAACCATGCGGGTGTTGTGTGGGTGTCGTAACTGCGTGGCGCAACTCTAGAACCCTTCAGTTATTTGTTTTCAAACATCTCGTATGTTGTTCGTCCTCCGCATCATTTAGAGCATAGACACCCCTTCATCTCAACTTCTATATATACCGTTCTCCACGTGTGAATGCGAAACTCCGTCCTTTAGTTAATGCCACACCAGTGCACCCTAAGTCCCATTTTAGGTGCATTAGTGTTCTTAGCTGTAAAAGAGAGCAATCGTGGGTTGGTTCTTTTTGATATATTTGGAAGGTTACAGACGATCTGAGAGTGGTAGAATGGGGAGGCTACGGGTTGTGAAGAAATGGTTCGCGTCCTGGTCTGGTGGGTTGGAGGAGGCGATGGAGATTGCTATAGGCGTACGGGAGTGGGCGCGTGATTTGGGGGTGGAGTTCAGCAAGGAAGTTGATCATTTTCGACGGGTGAGTAGGTAGGGGATGGAGACGGCATCTGGGTAGGAACTGATTGAGGGTTGAGCGTAGGAATGAGCGTCTACGAAAATGTTTACAGCTCTTAGAGCCTAGGCGAGACTTGCTACGGGTCTTTGCAAGAAAATAATGCTCAGAGAGAGGTTTAGTGAGACAAGAGGGTTGCGAGATAGTCTTCGACAGTTAAAGTTCTAGTGTGTTGACCTTTTTGCGCAGGTACTGCGCCTTTAGGCAGCACTAGTTCTCTAACGAGTGGCAGAGTGAAACGTGCTAGTCACCTTTCGGAACAGGGTCATAGAACTGGCGGAGCTTTCGCGGAGTTTCCTGCGATCCCTAGCATACCCATCGAAATGACAGAGACCCGGACCCGACCCGAGTCCCCTACCGCTAGTTAGGTCGTTCTGCTCCGGCTACTCACTGTCATACCTACGAACGAGAGAAGGTGGGTTTGCCCGATCCCAACTTTTCGTGCCTCGGATAGCAGTTCATTCACAGCTAAGGAATGAGATATATTTGTATGAGTAGCTATAAGCCCCATCGTAATAGTCATGAGGTAACTGGGAAGGGTAAACGCATAAGGAAGTCCTTGACGACGATAGAGAGGGTGGAACGGAAAATGGTGAGTAGCAGGTGGTGGGGGTGGTGGGGGTGGCTGTGGTTGTGGCAGTCCATTGGTCGTGGTAAGAAGGGCAGGGGAAGAGAGAGGGAGTGTACGTGGCCGAAGCCGAAGAGTGAGGGCGAGAGCGAGAGGTAGTATATGGCCGTTGGTACGAGCAAGAGCGGGGCCATCGAGAGATCTTCTTCACGGGCAAGTTCACTGCTAGTTGCCTCTTCTTCTTAGAAGAAGGAACCAGCAGCCGAGTAGTAGTAGTTGTCCGGGTGGACCCTGCAGACGTGGTGGTTTGTTGGCGGCACGGGGAAGTTTAAGGCTCAACTATGTTTAAGGGTTTGGTAGTGTTGTCGTCGTCGTCTGAAGAGGATCATCATTAGGCTGGGATGATGTGGGTGGTGGTTGGGTCAGTTTACTTCAGAAGTGAGCTACCAGGGAATTAAATGGTTGATTGCGGAGACCAGTTTCCTAGACAACCGCTACGTTTGTTTGGCCTGCAGTATTAGTTCTACCCTTTACATAGCTTTTTACCCCAGGTTCAAGCTACCCATTCCGTGGCAAACACTAGCAACGTCCTTCTCCTAAACGTCTCTCCGTTTGTTCTTCTTTTTCGTCCTTCTCCTCCTCCTCTTCCGGCGCTACCGTCGTTGGGAAGTCGAAGTTCGAGCTGTTGAACGAGAATGACACGTCCCAGCAGTCTTATTGCCAGAACGAAGGTGTCGACGACGACGACGAGGCGCTCCACCAAGATCGTCCTTCGGACGGCCTAGTAGATAGCAGTTGCAGTTGCCAAGATCGTCAGCATCCCCAAGCTAGGTCAACCCTCGTTTCCAGTAGGCTCAGGCTGTGGCCTCACCTGTCAGGTCGGCGGCGGCGGTAGAAGCAGAAACAGCCATAGATCACGAAGAGCAATAGTACCAAGTTCAAGACGTCCGAGAGGGTCTAGAAGGTCTCCGTACCTATATCTGCGGCTACCACTCAGACTACTACTACTACTGAAATAACTACTCAACCGGACTCCCTAGTACTCCCTCCTCCTCCTCAGCTTCTCCTTCCTCCTCTGCACCTCTAGCTAAACGATATTCGAGCAACTGCGAGAACTCCGGTTTGTCACTACAAAAACCCTGAGCATACTACCACAACAAGGAGAAAAGACGAAAACGAAAAGTGAAAATGAAAAAAGTAAAAGACTTGAAAAAGGCGGACACTATCGAATAGCTAGACCTGGTCAGTGAACTAAGGATTAAGGACTAAAATGATGAACGTAATCAGAGGGGTGATTGGACAGAGAGAGAGAGTAAAGTACACGAAGAGTGAAAGATTAAGTTACACCATCGGAAGTGAATTCCGAAATGAGTGGTACAATAGAGACATCCTAAAGATGACATCACAATAAAACTAGTATATATCATAGCGAACCTGTAATACCATAGCGAGCCTGTCATATCATAGCGAGCCTGTCATATCATAACGAGCCTGTAATACCATAGCGAGCCTGTAAATCATAGTGAGCCTGTAATATATATACATGAGTTCACGACGAACCTGAGAGATGTACATATGTAGTCATGGTGAAATCCAGACATACTGTGAGAGAAATACGTAAGAGATTGGGTCGATTCATGAGTCTCAGCACTGCTTGTTCTTAATTACAATATACACATTGTGGCCTTCAATGTAGATTTGTACTTTTCCTTCGGTTAAGATTCCTCGAATACATAAAAAGATTTTCACTTACCTCACCGTAATTAAAAAGAACTGCCGCTCTGCAACTTCTTATTCATCCAGGAGGCTGCTTGCTGTGGTGTTTAGGCTACCAACATACAAAACTTTGGTATCAGGATAAACCAGCAGGATCACCTACATCACTCGCACGTCCGCAAAAAACAACGAAAAACGATAAAAAAAAACAAACAGTAATCTGGCGTGAACGATGCTCTACATAACGTTGAACGAAACAAAACCGCAAATAAAGTCACCAGAAGGCACAAAACTAACTGAGCACTAGAGGAATACTCCCTGGAATGTAGCTAAGGCAACGTAATCACATCGAGGAAAACCCACTCATGATCCTGGGCTGTAATCGCCGAAGGTTAGAGACAAGCCTCAACAACACTGTAAGCGAATCAGGCGAGGTAGAGAACTCTAGGAGACTGGCGATGTGATACATCCGGTAATACGAAGAACTCCTGTGAAAGACTCTGAAATATGAATAATTAGACTCTCACGTATTAATAAAACCGTAAAACACCTATAGTTCAATACAAAGGAGTACGTGAGGAGCTTTACGTCATTTGAAACTTTGGGGC
>ML179054.1:0-32141 GCA_004369135.1 Dendrothele bispora CBS 962.96 | reverse complement strand
AGTCAGAGCTGATTCGGAGCGGATCAACATATATGTAGCTACATGATGCGATTTTGGTTTTGTGGATTCGAGACTCCAGAGCTCCAAGCTCCAAGACTTAAGGAGAATGCAATGGAAACGTCGAAAAAATTGTAAGGTGGCTCAGAGCGTCATGTCAGCTTTGGTTGAGACGTCGTCTGATATTCTGACATTAAGATGAAAGAATGGCTATTACAGTACGACGGGCAACACCATAAATGCAATACAAGATCTTTTGAAAGCGTAGTCCCGTAGCACAGTGGTATCTATCGTGGTCTTCCTAGTGGATGTTCTGAGCGTACAGGCGCGATACGAGCTGGGCAGCCGTTCCGGACCTTTGTCTTGTCTTAAGACAAACGGTCGTCTTTTATGTAGTTGACTTAAGACAAACGGTCGTCTTTTATGTAGTTGATAGCTAACTTCTGACTGATGTGGGCCTTGACTGTGTTTCTTCGACTCTATCTACCTACTACCTGAGTGGAAAAAGAGGGGCAACAATAGCGCAATTGTTGCAACTTCGACATCTCACGGCTCGCCCCTGGATCCAGAGAAGCCCCTATTGTTACACTCATGCTGCTGAAGTTACAGAAGAAGAAAACATCCGCGTAAATCAAAATCCTACATGATGCGGAGAGCGAACTCGCCAACTACGACACAGAAATCGCACAACTAAGAGAAGGCCATCTCTGTCACTCGCATCAAACAAAAACGCAAGTGCTTGCAGAACTACGTCGCTAAACACCAATGTTCACTCCTGGCCCCCGTTTGTCGTTTTTCACTAGAGATTCTCAACCTCATCTTTCTCACCGATTAATCTGGGTCGGTAAACGAACTCAGCACTGGATCTGACCGGTGCAGAGAATCGCACGCTATCACTTACGTCTCGACCATCTGGCGAAGAGTCGCCCTGGAATCGCCTCCAAATATGGTAATGATTCCGGGCTGTCGGTAGGGCTCCTACCCGATCGGATGATCCGGCGATTGAGACTCGGATTCGGATGGCGGATGGGCCCTTTGGACCTTCTCCAACCGACGGATTTCTACCGACGATAAACGGCGGATGGTATGGGGCGTGGGAGCTACCTGTATAGTGAGAAACTCTCGGGTTTTCCCGAGTTACTATACAGGTCTGGAAAATTTTGTCAACAAAAATTATTTGCGGCTTGCAAACGGATGGTAGACACTGTTTCCTTTATTAGATAGAGTGTGTGAATACACTCAATGTAGTATTGAGAGCACCTCAGATTGTAACTACGCAAGTAAGATATATTTTCGAATATAAAAGGCTTTGAAATCACTAATGGGACATAAATGACAGTAAAAAAAGACCTCACAAAGGTCTCTGCCCGACTTCGGCGGAGTAGTACTCAATCCGTCGGATCATCCGGCAATCCGTTGGATTACCATCCACGGATGCGGATTGGCCTCAAGACAACTCAACATCCGAGCGGATGCCATCCGAATCCGACCCAATCCGATCCGGTAGGAGCCCTAGCTGTCGGTACAACAATTCTTGTACTCTGGCTCTTGCTGCTTCTTGGCTAGACGAGAGCTTTGCGTACTCGAAAAACATAAATTTGGAGACATTTCCTTTTTAGGGGGGACATCATCTTTGGCTACACACCGCCATGATCAACTGTCAAAAGGTTCGACCCTCGCCGCTTGCCCCAGTCGTACTCTCCCAGAGTCCCAAGGCTCTGTCGGGTTTAATGAAATAATATGCGTGATTCTAATCATGTTATTCATATGAATCCATCATTATGCTTTTCAAAAGTTTTACTAAAGTCAAATGACTTACCCCAGCGAAACCAGGGACCGACCAAAGCCACGGCTGAAAGTGGTGTTCCAAACAACACCTCGTTAGCAGCCTGAGGTACAGCGTTATACTCCGGGGTGCATTCCGGGTCTTGAGTACAGAAGGGAGGTGCGTAGCACCGACCTGGGGACGCAGCCCCACAAGCTGTATGTTGTAGATGAGTGCAGCAAATCTACCCGTGCCCACGGCACGGTTTCTACAGCTTGTGGTCTTAGTAAAAGGATTCCGGACACCAATTGTAAGTTAGTCAAGTTGAGTTGGTGTCCACGTTGACGTTGAGTGAAAACCCCAGGAACTCAAGTTTCGGTGCTTTCTAAGTTGAACAAGAGCATCTGTCATGAACGAGATTCTTGATGGTGCTCTCGATCTGATTCCTGAGGAAAACACTCATGGCCAAGGAGTCGTACTCAAATGATTAGTTTATTTCTTGTGTTTCGCTATATTTCCTTTCGTTTCCTTTTTTTGCTGCAGCTATCGGAATGGGAGACTAAATGCTCGGAGATTCAATTTTCCTATGTCCATTACTGCAGCATTTCGAGGTGATGTTCATGCCTGTGACCTGTGACATTTTGACTTCTAAGTTCACCTAGTTCAAATTCATTAGCAGTACTGTATCATTTCGATCAAGTGTTCAGTCATTTGCAAAATTTTGGCCAAAAAGAATCCAAAAGAAATCCGAAAAATCCAGAAAAAATTAAAAATGGCTCCAGATTTTTTTGGCTGTGATGCGTGACTGAACACTTGATCGAAACAATACAGTATGTGACACTGGTTCAGTTCAGTTCACATGTGACAGGCTCACATGCTCTGTTTTAAAAAATTTTCAGAATCTGAGGAGATGGAGACTGGAGAAGGAGGTGGAGGTGACAAGAAAGAAAAGAAGAGTGCAGTCCCTCATGCTGAAGAAAAATAAGGGTCAAAATGCCAAAAGCATGGTCATGAAAGGACTGGGCATGCAACAACTCTGAATATGATTTTTATATATGTCATGCATCAATTCAGCCCATAGGACTCAAAATTTTTATTTTTTTAGCCTCTCAAAATCTGGTCTGTCACATAGTTCAAAGCCCATTGTGACCTGTGACACACACAAAAAATCCTTAGTTCAGAGGTCCTGCGACCCGTGACTGAACATCACCTCGAAGGCTCGAAATGGTACTGTATTATCATCTGTACTCCAGTCTTGTAATGTGGGCTATATTTCAATCCTCATACGTTGTTAGATACTCGTTACCATATGCTTACGCAAGCCGATGAATAAACTAGAATTAAAAAAACAAAAAAATCCTCATGTAGCCCTAAAGCTAACATCTTGGATGCATGTAAACGCTGTAGCCTAACGTTACGGTGTGGAAGACTCCGGTGAACATTTCAGAACATTGACAGAAATTGTCAGCTTGTAAATACATTTTTTTAGTTGAGACAGTGTGTCCTCTGAATTTGATTATACAATATTTTCGCACAACCAGCCTTCTTGTTTTCTAAATTAAAACTTTTGGTGATTTTAGACCGCATTTGCTGCGAGATATATTGACGTTTCTATTCCATAAGAAACACTTCATATCTATTGAGGCCCCGCTCTGAAAATCTTCAAGTGGGGCTTTGTTGGGGGATCTGCGTGCTCTTTCAGAGTTCTCTCCATCCTTCAGATATATACAGATATGTGGCCTATCGTGGATGACTATGCCTTCTTTGCGGACAGACACCTAACATCATGGGGATTTGTTGATGAGAAAGCGAAGATTTGTGGATTGAATGAAGAACTAGTTGTCGCGCATCTATTATAGTATTGTTTCGTTGTCGTGGAGGATGAAGTATTGAGCTAAGTACTAGTAACTGTACTATGCTTCTCACGGTAGCAACTTACATAGGTAGATTTGGTCCGTTTTTCCATTTTTCTTTACGCTCCATTTCATTTCTCTCTAACCCCACTTTCAAACTTCATTGTTGCAGTGTATCTTGTAGCAAATGTGGTCTTTTGCCATTGCAATGTATGGTGTTACTTGTAAGAAAGTTTATGAGAATGATCAGGTTTCTCGAGAGGCCAAAAATATCTAATGGATGGAACGTATAGAGCAGGAAATTATTATTACCACTATCATTGTGTAAAGTTACCCCGAACGAGAGAGTTCTTGCATCTTCTTCAACTTCTCATCCATAAGTGGACTACTGGGCGCGAGTCCAGACATTGCTTTGGTGATCAGGTCAACCGAATTTTGATAATCATAGAGAAGAGGATCCTGTTGTCCGCCTCTACTCCGCCCCAGACGATGTAACTCAGTAGTGAGCACATGGTTTACGATAGGCCATAGCATCTATATAAAATTGAGGGTTAGTGCTTGAAAAACAGAAAGTACTTGAATATTCACGTACAGCCATGATTGGATCAATGAAAACCATGTCAACTAAATCAATCATCTTTGCGGATTCATTCGCCGCTTCTACCTTCAACTTGTAAGTGTTCACACGTTCATCTGAGCCTGGCGAATTCTCCGAGAGTGTACATAACCAGATGATGGTGACTCGAGCGAGAGTATGTATGACAAGCAACCCTCTCTTCTCGGAACCTGAAATTGGAGTATAAGCAGAAGGAGCGGAGTCTTGAATGGAGCTGATGGATGGGAGCCGAGATATGAATTGGATTGTGAGGCTCGTAAGATTATTAAATACACGCAGGAACTTTTGGGCAAACGAGGTCGGATTTGTGTTGAGAGAAGATTGGTTTCGTTCATACCGACTCGTGAGCTCGAATGCCTGTTCAAGCAGAATGCAAGCTTTAGCGTACAGCGCTAATGTGGAATGAGCATCATCTGGATAGTTGGATAAGAAACGTTGAACAGTATAACTGCCACGGGTGGCAGGGGTCAAATTCACCTAGTGATCAGTTGAAACAATCAAGTTACTTGTGAGACTGATAGTAATAATTCACCTGAGGCCAAGGCGTATCAACCCTCATCCCCGGTATCCAATATGGCAAACTGGAACCGTGCCCTTCAACAGCTGCCCAGCAACTGTTCAGAGCTAACACTACCCAGAATGCATTGATACGCTGAGCTTCTTTTTCTCCCTGTAAATGAGTTTGCAGAGTCTGAGAACCAGAAAAAGATATTCCATCAGCGTAGTCGACACTGCCCAAAGCCATTTGCATCTGGCTTTGTTCTGAAATAACTTCTTCAGATCGAATACGATGCATTCTAGTTCCGAGGACAAGAGAAGTCGCAATATTTACTGAGTTCTTTCCTTCTAATTTGCGACCTGTGTGAGAAAAATAATGTGCCAGAAGGACGTGTGATTGTATCGCTTCGAGGACTTTCCAATCAGGATGATTGGAAGCTGCACTAATGGCCGGTGTAGTGGTGGGGTGACTCAGAATATAAAGGACACTTTTTGTCGCTCTGGAGAGAAATTCGGGCTCGAGAAAAGTTGCTTGACGTGAAAGTCGAGAACCCCAGAGAAATATGACGTGCATCAACGCTGGAGTGACAGGTGGAGACCCAGTTCCTTGTGGTGAAATCGACAATATGGTAGTGGAGATTTTGGTGAGGTCTAGAAAAAAGCCAATATCATTTGCATAGGGAATGAAGGCGGATAAGCTGGCCCGGGATTCGTAATACAGACTTTCAGCACTATCCTTTAGCTTCTGGAAGAGCAACTTACAGATTTTGCCGTAATTGCATTGGCACTTCCTCCGATACGCGAGTAGATGGAACCCTGGATGATGCTGATTTCACTCAGTCTTTTCGTTACTTAGCATAGAAAAAAGATTACGTGACCATACTCTGTATAGATTGCGCTCGTGTGACAGCGGGTGCAAGATAAGGATCGTGTAGAAACACGTTCCCGCCCGTGTTTTTCGCAATAGAGGCTTCTCGTTCTTGAATTCGACTTTCTAGCTCCGAAATTTGTTGTTCGAGGTGTTCTATTTGTGAAACGCCGCGACCCGGATATTCACAATCACGGAAACGACCTGTAGAATGTTCACAATTAGAACATCTAGGAAAGGCGCCATCGCATTTCTGACATAGATACTGTGAGTTGTCTAGGTGAATTATGAGCCAGCAGGTTGACTTACAATCTTGCGGTGTCTGGTACACTCCAAAGTTAGTTCTCTGGGCTACAGAAAGCTTTGAATCTGATCATACTTGCAGTTGGAGCATGCTCCTCCTCTTGGGATCCGCTGTGAAGTGCTTCCCGACATTGACAAAATTAGAGGGTCAAGACCTTTGAAATCGTAGAGCAGAAAATCAAATAGGTTTCACTCGAGCTATGAGCTCTTATACATCCCAAAAAATCCAGTCTTGAGAAGCAATCTGGCAATCTCCTTTGGATGCGTAATACATAGTGCACTCCCGGCGTGTTCGCATCGCACATACTACTCCTGAAAGTCTGTGGCCTCCATCATATGAGTCATGACGTCAGTCCGAGCAGGAAAGCCATACCGGAAAAGATACCTCTCAGAGAAACATTTTTGTGATGTACAATATTTCAAAGTTGGTAACATCGTATATGATATAGTAGTTCTTTACAATTCAACAAAGTTGAGACTTGGAATGGAAAATCCGATACTAATTTATGTACACCTGATACCCCTTCTGATACAGAGTGTATAAAAGCTCGGCATGAGTGAGATGATATCTGTATCATCTCGGCTGGGACATAATAACTGGATTAGTAACTGTATTTCAGCTGAAGTGATAACTGTCTTTTCAGATACCATTTTGCTGATTCTGAGCTTTGAGTTGAGACACTCTGTATCAGGAGAGTTACAATACATACTGAACGTACATGAATCGTTACAATTTCAACTCCTATGCTACAATATGATTCAGGCATTGCTTTCACTCAAGTGCGATTCATTGTGATTCATGACTTTTCACTCTGAATCTCAAATTGATTGGATCGCGGGAGGAGGAATTACTTAACCGGACTTGCACAAAACTCCTTTGTGGGGTCATACTTACATGATGTCACCGATCTTGATATATCATACATCACCGACAGACTCCTCCGGGACACTTCCGGTGTGATGACAGAGTTGGCCTTTTTGTTACTCCTACAAAAAGTGTGTTCTTCTTCCTTCCTTAGATATTGAGTTTTCCTCGTGAAAACTCTCAAAAAACGTCCGGCATCTAGAATATAATGTCCCTGACCACTTGAAGCTATTCAGCTTGTACATTTAGCCGACAACGAAGTGTGGCTTGACAATGCTTAGCTTTTCTTGTAACGTATAATGTGGAAGGTGAATGTCATTACTGCAAATACCCGAGAACTACTGCTCTCATTACAATGGTTCCATATCTAGTACTAGACTAAAACTCGATCCTGATTCATTTTGAATGGATAGCGAGATCTGCATATATAATTACAAGCCGAGCTTGAAAAAAATATCAGACTTCCTGTATTAACTTAAACTGCTCTACCGCATCTATGGTATCAAGCTCCAACCGACTTCTGGCAATTTTAAATAGTAGCTTTCTATCAGAAAACATTTCCCCTAAGTTGACTTACATTTTTGTAAAGCCTATCCATCGTGAGTTTTCCAGTTGCATCAATCGATCATTTTCTATTCCCGCTCTTTGTTTTTTCTGACATGTCCCCACGGACCTGTCCCCACCCCTTTTTTGTACCTGACAGGCCATGTCATTGGAGATTTAACATAGTATTATTCTAGCCGATCAAATTTTGATGACGGTGCTTGGAGCCTGTCAACGTTGGGATGTAGAAGGCGCGTTAGTGTGAGGTGGTGTTATTACTGACTCAATTGTCTTCTCTATTTGTGTCTCCTTCCCTCGAATGATCTTCGAGGTATGTGTTTGCAATGATCCTTATCGGTAAATGATCGGGAACTATTTGAACTACGTTCGTGCGTCAAATTGGAAATTTTTACCAGTACATTTATTGAAACTACATAGTTGATACCCTGATTTGATGGATTGAAACCAGACCTGTCATTACAGTACCGTGTGTTACTGGCGTTTGCTAGCACTTCGTATACTTATTGTCTCTACTAGATTAATTTGATGGAGAAGCGCACTTACAAAAACCTAGATTAACATGAGCTTTGTCGCATGTGAGTCTTGCCTGCGCATAGCCTTCCATTGTTTCCAAAATTCCGTTCATGACCGTTCATTCACCGTTCACCAATACAAAACGTAGCTGCGAAAATCAATGTTCCAATTCAATTAAGTTTATGGGCATTATTCTTCACCGTTGTAAACGTGCACATTGAAACGTCCGTTTGCAATAACGGGATCAGGTGGTACCTTCCTCGGAGCTTCTAAAGTTACACAGACGCTGTGAGCGAGAATAAAGGGTGCATACTGTCCTGTTGTTCGATTGGGTTAGCAGCGCTTAATGTTTGTCTCGTCAGTCAGTTTGTCGGTCTGTGCAGCGGACCGGGTCCAGTATTTCGTGCCCCGTTTCCATTTTTTTCCTCGTTTACAAAACGGAGATTAGAATCTTCGGGGTCGAACGCAGCGGTAGCGTTTGAAGTGGGTTTTTTTCCATACGTGATGCTTTTTTTCTCTTCTGAAACTCGTTGCAAATCGTGAACATATGCCAGCTACTCATTTAATTTAGACACTAAGACACTTGACGAAGTATAGTAGGTCTTACTGTCCCGATTCAGAATCCGGTGATTTTCTGGCCATTGTTGGATCTAACTTGCATCTTTTTTTACGTGGGATGCTATTGGGCAAGGTTTGGATTATTCCTACGTCCACGAAACACAATTGCTGGCGCCCTTGTCTAGGCCAACCTAGGTTCTCAATTATTCCTCGGAATCAGAAGTTCAGCTGCAAACATTTCCGACCTGCCATCGACTGTAATCAAGATTTCCACGCATCCCTCCTAAATTTCTCAGTTCAATAAGGTTTCGCTTTGCTAGCAAATAAAAAAAAATAGGAAAAAAAAACGAAAGGACAGCAAAACGCTCACCCATATTCTATCCTCAGACCTTTGCTCCTCAATCAACACGAAAGTCCCACCTTTGATAAACTCACATAGCCTCCTGTGATCCTGTCTTCCTCTTCCTCCCCTTCGTCTCTCCTCGCGATCACTCCGTAAGCCAGTAGTGGTTAACTGCCCTCTTCGCTTGTAAACGCTTGTTTCTCTCGTACTTTTTAGCCTTGTTTGAGGAGGAGGAAGAGTCATAGAAGGTTCGACGGAGGGAAGAAAGGAAAAAGGAAGGGTCCATAGTAACTGGTGTGATTGTAGGGTTTTGAGAGGGAGAAACGGGAACAGAGGGCACTGACAAAGAGGACGCTGATTTTTTTTTAAGCGGCAACCATGCGGCGAGGGACGTTTAGTTTCTTGATATTGGCTTTCCAGGATATCACTGTCAAACAGCGAAGGTCAGAATCAAGCCACGGCACAGCTGACGTGGGAAACGGGACGAGAGGGTGTCGATGAAGAAGACGTTGATGGCTATTCGGTCGGATCAGGTGTGGAGGAAGGGCAATAAAAAGGAGATGTAAGTTTCTTAAGTGGCAACCACGCGGCGCGGAAGCAGATTTTTTTGACAGAATCAAGTATGTCAAAAAAAAAAAAAAAGAAACTGCGACGATGAATGAATAATTTACTACTCACTTCGGATCCTTCAAACGAAACTTCTCATTTGAGAAAATCTCTAGTACTTACGGAGAGACCTAGCAAGCGAGGTAACTTACTAAACTGGAATTGAAAGTGGCTGTGTCCATTCCATTTAGCATAGCACGACTTTTTTTCGCTTTGAAGTTTGCCCTCTCTATTCTATGGATTATAAGTTCTATGTCTGTATGCACTGATAAAGGACGAATCGATGGCTGCCCCAAGTATGATTAAATCAACCCAGCACAGCCATCGTGTCTTCAGTGATAAATCTACTTAGTTTCGTAACCGGAGTCAAGCGTCAGTTCCATGTGAATGAGGGGTTTCAGAACCAGACTCAGAGAGTCCACCGACTGCCGACTGGCTGCGACGTTGGGCAGCACTGGGATCTGAGAATGGACACGTTGCGTATTTTTGAGCCAAAATCGCTTATTCTTTAGACACGGGGGCCGGTAGTTAGACATCTACCTACATACCTACCTCGAGTACTAGTAGGCCATCACGGTAAAATGACTTGGTTGACTTCGGGTTGGCCGCTTGTCCACCTGTTGCCAAGCGGCAAGTCACAAAGCCTGACAAGTCGACATGTCATACTATAGTGGCTTGTGTCACCCGAGGCAACTTGCCACCAACTGGGGATTATTCTATCCAGCAACCCCTATGGCACAGCATCAACCAGGTTGCCTATGGCCAGAAAGTTGATTGTGTCATAGCGGTTGCTGGATAGAATAATCCACCAACTGGCTCTTTGTGACTTGCCCGGTCAGCCTCTTTTTGTCAAGGCCTTATTACTTAAATGTTTAAACCTTAATGGCTTTTAGGTTAACCGTTTTTGGGTGCTAATCTCGAGATTCCCCATTTCAAATACCCGATTAGCGTACTAGAACCATTTACCCGTAGAGACCGCCGAACTTCGGTCGGGCGAGGCTCCCCGTCAATTACTTTCGGTTAGCAGCCAATCGGATTAGACTTTTAAGACCGACCGTAGCAGTAGGAATGTTCTGGATAACCACCTTCGTGATGACGGATTCCGGGGCTATGCGAACAGGGAATTTCAGTTAAAACAAATCTTTTTTTCTATGATTGACATATAACGGTTCACTAGTCCTGCTGGAAAAACTCAAGGGTAACAAAAGATTCAAGGATCCATGTGTAGTACAAGTACATACTGTCGGATTTTATTTTTTTGCTTTCCTGAACGGAGACCTCGATTTTTCTCCCTGTTTCAATTCATTCCCATCACCCATCTATTCATCTCAAAAAATCGAATTTCGAGTCTACAACATCTTTTATCACCTGCCCCGATCGGTCATCATGATGGATCACCCACAAGGAACTCCTCAAAGTTACACTAGCCCGAGCCCCTACTCTCTTTTCTTCGCTTGTTGCACCATCCTCTCCGAACTTTGCTGTCCATGCCCACGTACATCTATCAATCTCGTCCTCTCATCTGCTCTCTCGCAAAAGTCACTGACAGGTGTACCTCGTGATTATCGACACTACTCCAGAGGTTTGTATACACGTCATCGGGATCGATAGGTTTCCGACAAGTTTGGGTGTGGCAGGTTTAGGAGGACTTGGAGGAGGTAGTGGAAGGAACAGAGGTAGGCGAAAACGAGGCCTAGGAAGGGGGCCCATTGGGTTGATCACGGATTTGGAAGAGGTTGAGTAGTGGGTGAGGGGATGGGTGACGGAGTTCGGTTTGGAGAGCTAAGGTGAGCAGCGAGAAAGAAGGTTGTTAAAAGGGTTGTGAGGTTTGAGAGTGTGTGTATCGACATAGTGTACACTAGCATACATAAAAAAAAAGAGCGAGAAGAAGAGACAAGGAAACAAGAAAAGACAAAAAAAAAACAAAAAAAAACACTGGACACGACCGTTGTCAAACCCAGACCCGACCATGTTGAGTTATGAGCAGTTGGGATTTGAGAGAGGCGCCTGAGTATCGATGGGGCGGAAGATGACAGGGTAGTATATCATTTGGAAATATTATTCTGGTCCAGGACAAGGTTGCGAGGAGGTAAGTATAGAAAGCAGAGAGCGAAAGGGGGACGAAGACGTACCATCAAACCAAACATGGCCGATCGTAATCCAGCTTGAACAGTCCCTGCTGTCATTTCTATACAACTCCGACATCAGCAAAACCCCAAAGTCCAGTTCAGGCCTGTAATTGAGTATCAGGCCTGTAATTAACCCTCGCTTAGTTACAGGCCTGATATAGGAAAGATGCCTGTAACAGGTAGACACATCCTGTATCCATAATCCAATCTGTAAGCTCTGTACAAGCTTTGCATTCTGTATACTCCTGATATTATGTATAACCTGTGATTGACACTACACTCTGTACAACCTGTATCAAGTACCTCAATCTTACATTTTTTGATTGGGTGAATTTCACATTAATTCATCATAGAAATACATATGAGACCAACATGCATGTATTATAACTACAGTACACAAATACATCTATGAGATAAGAGGGTCCAACCAAAAGAAAAAAAGAAAACCTTCATAGGAGCTGAAATCAGTGAAGTCCAAGTCACATAGAAAGATACACATACCTCTATCCTAGACAATCCCTCAGCCAAATCAAAGCAGTGTATTCAGACTATGAAAAGCCAATCTACAGTCAAACATCCTGAGAAGGTAGGAAAGAATAGTAATAAACTTACATGGTGAAGTAAAGTTCAACCAAGGTCATGTGATCACCAACAGGACATGGGAGTGGAGTCCAGACTCAGACAGTGGGAGCTGGGTGTAACAGTACATGGGCCAGGGAACCTAGATATGTTGACAAAGTTAGAGATGAGGCTCACCGAGGCAAGTAGAAGGTGGTGGTACGAGGACAAGAATGATTATTTGCGCAAACAAACAGCGCGCGGAAAATAAGTAAAACAGTCACATGACTAATGTTTGCAGCCGGTTATTACCGGTATCCGTAGTGTCCGACCGGTTGAAACTGGTAACCGACTCGTTACAGGCATGTGACCATTTCCGCATGCCCATGCTGATTCCAAAGGCCGTCTTGTTGCTGTATGTTCTTATAAACAGCACGGTCAAAAATTCTAGAAATTTGTACAGGGGCTTTTGAACTAATAGAGATCATTTATTACATTTTAATCTTTATGAAAATATACTCAATTGTTCAGTAGCTCATTGTTCTTTTTGTTTGTAGGTAGAGCTTCAGACACTTGAAACTTGCAAATATGTAGCAAATGTACTATGCAGGAATAATGTATTAAGTGTAACAGGAGGAATCACTCTGGATGTGGCCTGTAGCAGAAAAGAACATTCTGCATCAACCTGTAACAAGACAAAACATCCTGGATGTAACCTGTAACAGACAACTACAATCTGGATTCATAATAAAACTATGATATGACCTGCTACAGCCCAATTCAAAATGAATTTTATCTGTACATGCTCATTCAGAATTCCTCCATCTGGGTAGGAGCCTCAGGACTGTACTGGTCTTTTGGCTTTTGCTGATGGAGTCCCTACACTTCACAGGTGTGTTCGAGAAACGGAATGTGTTGGAAGACTGTACCGGAGGGAAGTCAGAAGCCTGAGAATGATGAGATTCGTTAAGACATGACAACGTCTGAGAATGCTCCATTACATCGTAATCATGTTTGCAGAAAGGAGGGAGATGGTGTGACGAGGAACCTTGAAGGCCTGACGCGTGACGTCCCACTCGTCGCACACAACGGTAAGAGTGTTGGGCTGAGGAGCCACTCGAAATGGTGTGGTTCATGGTTTTTGAGGACTCTGAAGAGCAGCGGAGAAAAAAGATATCGCATCAGGAAGAGGAGAAGCAAAGAGTACTCTAATCGACTCAACCTATGACCAACTCGCGACATAGCCTGAAAGTGAGAATAGCACTGGAGTCAAGTGGGCCACCACAGCAAGTACGAGGCCTTGGAACGGCCCAGAGGTTTCTGATCCAAACAGGACCACATCAGTTTTCATGTACGACTGATTGGTAATAATTATAAAGGTCATGACAAATAAGACAACATCGGGGACCGAAGAGTTCTTGACCCAATCAGGCAACCCAGCTTCTTTTACCCGTCACTAGCCTCTTCCTCAGCCCGGTAACAGTTGTTGAGCCACTCCAGTAAGCCTTACTTACTTGCCACGCTTGCGGTGGCCCACTCCACTCCATCGTCCTTACACAAAACTTTTCGCATCGGTCGGTCACCGATGTGGTGTTGTTGGGACCGGAAGGCATTGGCTTTCCCAGCTCGATAACATGGTTGATTGTCCGTTCCACGTTAATTGCCACGCGTTGCGCGTTGGCCCACTTTCTTCATCGCATGTATATATGGCACTAAAGACGACGATTCCTCCTTTAAGTCGACCTCGTAACCAGTCATGATGCTAAGTAACTCTCAAATCGCTTCGCTTCGCAAATCTTGCTCGTTCCCACCACGGATTCGGAACGGTTCTCTGAAAACAAGCTTATAGAATACTTAATTGAAACCGTCTCATTACTCCAGAAGTCAAGTCAACATATATTTTCAACATCTCATAACACAATTGACGAGCCTCAATTTTCACCACCTCCTACCGTCGAACTGGAGCTTACCGTCTGGATGGTCAAAACTACTGATTTCACCCTACAAAATAAGGCAAGAGATCAAAGCCTTTAAGGTTTCCTTTTCACTCCGACCGCTTGTACTTTACAAATTTGTTCAGCTCAGCAGTCAACGCCAGTCATAGCCTGACCAAATGGTCACAGAAGTCAGAGCAAAAAGCATCCAAAGTGACAAATCTGCTCAGACATGCTGAAATGTGTAGGAGGTCTTTCTTCACCTGTTGCACCATCCTCTCCCTCAACATTTTCTACCCGTGTCCACATACATCTCGTCCTCTCATCTACTCTCTGTCCCGTCTTACTACAGAAGTGCCCCAACTTGTCCAATCCGCACCCTCACTAACATAGCATTGACAGAACTCCAAGGGCTTGGATACACGTCACCAGGATCGATAGACTTTCGACAAATTTGGGTGCGGTAAGTTTAGGAGCTCAAAGACGGAGGGGACAGAGGGAGGGGGAGGTAAGGCTTAGGAAGAGGGGCCCATTGAGTTAGTTAGTTACGACTTTGGGACAGGTTGGGTCCTACGCTTTACAGGTGTGTCCAAAAGTCGGGCTTTGTTAGAGGATTGCACTGGAGCGAAATAGGAAGGATGACGGGACTCGCTACGACAGACAGGACAACGTCAACGTCCGAGAATGCTCTGGTAATCCTGTTTGCTGGAGTTTGGGGGAGGGTAGATGAAGACAATGTACATGTTGAGCAACACCGACGTTCCATTCATCACACCAGGATAGGGTAGGAGTATTGGGTTGAGGAGCCACTCAAAGTGATGTGATTCAATGTGCTATGTTTTAGAGGACGAGGCCGTCTTCAAGTGAGTCTCAGAGTGGTATTGAGTTGCCGTGCCGCCTAGAGGGATAGTGCAACACGGCACGGCCACACCTAGCGAAGTCGAGTTCAACGATTCCTCCTCATTAAAGTCGGCCTAATGAAGTGGATATACATATTTGTGTATGTACAAAACCAAAGAAGGAAAAGAATGAAACGATCGAACGATGAAAAAAAGCGATCCTCCCACCTAAAGCTAAAGCTAAAAAATGGGATGTACTTCAAGTTGCATTTGCACCCACGCAATCTACCACTTACTACTCACACCAAGTCCCTAACCTAGCCACTGGTGTGGAACGTCGATCAATATCCATCTTGCTCGCCTCTAACCACGTCCTCCCTCCTAGGCATCCCAAATGGAACTCCAGAAGCTGAAATACCCGAAAACTCTGGAATAGGCATCTGAGCCCAAAGCCCTTGGATCCGTTTCGCAGAATCCAGAAATCCCGTTCTGACAGCCCTCATAATGGTCTCGCTCTCTGCGTCATCGCCATCTCCATCAGCATCATCTCCATCTCCTTGATCCGAAGAAGTAGTACCAAAGGGTACGATCACGCCTTCTTTCGCTACCAGTTCACCTTCACGTTTTCTCCATTCTCCGTCTACCATGACGTCCGTCACATCTCCTACGTTGGAGTGTAAGATGATAGCAGCTACTGGATCTTCCCAACCCAACATATTAGGCGAATCTCCATCGAACAACACGATATCCGCTTTCGCTCCTTCCACTAAAACACCCAAATCGTTCCTTCTCAACGCTAACGCTCCGGACCTAGTGATCAAATGAAACACTTGGTTGACAGACATTGGGTTGCTCTGTGGGATTTCCCAGTCCTGTACGAGGACTTGAGAGAACAAGAAGAGTCGAGTAGATTGTAACCACAACCTAGCTTGAGTGACCATATCAGCACTAAAAGTGAAATGAGTGTCGATCCCCAATGAAGCTTGATCTTGAATCAAGAAACTATGAGGATGAGTATGACCGTAATGCATTTCCGACTCTGGTGTCGTCGATATGTATTGGTTCGTTTGTCGAAGCAAGATCGCGTCCTGGGCGGTCATGAATGACCCGTGAGCGAAGATGATAGGAAAGGGCGTGTTGTTCAGGAACGAAGGCTGAAACGAGTGTAACAACGTGGGAGAATTAAGTCCAAAGATCCATGGACCTGCGACGTAATGTGTCGTTAAAACGGAAATGTTAGATTCCCTAGCGAGCTCCATCACCGTCTGTATCTCATCCAAACTCGAACTCGAAAACGAATCATAAGCCAACCCAAGAGTGGTGACAGTCTCTCCTCTAGAGGCCAACTGATTCTTGAGCTCTTTGAAATCCTCGATTTGATCGTTCACACTAAACCCGTTCTGTAAATCCTGAATCTCGTAACACCAAAACACTCTAGCGCCAGAATCCACTGTTCCGTTCAAATAAGCGCCGGAAATCTCTCTCGAAAACGTTCCGTGCGCATGATCGACTATACTCGTCACTCCGGCGTTCAGAGACTCCAACATACCGGCGAATTGACCGAAATACACGTCGGAAGGTGTGAAGAGGTGCTGGGCTTGTGAGGTTGAACCGTAAAGAACAGCGTACTCGAATAAAGTGGTGTTGGACGCTATGGTTCGGAAAGCGGTCTGCCAACCATGTCGGTGAGTATCGATGAATCCTGGTGAGAGGATTTTGCCTGTGACGTCGATGGTAGTGGTATTTGGAGGAACGCGGGAAGAGGAAGAAGAAGGGAAGATGGAAGCAATGCGGTCGTCAATGACGAGAAGGGAATGATTGCGGAGAATTAAAGGAGTTTGGAAGGTTTCGTCGAAAGAGATAATGGTACCGCCCTGGAGGAGAGTGGATGCAGCATTGATGAGTGGGATCCCGAGACTGACAAGAGTGATAGCAGCTAAAGAGAGAGGTAGGCGTCTCATTTTCTCGAATACGTTCCCGCTTTTTCTTCGTTCTTCGATGGGAAAGAGACAACGATCAGGAGAGGAACTCGGAGAGGCGAAAGGCAGATTGTGGGGTTTTTATATGCCCTGGGTATGTCGCCTGTGGAGCAATGAGTGGAAGTATGTCCCCATACAGGTCCCATATCTAATTGAGTGCATTCTTTGCGTATCGTGACATAGCACATTTCAAACGACAGCTTGCTCACAGAAACAGTCCGAATTGATCAGAGGCATTCGAGAGACGAATGAGGATGCATGGAAGGCAATCGATCTGACATGAATCAATGGCAAGTCAACAAGTGAGAGAGCGAAGGAGAGTTTGCCCCAACGGCAATCAATGCAAGGAGTCAACGGAGGGTATTACTGACGTGAATGGCAGTGCCAATAGAACTAGTCGAGGAGCTAGGTCGGAATAGCATGGTGTGATGCTACTAGTACATAGTCGTAGACTCGTAGGTCAGAAGGGACGTTACAACAGGTCACAACTGAGTCAAAACTGGCACGTGAACCCGTCACACCCACTCCGCAGCCTTTAAGTTTGAGTACTTACTACTGTCACTGACTAAAAGTTCACTTGCATTTATAGCTACCAACAGACCACCGACAGTCTTCTTCTCTTCTTTCTTCCTATCGCAGATTTGTCTTTTCCAATCGTATTCAGTACTGCGGCCCACAGGTTTTTTCCCAATTTCCCAAAATTGAATCAATTGAATGGTAAGGTCAGGAACGTGGAACCACCTACTATCAACCCACCCCTTCCAAAGTCCAGCTGACGAACAACTGATATATTATATACAGCGACCAGTGATTCATGGAAGTGGATGACGCATAACACCGATTCTCCTAAAACATCTATCCTTCCTTGGCTAGTAAGTCCGACCCGCAAAATTCCAACCCCCGGCTGGTAAGTACGTTTCGTTTTACTCATATTAATACTTATTACCAAAACCTCACATAGATATAGCTATAGTTATGCTTCACTTCGCCCTCCAGCTTGTCTGGGACACGTAAAAAATGGATGTTGTGACGAGGACAATATACAAGTTGAGCAACCCTGAAGGCCTGGTGACGCGGACATCCCACTAGACTCGTCACACACGAGGGTAAGAGTGCTGAACTGAGGAGCTACTCGGAAATGATGCCGTTGTGCTCCATGTTTCGAGGACTCTAAAGAGCATCGGAAGAGATTCGGAAGAGAAGATATCGCATCAGGAAAAGAAGAGAAGTAAAGAGTACTAGTCACGCTATAATCGACTCCCAGTCAACCTACTATGGTATTTTAAGAATTGCAAACGACAAGGATATGCAAATTCGCATTTCCGAGTCTTTCCCGTCGTTTCTGAGGCTCGACAAATTTTTGTAGGCAATAATGAATAAGTAAAATACTGGGACAGAGTCAGTTGGGTGGATATTGCTTTGAGGAAATGATAAGACGATCATTTTATCCTCAAAACGATACGCCGCGAGAGCGTGACAACTCGATATGGATGTAGTGTAGGCTACCGGGACCAAAAACTACCACTGATATATTTATTATTATGTTCCAACAGTGCATTCATCTAGCCTCAAGTGTAGATATTGTGAGGGAGGAGCTGTACGGACGAAAGTAGTTTGAGCGAGACTCAAGAGTGACAAGTTCAGGCTCCGACTGGGAGCTTGAACTCGAAGCAGAAGCCGACCTTTGCCAGATGTGACCCTTCGTGACAGGGGCATTTGCATATCCTTGTATTTTTGCGGCTATTCACTAACACCCTCAGCAGCCCTCAGAAAAATCTAGAATAAATAGCTTGAGGGCTTTGATATGTAAGGTTTATGAATAGAAACATCCGATGGTGTTGGGATCAAGACGAAAGCCAGAGGAAAAGATTTCAGCGAATTTTGCAATTCTTAAAATACAATAGTATAACCAAATCGTAACATAGTCGAAAAGTGACGATAGCGCTCAACCAGTCATGATGGCCCCTAAGTATCAAAGAAACTCGCTCAGAGTCTGCTGTCCGCACGTGATCGGGGGGGGGGGGGAGGGGCGTCATGCTGGTCTCAACTTAAAAAATATGTGACCTAAGTTCTTTTGTGCACAAGGTCTTTGCCAACAAAGTCAGCCCTTTCCTCAGTATTTTAACATGAGCAAATTTAAAGAAAATTTGGCCCTACCTTTGGGGTCAAAGTCTGGACAAAAATGGGATTCTGTTGCTGAATATTTATGTCCGGACAAAGTTTTGTGTCCGCAAGAAGGTCTGGTTAGAGTTCGAACAATGAGTAACATCATAAGTATGTACAAGAAGAAGAAGAGACAACGTAATGTCTCCAAGGGTATGAGCGTGAAGCTAAAAACGAAGAATGCTAATGAGAATCGGTATAGGAGGGGAGCGATCAATGATTTGGACACAGAAACCTGTAATAAAATCCAACTTGGAACTTTGAGGGTCGGTCGTTCGATGATTGCCCAAACAGCATTTCTACTTCAGAGTGATTACAAGGGAATAAGAAGCAAATTGGAGACCATCGTTTTTGTGAACAGTGACTTTTCTGGAACTCCCAAAGATAGTTGCAGCCCGAGTTTTCTTGAAGTGTTCTCTTGAACCGTTTTCTTGATAGGATTTCCAGATCTCTTCAATTGACTGCCAATGAGTTTCTAAAGGTGCGTCAACCCATACCTCTCCTCTTTCACTGAGCCCGATTGCAATTATGTCGCCATTGTGATCAAGAATGCGACACCGTGACGGCCTCGAGGCTTCTTTCGACAGGGAGAGGTAGAGACGCTGCGGCCAGTCATCTGATGAAACACGATTGGAGTGGTTTGGAGGGAAGATGTTTCTAAGCTGACCCGGATACGGTATTTCGATGAGTTGAGACTGGGGACACCACAAGATTGGTACCGATGAGGACTTCGTGTAATCAATTTCAATCACCCTCTTTGGCAAGCCGTACCGCCCCGTGATGTGCACAGCAGCAGTGACATAGCCACCGGATCCTAGCTCCATTGTGAGGCTGTCTGCATAACGTGCACCACGGACAA
Organism: Dendrothele bispora CBS 962.96; assembly: GCA_004369135.1. Classification (NCBI taxonomy): domain Eukaryota; kingdom Fungi; phylum Basidiomycota; class Agaricomycetes; order Agaricales; genus Dendrothele; species Dendrothele bispora. The sequence continues at coordinate 12,331 of ML179054.1, read as the reverse complement.
GGCCTCTTTTCGAGGAAGACGATATCTCAAGCATTCCTCCACCTTCTTTTGGCGCAGCAAAGGAAATGCGAACCTTTTCGTTGCTGCGACGACAGCAAAAATTGACAGCGAATGGATCCGATGACTCGGACCAAGATCCTCGGACGAGAGGAGGCTTGCTCCGATCTGAATCGACATTCTCGAAGCGTTCTTGAGCTGCAGACAGGAAATGAACACAGTTTTCAAAGCCATCATAGACCCTCCTTGTCTTTCTAGACGGCAGGATCTCTTTGACAATCACCTCTTGTACATTTTCGACTGTCACAAAAGAACGTAGAAACAGCAGGTCCGGACGATAGCGAACATAATGTTGCCCCATTTTCCGAAGGTAAATGGTGCACATGTGCCCGTCGACTTGGCAGTTCAATGATGCTTGAACTATGCCATCACCTGAAATAGGGACAACTGGAAAGTGGACACGTAAGCCGTTGTTGTTGAATGAGAAGGATGTGTCCTTAGCAAAAATTGCTCTGGAGATGCTCACTCCGCCGGATGCTTTAAACTCGGCAGGAGATTGCGCAAGCAGTCCCCTGGGTTCACATACGACTACGTTCCCTTTCCAGTCCCTCTTGCAATCAATAACCCAAGCAAAAATGCTACGGTCATCAGATACCTTGATGATCTCCTGCTGAAGTCGCATAAATGCTTTGGCCTCTCCTTCTCCATAAATGGGTGGCATGCAAATATCAAACAGTCCCATCAACGAATACGCTCGGTCCTCCGGTCAGGTCGTTTTTCGGAATGATGCCCACGACATTTTCTGAGCAATGCTATATCTTGTGAGATCACCATCCTCGAGGACTCTGATAGGAATGGAAGTGATGGCAGAGATTACGTCTCGCAAGCTATATCTGGTCCCAATTTCCGTCCATGAACGATCCAAAAAGACAACTGATGCTGAGGGCGCAATCAACTCCTGCAAGGTCCAGCCTCTTGTAAACCACCTGCTTTTCCGAAAGCCTGATTCGGGATCCCTAGGGTTTTCTTTGCTTGATGTATCAGATAGATATGCATAGCAAACTCCAGCATTTTCATAGAGCCTGTACATCGAGTTGATATTCTCGGACAACTCGGCGCTACTTGACTTGTCAATACAGCAGGAGTCAATCCAGATCCACTCCCAGTCATACTCCTTAGCGTGAACACAAGCACCTTTGACCTTTTCCCAGCCAGCAGGGTCTTTCCATCCATCCTTGCCCCTATCAGGGTTCCGAACATCCTGAAACGTAGCTTCTTCCTTGTCCCAGGTATGAGAAAGAATGGCATATTTTGGGATATCGGCGTAAAAGCTTTCGAGGGTGAGCGTTCTCGTATTGAGAAGATACATGATAGGGGTTGAAGTATATTCTGAAGCTTTAAGAAGGAGGAAATAAATTCCTGCTATTGCAATGACCAGTGAAAAGAACACACCTTTGAGAGGGAAGGGACGCAAAGACGCACTGTCACGGTGTACACGTGTTCTGGTTTTACTATGAAATGAGTCATCAAATCAGGCCAATCTTCCCCACACTGCTGTTGACATGTCCACAAGTTTGCCACAAGTAAATATTGGCATAGAAGAATACTTCCGCGAGGGCGCCTATGGTCTGCTCATTCCTTGGGCACGTTAGACATCGAGAAAAAAAGATCAAAGTATTTTTGAGGCAAGTTTTCACTCCTGTATGTCTATATACATAGGGCTCGGAATAATTGCCGCAGCTACCAATTTGCTGTATTCCTGCGAGGAGGAATTGGAGCGGTGGGTTAAAGGTGATGTATTGATGGGGGCTGTTAAATACGGTGATCGCCGGCGACAGCTGCCAGTCGTTGTGAAAAGTATTACTGTCAAAGTCAATGGTTAGTCAAGAGTAACCATTTTTGTATCTCATTAATCACCAGAAATGAATGGAAAACATTATATCAGAAGTCTCATAGACGACACTAGCCTAGAGTAGTATACAACAACATCATGATTGGTCAAGTATGAGGGACAGTTAATCTAGCGCAGAAACGGGCTTAGAAATGGTCGCAGAAATTTTTTGCAGAAATCAGCGCAAAAATGGATTAAATATTTCTGCGCGATTCTGCGAGCTGCGACTCCAGAGTCGCAGATTTTTTATTTATAGGTGTGTTTACTAGTACGAGCAAACCCTTGGTTTTTGTAGATACTTTTCCTGCTCATGACTCTAGGGCTCTGGCAAAACGACGGGGAGGACCTCCAGATTTAAAGAACAAAAATGCAAGTGAAAAGTTCACTAGCACTTTGACAATAAAGGGGCTTGGAATGCCAAAAGAAAGACTCGAAAAATCATTCTTGAACTCAGCATGTAAGTGCAGATGAGACTTTTTGCGCATGCAAGACAGTCATAATGCATGGATGTGAGAGAGGGATTGGTTGGCGTCACTTGTCAAAGTTCTGTTAATAACCAAAACTTTATCCGGGTACAGGATTCCTGACTTCAAAGACATTAGCTTTGCAGCGGCCAGCCAGAACGTTGTGGCGAATCCCACTTCAAAGTTGCATGTGGAAGAGAAACCGACATATACATTTAATTACGATACTGGAACTCTGGGTAAACGGGACTCATTCGAATGATTCGGAATTCTGAGAAACGAATGGGATTTGGGTTCTTGGTAGAGCTACTACGCTAGAATAATGATGGATCAAGTATTACTTATGGCTAGTTAGAGTCAGGTGAATCCGCAAAGTGGGGACAGAATGATTAATTACCATTTGTCAGGAAGAACGACGGGAAGTTCCAAGCTGTACATACTATATACAATATAGCATTATATTCGTATATCCGTATATACACTGTATAGGGCCTGGAGAAGCTCTGAAGATCAGGTGTGTAAGGAACTATTTAGGACTAGAAGAACACTAAACAACGCGTCATCCCACTCGATCTGTCTATTTTATCTCACTCCGAATTAAACCCTCCTCCTCCCCCGCTTTCTTTTCGCTCAGATTCAGCCCGAAATCGTAGTGTGGCTTGGTTTTAAAAAAAAAAGAAGGTTCGCTTCGCATTGCCTATAATTAAGCAACAAATCAGAAAATCAACCTTTCTGCTTCTTTCCTGGCATGATAGAAGTCATGTCTGTTCTAACTGCGCAGTGACATTCCTCCCATAGGCGATTCTCCCCTTCTCAGAATTAAGATTCAGTCGAAACAGGATTATAGCATCATAGGTAACTTTTGGTTTGCAATTTGGCCGTGGCAAGGTTCAGAATCAAAGCCCTGTGGTTTGGTGTTTACATATGGTACGTACTAAAGGTCCCAAGAGATTCAAAAAATCTAATTAGGAGAAGGCACAGCACTACTAATGGTACTCTGGAGGTCCGTGTCCCAAAATCGTATGTGGAGAGGAGTTAGGTGAAGTAAAGCCTAACTATAGCTATATGTATGTGAGGTTGTCGTAAGATTAATATGAGTAAAACCAAACGTACTTACTTAGTACTAGCCAAGGACAGGATGCAAAGATGTTTTCGGAGTTACTCGGAGTATGGATCTTAATTACATCCACTTCTGATGCTGTATGAATGTATGATACACGATATTTGACGGAACTTGGTACTTGTGTACATGGGTTTGAGTTGTTTTGAAGGTCGGAAGCCCTGAATAGACTTGAAGTTTGTATAGACTCAGCTTTGACAGAAAAGCTCTCATGCATATTTATGACATGACAGTCAGCGCTCAAAGTCAAACGTTCCTACTAGTAAATCTAGCGCCATGGGTAAATAGGTGTCCAGAAGAAGAAAAAATGGTGTTATTCCGAACGTCAGGTGGAGGAGAATACTGCATAAAATCATACGCCAGGGGTATGTATACTACATAGCCGCCCAAAGAACTGGGTCTAAGGCTAAAATCGTCAAAGCTCAAGAAGGCTTCGCGGACTTTCAAGGTCGCAGAGCGTGCGTACTTGAGTAGGGGTCAGGGCAGTGTCCTTTTTTTCAATTGACCATAATTAATCCATTCGCATCTAATTATACAGCGACATACAGTAAAATGTAAAATGGAACCACGTAAAGGTATAAGTTTGTGTAGAGTATATCAGACCAATCGGTGTTGTTTGCTACTTATAAGTTTGAAGAAGTCGTACTATGTATATACTATTTGAAAAAACGAGTTCCTGGCAGTTGATCAGAACTAGTAATTAATGGATTCATCATGTATGTATCATGTATGTGTTAATGAATGGTTCGCCCTCCCGGGCGCCTTGGGGTAACTTAATGCAGGTACGTACGATGGAGAGGAAGAACTTGAATCCGAAATTATAATGTTGTTAGAAGCAAAGTCGGGGAAGCAATCAAGGAAGCAATCATCATGATACATTATGACGGTTTATGCCAACGGCCGCGTCAAATCGCCTTAGGGTGCTGTTTTTAGGACCAAAGGATAGTATCCGACATCGGACTGTTTGGACACAATAAAACGTCGTAATACGAGTTGCATCACGAATCCCATTGGTAGCTATATGCGTGGAAGATGCCAGCTCTGGATAAACGGGAATTCTTAGAACTCGAAACGGTGGGTTTTTTGGGTTATGGTACAAGCAAGGAATCACTGATTGTTGTATGTGTAGTTCGTCAGCTGGACCTTGAAAGGGGTGGGCGGATAGTAGGTGGTGGTTCCACGTTCCTGGCCTTACGCCTTCAATTGATTCATTTTTTTTCTTTTCGGGAAATTGGGAAAGGAACTTATGGGTCGTTGGACTGAATGCGATTGGAAGAGCCAAATTTTTGATAGGAAGAAAAAAGAAGAGAAGAAGGCTGTCGGTGATTTGTTGGTAACTATAGTATGCAGTGAACTTACTCAGTCACACTGCGGATTTTCGAGAGGATGGATTCTGGAAGGGGATGGGAGTGAGATAAAACAGCCGGATCGAGGAAAGATTGGTTCGATGCGAAAGTGGGTGTGACGGGTTCACGTGCCGTTTTTCTTTAGTCTGTGATTTAGACTGTCATGATCAGTGTCCCTGCATCTGACCTACTCAAGCTTGGCTACGACTATGATGTACTCCACACGTAGCATCACACCATGCTATTTCGACCTAGCTCCTCGACTATTCCTGTTCCGTTCTGGCTCCGTTGGCACTCCCATTCACGTCAGTTATACCCTCCGTTGGCCCCTCACGTCGATTGCCGTTGGGGTAAACTCTCTTTCGCTCTCTCACTTGTTGATTCAATTCAGATCGATTCCCTTCCCCATGCATCCTCATTCGTCTATCGACAGTCTTTTTTTTTCCACCAAGGCACGCATTCCCAACACGCGGGCGAAGGGAAAAAGAATTCAAGAATCATGAAATAACGGGCCCCGACGCCTCTGATCAATTCAGAATCTGTTTCTGTGAACAAGGCTGTCATTTGAAAGGTGCTATGTACGCAAATCGTGCCAAGAATGTACTCAATTAGATATGGGACCTGTGTGGGGACATGCTTCCACTCATTCGTTCAACAGGCGACATACCCACCCGTGACAGGGCATATAAAAAACCCACAGGATGTTTTTCGACCCCCCCTCTCCTGATCGTTTTTTCATTCTCATCAAAAAAAGCGGGAACGTGTTCGAGAAAATGAGAGGCCTACCTCTCTCCTTAACCGCTATTACTTTTGGGATCCCACTCACCAATGCCGCATCTACTCTTCTCCAAGGCGGTACCATCATCTCTTTCGACGAAGCCTCCCAAACTCCTTTAATTCTCCGCAATCATTCCCTTCTCGTCACCGACGACCGTATTGCTTCCATCTTCCCTTCTTCTTCTTCCCGCGTTCCTCCACAAACCACCACGATCGACGTCACAGGCAAAATCCTCTCACCAGGATTCATCGATACCCACCGACATGGTTGGCAAACTGCTTTTCGAACGATAGCGTCCAACACGACTCTATCCGAATACGCTGAGCGTTACGGTGAATTCTCACAAGCCCAACAACTCTTCACACCTTCCGACATGTATTTCGGTCAATTCGCCGGTATGTTGGAGTCTCTCAATGCCGGAGTGACGAGTATAGTCGACCATGCGCACGGAACGTTTTCGAGAGAGACTGCCGGGGCTTATTTTAACGGAACAGTGGATTCTGGCGCTAGGGTGTTTTGGTGTTACGGTATCCATGATTTACAGAATGGGTTTAGTGTGAACGATCAAATCGAGGATTTCAAAGAGCTCAAGAATCAGTTGGTCTCTAGAGGAGAGACTGTCACCACTCTCGGGATCGCTTATGACGGGTTTTCGATGTCGAGTTTGGACGAGATACAAACGGTGATGGAGTTCGCTAGAGGTTCCAACATTTCCGTTCTAACGACTCATTACCTCGGAGGTCCATGGATTACGGCTAATTCTCCCACGTTGTTGAACTCGTTTCAGCCTTCGTTCCTCAACAACACGCCTTTTCCTATCATCTTCTCTCACGGATCTTTCATGACCGCCCAGGACGCGGTCTTACTCCGACAAACGAATCAGTACTTGTCGACAACGCCAGAGTCGGAAATGCATTACGGTCATACTCATCCTCATAGTTTCTTGATTCAAGATCAAGCTTCGTTGGGGATCGACACTCATTTCACTTATAGCGCTGATATGGTCACTCAAGCTAGGTTGTGGTTACAATCTACTCGACTCTTCTTGTTCTCTCAAGTCCTCGTACAGGATTGGGAAATTCCACAGATCAACCCCATGTCGGTTAACCAAGCGTTTCATTTGATCACTAGGTCCGGAGCGTTGGCGTTGAGAAGGAACGATTTGGGTGTTTTGGTGGAAGGAGCGAAAGCGGATATCGTGTTGTTCGATGGAGATTCGCCTAATATGTTGGGTTGGGAAGATCCGGTAGCTGCTATCATCTTACACTCGAACGTAGGAGACGTAACAGACGTCATGGTAGACGGAGAATGGAGAAAACGCGAAGGTGAACTGGTAGCGAAAGAGGGCGTGATCGTTCCCTTTGGCTTTTCGTCGAATCAAACCTCGGATCAAGGAGATGGAGATGGAGATGACGCCGATGGAGATGATGATGATGCAGAGAGCGAGAACATCTTGAGAGCTGTCAGGTCGGGATTTTTGGACTCTGCGAGACGGATTCAAGGGCTTTGGGCTCAGATGGCTATTCCAGAGTCTCCGGGTACATTTCTTGGAGTTCCGTTTGGGATGCCTAGGAGAGAGGATGTGGTTAGAGGCGACCAGGATGGATATTGAAAATGGAATCTGTGAAGGATTAGGTTACGGACTTTGGTTTTGTTGGTAGTAGTAGTAGATTGCGTTGGGTGTAGATGTTATTTAAGTATATACCATTTTCTCTAGCGTTAGGCTTAGGTGCCAGTGGGAGGATCGCTTTTTTCATCGTTCAGGTACATACATATATCTTCATTTTCCTTTCTTCTTTTGTTTTATTTTGTACATACATAACTACATATATCCATTTTATACTTATATCTGTTTCTCAACGTCTACAGAGTCAATTGGTAAGTAGAGCTCGAGTACATATCCGTTTTTCTTTCCTTCCTTCGTTCTTGCTTTCTATCTATCTACTTTCTTCCAGGTAGATGTATGTACTCCATAATGTAATACGTATACGTATCATGTGTATACACTCGAGGAAACGAAATACAGCGTTGGATTGCTTATAAGTAGTTTTGGGAGAGTACTTCGGAGTCGAGGTCTAGTCAGCGGTGGTGATCAGACGATCGGCACTCAGAGCCATTCACAGCATGCAATTCCTCAAGCGCTTTCCGTTAGACTTTATTGCCGTTTGCATAAAAGTTGGCGCGGCACGTAAAAGCATAAATTTGACCATTTCCGAGTCGCTGCTCATCGTGGGCGACGAATATCTCATCAACGAGTACACCTTTTACCTTCAATCAAAGTGTATTTTGATACTATTTTTCAATGTCTAGGGCGCCCCATATTTAGTTTCATGAAATGTCATGTTTTTGGATACCCTTTAATCTCTGTCATTTTCACCAGTATTTGAGCGTTTCTACTCGAAAAGAGTGCTACCGTCACAGATAAAGTATGTAAAGCTCCCTAGGGCATATCTTGAGGGCGCCCCATGCAGTATGGTGTAAGTGGCCAGGCACAATAGAGTAGATTCATGTCCGTCACGCATTTTTACTTCATACACACAACCAAATGGTCAAAATAAGAATAGATAAGTGGGTAACATACAGCAGCCTTGGCCCTATCTATCTTCCTAGCTCTTCCTAACTCTTCTCCGTGCCTCCGTTATCCTTGTGTGCCTTGCATGTCCCTCTATCCAGTGGTCTTCAAAAGTGTGTTGCACGGTGCACCTTGGTATACCAGAACACTTAACAACATCTTCCAAATGAATACGATAGCCCATATAAATGAGTGAACATCGTAAGTCTTGAGAAAGCGGGCGACCACGAGCCATGGTAGTGGTCAAAACATGAGAATGGTTGATTTCACACGCACCTGCAATGTATGCACAAGCTATGCTCACGAGATTTGCTTCTGCTACATGGGGCGCCCTCAAGATATACCCTATGGAGCTTTACATACCCTATCCATGATAGTAGCACTAAGTAGAAACACTCAAATACTGGTGAAAATGACAGAAATTAAAGGGTATCCAAAAACATGACATTTTATGAAACTAAATATGGGGCGCCCTAGACATTGAAAAATAGTATCAGAAAACACTTTGATTGAAGGTAAAAGGTGTACTCATTGACGAGATATCCGTCACGCACGACGAGCAGCGAAATGGTCAAATTTATACGTGTTTACATGCCGCGCCAACTTTTATGCAACGGCAATAATTAAACATTCTTTAATTATGTTAGTACTCCCCTTGCACCTTGACGTTTGTCCCGGGTTTAGTCCGGTTCCAGAATGGAAATTTCTCAAAGCCTAAATTAATTACAAGTCCGACTCGGAGGACTTCTTCTGAAGTTTTAAAGTACTGGAAATGGAGTTTGAGAATGATTGCCTCAATCTGATTTCAATGTCCTTGTTGAGGTTTTATAATCCATGAAACTACAAAACTTGACTTTTACAGTCCAAATTTTATATGCACTGGGAAGGAAATTTCCCTTAAATTCTGTCAAGAATCGATGTCTTCATCAATTGGAATCCATTTGATACTAAGTAACCACACATTTCATGATCATATACAAATAACCAAACTATACAAACACAAATCTGTAACATATACATATACTTCAATCCCAAAAATGGTATTGGTCCGATGTTTTGTCAGTCAATGGAAAGAGGTCCCTTTAGATCTAACAGTACTGTTCAACATGTATAAGGACTGGTAGTTAAAGTATAGAGATTGGGTTGATGAATTGAACTAAAAAGTTTTGAAGTACTAGAGACCTTGCGCAGAGCCAACCACTGCCACGTGTGGCTTATTAAGCGTGCGCGCGTCGGTTGGCAGTGGTTGGTTGCGCTAGCCAACCAATAAGCCAACCATACACAGAAACGCCTTTTCTTTTGATTCTGTGTAGCCTATCACTCTTGTACAGTGTATATTGTTCAGAATGCATCTTCTGGAGCTACTGAAATATCTGGATAATGAACAAATGCACGAGGAGACGGTAGCAGTTGTTCAGGAGGCACCGAGGAGCGTGGGATCAGCCACGTGACTCCGGAGAGAGAAAGTAGACGCCAGAAGCTGAAAATACCGAGTAAATACACTGTCCTAAGTCGATATTTAGGCAGCTGGAGTGGTGGGCCGGACTATTCGAGGTGCCCTCATTGTGTTCACGAGCGCTTGTCTTCTTCCTGATGCTCTTATAAATAAAATAGCGAGTGGTTGGCTAGCGCAACCAACCACTGCCAACCGACGCGCGCACGCTTAATAAGCCACGTGGCAGTGGTTGGCTCTGCGCAAGGTCTCTACTATGTTGACTCCCTGAAGGATAGGTGGCAAAACTAGCTAACTACAACCCTAAATAAGGATGAAAAGAGAAGAAAAAGGTTACAATCAGTCTGGTATTATGTCAGGATAGTGCTCATCAACGGGATGATAAGGCAAAATGGAAAGACAAGAAAACAGCAAGAAAAATCACATGACCAATGGGGCTCATTGTGCATAACAACATTAAGCATTATGATAAGCCGGAATGGACCCAACCTGAGCATGGAAGTCTTGCAAGCTGGAGTTGTATGGCCTTTCAAAATGGGGTTTCAACAGCTCCATAGTCAAGTAATAGTTTGATAATGGCTTCATTACCAAATTGTGAAGCAGCGTGTAAGGCATTTCCATATTGACCACCTTGAGCATTCACATCAGCCCCTTTTTCCAACAGAATCTGTACAATGGCTTCATTTCCGGAGCATGAAGCAGCCTGTAGTGCATTTCTATATTGACCACCTTGAGCATTCACATCAGCCCCTTTCTCTAGCAAAAATTTAACAATCTCTTCAAATCCCTTCTCTGAAGCAAAGCAGATTGGCCTTCCATATCTGCTATCAGCATTCACATCAGCCCCCTTTTTTGACAAAATCCTGACAATAGTTTCCATTCCACTGTATGAAACATTTTGAAGCACATTCCCAGAACACTCACAATGAGCATTTATTCCTGCTTCTTGTTTGACTGGTATTTCAGAAATCCCATCTATAGCTGCCATTAATGCATAATCCAATGGTTGGCCACTTTTACATCTGTAGAAAAAGTTAGAGTAGCCATGTGTAGATTCAACACTATAGTTGTAGATATGCAACCACTTTGGGTAAGGTTTTTTTTTTGTGTCAAGCAATAGCATGATACTTGTTGTGTCACTCAGTTTTTCAATAGAACCCACATGTCTTGACCAATATTGCACTGTATATTGAGCTAGTGGATATTGTGTCAGGTTGCTTGTAATGTCTGTGTTTTCTTCCAAGTACAACAGATAGGCAATGCAACATTGACAGATAAACTCATGAGCTAGTTGATGATTGATATAGAAGAAAGAATCATTTGAAACATGTCCCAGAACATAATCTTTCACAGATGGATGGGCCAGATGTAATACTGTTTTGGTTTTCCCAGTAGTGTAGTCAAAGAAATCTATGAGTGTTATTAATGTTGATCCAACAATGTCTTCAACTCCATTATCTAAATCAACTGTTCTGTTTTCAACAGAAAATGTCTGACCATCTGAATCTATTGCCAGAATTTCTCTAGCCATGTCTATGGTTATTGGTTCAAAGGCAAACAATATCCATTTGATGATGGATATAGCTTCGACTTGATGAAGTCTATTGATCTTTTCCAATGTTTGCCTGTAAGTGTCTTCCAAAGTTTTGGGGAGCTCTTTCAAAGCAGCCCTCATAGCTCTTGTAGTCTTGAGATCTTTCAAAGTTGTCAGTTGGCAATCAACCCAGCGTATTCTTTTAAAATTGTGAGTATATTGGATTTAAAATGTAGAGGAATTACTTACTGGCCATCAGCTCCTTCCAACAAGGTATCTCTAACCTCATCTTTTATCCCTCTGAGCTGGGGATATTCATTGATAGTTCTTTCTATGTGTTTCATGATATCATCCATCTTTTCTTTCTCCTTCTCTAGTGATATCTTGAAAATTCTTGATAGGAATGGTTCAGAGAATTTTTCAGGAGCTGGAAATCGGCATGTCACTAGAACATGTGTCTTTCCATTCCCAAGCAGTGACTTTATAAATCTCCCAACTTCTTTTTGCTCCAAGCACTCATCCATGGCATCCAAGATGATGTAAGTAACTTCAGAGAAATTATTAATGAGATCCAAGACTGTGTTTCTTATGACCTCTGCAGATATCTTTATAGTCCCATTTGCATGGCTTTGGTATAGATTCTTTAATGTGGACTGCTTGTAGCTGGTATGTGTTCCTATGCTAACAAGAAGAGATGCGATAAATCCTTTGTAGGTCACCTTGGATTTACTGGTGTCAAGAGTGTCAAAATAGTAGTAGAACACTTGTTGGGAATCACTTTGTAGTTCCTTGATGATGTTGGTGCTAAAATAAATGAGTATTTTCTTTAAATACCAAGAAAATAGAATCTTCACCACAAGAATGTTTTTCCTGATCCAGCTATAGTAATACAAGGGATTTAAAAAGTGTCTCTAGGCATTAACAGGATACTTACCTTTTCCTTGTAGCCAAAACAAGTGGCCATTTCTCTTCCAGTTAATATAACTTGAATTGTTGGTTAACCACATTCCAGTTCCTTCTGTCATTTTGTCCAATGCTGTAACATAATTGACAGAAGGATTTGGAGCATCAAGCCATTTATGAATCCTCTTGTTTTCAATTTCTGTAGAGATTTGAGATTGTGAAATAAATGGTAAGAAAAGGTTCAAAAAGCTCCTCACCTGAAAAGATAGAATA
>ML179053.1:382542-418487 GCA_004369135.1 Dendrothele bispora CBS 962.96 | reverse complement strand
GAACTTGGCGCCAGTTCTTTGGCTCGAAAAAGATGTCTTCGACTACTTATGTTTCTTGAAGAAAAAAGTTTCGTAAGATTTGGCCTGCCCTACGTCGAGAAGTCGTTGCGAAACGGTACGTAGTACAAGTGGAGAATAGTCAAGTTTGGTGCGTGTTCTTACCTGGTATCATTTCCTGTTTGAGGCTCGCCCAGTAATTCGACCTCGTTGCCTTTGACAGAGGAGATATGAACTTGATGTACACAGCGTAAGGTCAGCATGATCACTATAATTAACGTCGGGACAGTCAGGTGCATGAGAGTTGACATTGAACGTTGAACGTTAGTAATAATAGTTGATTGCGCTTGAGTCGTTTGTCCGAGTCGCTTTACACTTGTTTGTACTCGAAAGCAACTTGAACCCGACGTTCATGCACATGCCGTGTGATCCTCGTTCCAGTATTCTTATGAACAACTGCCCGTGCATACCAAGTCAAGTATCGGTTCCGCGTCAGTGGTTGAAATTAGAACAATCATCGATCATCTTCTGATTTCCGTCTGCTTAGAGGAGACTAGGCCCCATATACGCCTTTGGATAAATACGAGTGTCTGTGGGTTCTTCCATCTGGTAATCCTGGTATTTTTACACCTCTCATGGTTTTTATTCTCTATTTCTAGGAACACCGTTCCTCTCCTTTGTGATCGAATATCCCTGTCGCCTTCCTCCCAACGAGTCGTCTTTTCATCAGTATACTCCGACTCATTCGCCAACGTCATCCCAGTCCCGGGGCATTTTGTTTCATCCTGCTCTATTCTCGTCCCAACTCTCTTCCAACTCGGTTTGCATCACCAAGACTGCCGGTCGGGAACCACACGCAGTTCCGTCATTACCTGCAACTCATAACGGGTGAGGCATCCATGCCAGGTATCAGTACACGAAACTCAGGATACGGTCCTTGGGCAAAGAACTGAGTATCGACAGCGCAGGTTACTTTGACACGGACGGCGCAAGTGTTGAGGAACTTCGAAGAGTTGTTCAATATCCCTTGGGAATTTGGTGCATATTTACAGACCGGGAGACGACAGAAGGTTCGCTGTTACTTTCTAACGCTGGTGTCTTGGCTTTCCGGCCTTCCAAAAAAAAAACGTTCGAGGATACGTAGCAGAAGTTGGAAACGACAAATAGGTCTCTCGAACAAGTGTTTTTGAACTTGTATCTCGGTGCACAGGCTTAGGGCTACCCTATGTGCCAACTCGGTATTGAAAGTAGATCAGGAAGATCAAAAAACGATGATGGGGCAGCAAAATTCAGCGGTTTCAATAGGGAAGAAGCGGGTTGGTGGAGAGGGACTTTCGGGAAGCCGACGCAGGAGAGAGAAGATGCTCTTTTCGCGCATATTATTCATGATGGGATGTCTTGTTGGCAAATAGTTCTTCCCTAATCTCCCAATTGAGCGGACGTTCTACTCTTGCTACTGCTACTGCTTCCAATACACCGCCTTGGGTGCCCAACGCTCTTCTCCTCGTCCGCTTTGACTTCCAGGAGCACCACTATTTCCTCGTCACTCGTTTTGACCACTCCGAAATCTATTTCACCCAGCGCAAGGACGATCATTAGTACGTCAACAGCAAGCCTGGTTGGAGCTCGAAACATCACTTTTGACAAAGTTATCTCGGTATGGGCAAGTTCGGGTGCTTGGGGAGGGGATTTGGACGACGTCGACGTACTGTATGCTCCGTCTTACGATCTTCTTCCTTCGCTACCCCAGGTTTAGATCTAGTTCCGTTTTGAGCAATTCGGTCTCTATCGCAGTTCGTACTATTCCCTTCAGCCTTTTGAATCTATTGGTATTTATTCTTTACGACATTTTTAGCTTACTCTTTCAATCTCAAACAAAATACCTCGACTTCGACTCCGACGACAGATTCCGGCTGTGCCGTTTCTGGCACCACGCTTATTGCGGTAGCCGTGTATCCTACCTACCTACCTACCTAAGCAGACTATCGACGATACCCTTGTTCTCACTGTAAAGATCAAAATGGTTACTGGTGATCAACTTGCTGTTGCAAAGGTGACCAGTCGTCGTCTCGGTCTCGGTGATCGCATGGTACCTCGCCAAGGTGCTCAAGGTTGGACTTACTCCCGGTGACAAGCACGCTTCTCTCGACGAAATGATCATGGATGCCGACGGTTTCGCTGGGGCCTTCCTTGAGCACAAGTATGAGATTATCAAGCGTCTCCAGGGTCCTTCGGGTCGCTTGTGGTTTGACTGGCGATGATGCTACTACTGGTAACGATGCTCCTGCTCTTTCCCGTGCCAACGTCGGTATCGCTGTCGAAGGTGCAACTGACGCTGCTCGTGACGCTGCCGATATCCTCCTTACCGAGTCTAGTCTTTCTCCCGTCGTCCATACTATTCGTGGCTCCCGTATCATTTTTCAACGTATGAGGAACTGCTCAATCTATCGTCCCCATCCGTACCGTCGTTCGCTTTGCCATCTTGGCTTTTGCTTACCAATTCGACTTCCCTCCTTTCATATTTCCCTCCTTTCATATTTCCCTCCTTTCATATTTCCCTCCTTTCATATTTCCCTCCTTTCATATTTCTTATCACTGCTCTTTTGAACGATGGTACCATCATGACCTTGTCAGTCGACCGTGTCCTTCCTTCGATGGCCCTAGACAGTTGGGATTCGGCCGAGATCTTTATTTATGATCCTCTACGTACGTTCTTTTCCATTGTTTACTTGCGTGGGTCTCGTTTCTGATCAGCTTCTTTTCTTTAGGGTTGTTCTCATTATTATCATCATGGAGATCGACTTCCAGAACAAGTTTAGTTTGGTGTATCCCTCAAGACTGGTGTTGGCTCTGTTGCCGGTAGATCCGTCGACGCCAACGACAGGCAATTGCACATAGTTATTCACCTCCTCCAAGTTGTCAACATCCCGCAAGCTCTCATCTTCGGCACTTGTTCGCGTGGATTCTCTTTCATGAGCGCCCTTTGTTTGCTCTGATGGGCGCTTTCTCTATCATCGCCACTTATGTCAACCGGGGCTTCACCAACATTTAGAGTATCTCTGGTGAATGGGTCTGGGTATGTGTCGTTAGTTGCTTTCGCTTTTTTCTCTGTGCTGATTGTCTGCTTTAGAACATCGTCTGGTTCATTCCTCTTAACTAGATCAAGTTCACCATGGGGGCTATGATCATCAAGTACTTGCGTTAACGTCACGAAGCCGCTGCCGCCAAGACTATCTCTTCGTCGTTATGTCCCTATTAGTCGTACCATTTCCTCTGAAGTGTTCCCTTGTTTGCGAACTCGCGCTGTTTCCGATAGTACAGCCCGCAGCAGTTTCCCTAAATGCTTCACGTCGGCTTGGGTGAGACTTTATCTCCTCGGAACCTGTCGGGAAATGGTAGCGCAAATTTTGGCTCTATAAAAACTCCACCGAAAACGTTTTTTCCTTCCCTTTGTCGCAACCGTTTCCGTTCTCCTAATAACACCTTGATTTCAGAGAAAATCATGTTTCAACATTTCTACTTCTATTCTACTCTGGCCAGATCTGTTTTAGCAGCTTGTGCGGGGGTCAGCGAAATGTTTGGAAGGTGAGGTTGGGGAGGCGAGCCCAGTGACGGACGCAGCAATAAAAGGTGTTCGTTTTGACCAATCTGAGAGGTGGGGTGCTGATGTATCTGACCTTCCTTATTTTTCTGTCTTGTTTCCTCGTATTTGACTTCTAGGTACAATTTTTGTATTGCGTGCTTGCAGTTCATTGGCTTGTTCCTCCTTGGCGAATACACTGCTTCTTGATCATACCACCGTGTGTACGTCCTTTTTTTACTTGAGCCGACATCTATCCGCATCAATTGCTGTTCAAGTGGATAGCATCTCACCTTCTTCATCCTCTTCTCTGATCCCAAAGTACCATCAACTTGACTCAAGACCCATTTCAAACCCACTTGCGCGAAATGCCTCAAGCAGAATCACCTTCAGCAGTCGACACCGAGAAGGGATTGAGACTGACCACTCCTATCAATAGTCAGTGTTCAGTGCATGGAATTAGGAATATCCTTCATTGATGAATAAGAGCCTGTAGGAAGATACAAACCTTCTCCTGATGAGGAAGCTTGTCACTACCTATGGAATACCTATATCGGCCAAGCTCAAGACTACGATAAAGCCCTTCTTGAGGGCTGGAAAGGTGACATGGACGGCATGGTAATCTTTGTGCGTATGGTCCTTGATACTACTATAAGTAGTTTCATCTGATCTGAACAGTCCGCATTGTACTCTGCCGTTCTAACGGCATTGCTTGTTGAGAGTTACCAGAAACTTCAAGAGGACCCAGCCGACGCAACCGTAGCCATTCTTATCCAGGTGTCGCAACAACTAGCACTTCTTTCAAATGGCACTGCCTTCACTTTTGAAAGTCGGCCCCCCTTTGAGCTTGAAACAGCATATGTGGTCTGCAACACATTTTGGTTTCTCGCTCTAGCCCTGGCCCTTACTTGTTCGCTGTTCGCCACCTTTGTACAGCAGTGGGTGCGCGATTTTCTCCATAAAACTACTGTACAGCGGTCGCCTGTTGCCCAAGCGAGAGTTCTCGCCTTTTTGTATTTTGGATTGCGCCGCTTCGGAATGCACACTTTCGTGGATGTCATTCCAATCCTGCTGCACATCTCGCTCCTTTTTTTCTTTGCTGGTCTAGTCGCGTTCCTTCAGCCAATCAATCGCCTTCTCACATACCTCATGGTGTGCATTTTGGGTGTCTTCCTCTTGGTTTATATGAGTCTTTCCTGTATACCATTGTTATATCTCGACGCCCCATATCGTACGCCAGTCTCTGACTTTATATGGCGGTTGGGAAACAGGCTACATGGTCTCTGCCTACGACGTAGTAAGGTTTCAGTACAAGGCCTTAGTTTGACCGAGGCAATGCTACAGGAATCTTTCAAGAAATCTGAAGACCGTGATCAGCAATGTATGAAATTCACCATGAAATCCCTGAACTCCGATGCAGAGCTCCTCCCCATGTTTCAAGCCATCCCAGAAGCTGTCATTCGTTCCCCGACCGAAGCCCGCACTGCAAATCTAAAGTTTATAACTCCAATTTTACAGTCAACGAACCCCAACGAGAACATCATCTCTCGTATCTCTGCCTTTATCACCTTATCTGGCTACTCAGCTGACCCAGTTCAACGTATGAGGAACTGCTCAATCTATCGTCCCCATCCGTACCGTCGTTCGCTTTGCCATCTTGGCTTTTGCTTACCAATTCGACTTCCCTCCTTTCATATTTCCCTCCTTTCATATTTCCCTCCTTTCATATTTCCCTCCTTTCATATTTCCCTCCTTTCATATTTCTTATCACTGCTCTTTTGAACGATGGTACCATCATGACCTTGTCAGTCGACCGTGTCCTTCCTTCGATGGCCCTAGACAGTTGGGATTCGGCCGAGATCTTTATTTATGATCCTCTACGTACGTTCTTTTCCATTGTTTACTTGCGTGGGTCTCGTTTCTGATCAGCTTCTTTTCTTTAGGGTTGTTCTCATTATTATCATCATGGAGATCGACTTCCAGAACAAGTTTAGTTTGGTGTATCCCTCAAGACTGGTGTTGGCTCTGTTGCCGGTAGATCCGTCGACGCCAACGACAGGCAATTGCACATAGTTATTCACCTCCTCCAAGTTGTCAACATCCCGCAAGCTCTCATCTTCGGCACTTGTTCGCGTGGATTCTCTTTCATGAGCGCCCTTTGTTTGCTCTGATGGGCGCTTTCTCTATCATCGCCACTTATGTCAACCGGGGCTTCACCAACATTTAGAGTATCTCTGGTGAATGGGTCTGGGTATGTGTCGTTAGTTGCTTTCGCTTTTTTCTCTGTGCTGATTGTCTGCTTTAGAACATCGTCTGGTTCATTCCTCTTAACTAGATCAAGTTCACCATGGGGGCTATGATCATCAAGTACTTGCGTTAACGTCACGAAGCCGCTGCCGCCAAGACTATCTCTTCGTCGTTATGTCCCTATTAGTCGTACCATTTCCTCTGAAGTGTTCCCTTGTTTGCGAACTCGCGCTGTTTCCGATAGTACAGCCCGCAGCAGTTTCCCTAAATGCTTCACGTCGGCTTGGGTGAGACTTTATCTCCTCGGAACCTGTCGGGAAATGGTAGCGCAAATTTTGGCTCTATAAAAACTCCACCGAAAACGTTTTTTCCTTCCCTTTGTCGCAACCGTTTCCGTTCTCCTAATAACACCTTGATTTCAGAGAAAATCATGTTTCAACATTTCTACTTCTATTCTACTCTGGCCAGATCTGTTTTAGCAGCTTGTGCGGGGGTCAGCGAAATGTTTGGAAGGTGAGGTTGGGGAGGCGAGCCCAGTGACGGACGCAGCAATAAAAGGTGTTCGTTTTGACCAATCTGAGAGGTGGGGTGCTGATGTATCTGACCTTCCTTATTTTTCTGTCTTGTTTCCTCGTATTTGACTTCTAGGTACAATTTTTGTATTGCGTGCTTGCAGTTCATTGGCTTGTTCCTCCTTGGCGAATACACTGCTTCTTGATCATACCACCGTGTGTACGTCCTTTTTTTACTTGAGCCGACATCTATCCGCATCAATTGCTGTTCAAGTGGATAGCATCTCACCTTCTTCATCCTCTTCTCTGATCCCAAAGTACCATCAACTTGACTCAAGACCCATTTCAAACCCACTTGCGCGAAATGCCTCAAGCAGAATCACCTTCAGCAGTCGACACCGAGAAGGGATTGAGACTGACCACTCCTATCAATAGTCAGTGTTCAGTGCATGGAATTAGGAATATCCTTCATTGATGAATAAGAGCCTGTAGGAAGATACAAACCTTCTCCTGATGAGGAAGCTTGTCACTACCTATGGAATACCTATATCGGCCAAGCTCAAGACTACGATAAAGCCCTTCTTGAGGGCTGGAAAGGTGACATGGACGGCATGGTAATCTTTGTGCGTATGGTCCTTGATACTACTATAAGTAGTTTCATCTGATCTGAACAGTCCGCATTGTACTCTGCCGTTCTAACGGCATTGCTTGTTGAGAGTTACCAGAAACTTCAAGAGGACCCAGCCGACGCAACCGTAGCCATTCTTATCCAGGTGTCGCAACAACTAGCACTTCTTTCAAATGGCACTGCCTTCACTTTTGAAAGTCGGCCCCCCTTTGAGCTTGAAACAGCATATGTGGTCTGCAACACATTTTGGTTTCTCGCTCTAGCCCTGGCCCTTACTTGTTCGCTGTTCGCCACCTTTGTACAGCAGTGGGTGCGCGATTTTCTCCATAAAACTACTGTACAGCGGTCGCCTGTTGCCCAAGCGAGAGTTCTCGCCTTTTTGTATTTTGGATTGCGCCGCTTCGGAATGCACACTTTCGTGGATGTCATTCCAATCCTGCTGCACATCTCGCTCCTTTTTTTCTTTGCTGGTCTAGTCGCGTTCCTTCAGCCAATCAATCGCCTTCTCACATACCTCATGGTGTGCATTTTGGGTGTCTTCCTCTTGGTTTATATGAGTCTTTCCTGTATACCATTGTTATATCTCGACGCCCCATATCGTACGCCAGTCTCTGACTTTATATGGCGGTTGGGAAACAGGCTACATGGTCTCTGCCTACGACGTAGTAAGGTTTCAGTACAAGGCCTTAGTTTGACCGAGGCAATGCTACAGGAATCTTTCAAGAAATCTGAAGACCGTGATCAGCAATGTATGAAATTCACCATGAAATCCCTGAACTCCGATGCGGAGCTCCCCATGTTTCAAGCCATCCCAGAAGCTGTCATTCGTTCCTCGACCGAAGTCCGCATTGCAAATCTAAAGTTTATAACTCCAATTTTACAGTCAACGAACCCCAACGAGAACATCATCTCTCGTATCTCTGCCTTTATCACCTTATCTGGCTACTCAGCTGACCCAGTGCGGCAAAAGAGCGGCATGGAGACTTCTTTAAAGGCTCTGTGGTCTTTAGCTCGTCTAGTCATCGATCATGAAAAGAAACAGCTCTCCATGGTCTCTACTATAACGCCGGTGTTCTGGTTCGATCGCGGCTTGTTGACCATGTTTGCCCAACTTGGCTCTGTCCCAATGACTCATGTCATTTCAGCACTCGCCCTAGTACGGACCAGCCGACTACAGAGTCTCAAGCGCTGCATTGACCTTGTGGCAGACAAATTGTCTACTATCGGACCATCCGTTTGTGAACAGCTTAGAACGGTAAAGGTCATTTTTGAAGGAGTGTCACTTGATGACATCCACTGGATATCAGGAGTATTCAGGCAGCACTTCTCAGAGCTGAGGATCACTCTCCGAGACGGTTGTGTCTCTGGTCTATCTGAGACTCGTGCACAGGAACTGGTGACGAAGGCCAGAGGTCATGTTTCCCAGTTACAATGTCCCAGTCGTTGGAAAGCTGCTCTGATTTCTATACTCGAAGAGTTCCTTTCTTCAGCTACCAGGACACGAGTGATCCCTTTCGAAATAGGCCTGACACATGACCATGACTTGATTTACACCAGTATCCCCAGGGTTGATTTCTTTGAGCAGACTGTTGAAGTTGAGGATGATGAGGTAGAAGCTTCTCTTCTCCTTCAGAATATCTCAGACAACCCGAGAGATGTTCCAGAGGAAGTTTTTCGCCTTGTTTTCCGGCTCGCCTTCTCAACCAAACGTGCTTTATTATGCCAGAAATGCAGAGGAGTCACTGTGAGATACTTGAGTGCCAGGAATTCTTGTTCATGGCCTATGGTCATCTGGGATGATCGACACAATGTGGAACAGTGTGTCCTTCAAGATATTCGTACCGATGACTCTCTAAATTGTTCTCTTTCTGTGATTCTAATTCGAGCCATCTATTATGGCATGGGACTGACTACATCTTCCCGAGTACCTTCGCAATTGCGTGATTTTGCCATGCAATTTTTTGAACTCATCCCGACCACATCTAAACGGTTCACCCAAACCCATTGGTGGAACGCAATCGAGGTTTACACGGAATGGGTCCTTTGCAAGGACGTCCTCAGTAAACTGGATGACCTGACGGGGGGCACATCAAACAACAATACAATTCTCTCTCCTGATTCCGAAATTATTGGTGATCTTCATTCTCTTGGACAAAGGGTGTTACCTGGTTTCCAAATTCCTGAATACCCGTCCTCGGGCATGATCAACGAGTATGGAAAATGGGCTGAAGATATCAAGACATATGTCATGTCAATAAATCTCTTGATACTTTCCAAACTTACGTTACTCAACACCGATGGAACAGATAACAAACTCGCTGGTGACTGGGTAGGAATGCAGCCTCCGCTTTACTCTTACTCCGGACACATATATGACAGTGTTCAGCTGCAATTTGCAAAAAGCGTTCATCACTTGGTATCCATGCATCCTTGGAATCAGCCGAAACATCATTCCTCAGCTTCTCTAGTTTTTCATGAGTACATCTGGCGTCTCAGCGTACGGAATTGGTGCTGGATTACCAATGTAGAGAGTGCCAAGATCCTTCTTGAAGCCATACAGTGTCACAAGAATGATACAAACTACAGAGGGTGGTTATGGTTTGAGCAGGAATTGTTCAATCGATGTAAGGAGGTTATTCGGGAGGCTGAAGCTCAAAGTGAAGAACTGTACTAGTAATGGATCCATTCTTCATGTTAATTGTACAATGTATTTTATTCATTTCGTTCTGCGTGACGGACAGTTCATGTATTGTCGATAGGATACCTATGTAATTATGTACGATTCACAAAATCAATACTGGATGCATACTCTCCTACCTCGATGACAGAATTTGAATAGAATGTGAGCCCTCTATAAAGAGGTTAATCGCGCAGATCGTTGACGAATTCGAACTTGGCAAACGACACGAAACAGAGTCCGAACCGACACAGATTTCGTCTACAGGCTACAAATTCGAACGAAGGACTTTGACAAGCTCAGAGCTGTTTTTAGCATTCATTCGACATGTATTTCACTGTTCTTAATTTTCGAATCGATCTATTTCTTATCTTGCTTTTTTCTCGTGAGCCCGATATGATGTTGTCATGAAATTGTTTATGAACGATGAGGGACCACTCGAATAATACCGTGCCTCTGAAGTCATTCATTGTTATGTATTCCCGGGGTCACTGTGACGAAGAAGTTCGATAGATTCTCGAATTGGCCTGATAAAGTGCAGAAGGGATTTGTCGAGACAGGTGATCCTCTTGAAGCTTAAGGACTGCGGATACAGCCCCCCCATGCCCACCCAAGGCCAGTCCGTATAATGAAATTTCGGCGAGCCGAGTGCGCACCGTTCGTTGAGCAAAAGCTCCCGACCAACTCCCGACACGATATCTGGTCGAACGTATTTCCTTCGTCAGAGGCAACTTTATGCACTTGATGTACACAACGCGAGGTCTTCATTATATGATGTCAAGAAAGTCAGATGCATGAGAAGTGATTGCGGAAATGCGCTTCGCTTGAAGACGTCGCTTTCGATTATTGCTGTACGCTTGTTTGGTACTCGAGAGCAATCGCTTGAACCGGAGATATGTCAATGAATTCGCGCCTGCAATGTGTTGATCATTGTCAATGATGAGTTTCTCCAGGTTCTTCTCCTTCCAACATTCCTACGAACGACTCCCTGTGCACACCAAGTCAAGGCTATCACCTCAAAATTACCGAAAGCTCGTCGTCGCTGCCAGTATTTTCGGTGGGATATGTGTCGTTTGGTTGTTAGCAAAATTCCTCTCGTACAAGGCCCCATATACGCCTCTAGACAATTACGAGCACCTGTGCGTTCTTCATTGGGCAGTTCTAACATTTTTATATACATCCTCTCATATTTTTTTCCCTATTTGAATTTCTAGAAACATCCTTCCTCTCCTTCGTGACCAAACTCCCCTGTCGTCTTCCTCTCAACGAGGTGTCTTTTCATCATTATATTCCGACTCATTCGCTATCGCAGTCGCCGTCCTGGGCCATTCTGTACGGCGAGCAAACATCGACGCACGTCTCATCCTACCCTATCTCTCATGCCAGGTCTCATCCAACGCTATTTGCATCGTTAAAGCTGCCGGTTGGGAACCACACGCGGTCCCGTTATTACCTCCACCTCATAACGGGCGAGGCATTCACGCCAGATTCAGGGATCAATACACGAAACTCAGAATATGGTCCTTGGGCGAAGAACTGGGTATCGATAGTGCAGTCTACTTTGACGCGGACACGCTGGTGCTGAGGAACTTTGAAGAGCCGTTTAACATCCCTTGGGAGTTTGGTGCTACACCTGATATCTATAGACCGGGAGATGACAGAGGGTTCGCTATCACTTTCAACGCAGGTGTCTTGGCTTTTCGGCGTTCTAAAAAAACGTTCGAGGATATGAAGCAAAAGTTGGAAACGGCCAACTACCCTCTCGAACAGGCGGAGCAAGCGTTTTTGAATTTGTATTTCGGTGCAAAAGCTTTAAGGCTGCCTTACGTGTACAACGCTAACATTGTGGTGAAGGAGAGGAGCTTGGAGATGTGGGAGGAGCTGAAAGAGGAGGCGAGGGTGATACATTATTCTGTGATCGAACCCTCGGTATCGAATGTAGATCCGAAAAATCAACGATGAAGGGGCGGCCAAAAATACATGGCTTCTATAGGGAAGAAACGGGTTGGTGGAGGGGGACTTTCGGGAAGCTGACGCAGAAGAGAGGAAACGCTATTCGCGCATGTTATGCATGATGGGATGGATACCTTGTTGGCGAATAGTTCTTCCCTGCTCTCCCAATTGAGCGGAAGCTCTGCTACTGCTTCTGCTTCTAAAACACCGCCTCGGGTGTCCAACGTTCTTCCCCTCGCCCGCTTTGGCTAGTCCATCTCACCCTGGATGTCCAGGAGCACCACTACTTCCTCATCACTCGGTTTGACTACTCCGAAATCCATTTCACCCAGCGCAAGGACGATCATTAGTACGCCAACAACAAGCCTGGTTGGAGCCCGAACCATTACTTCGAACAAAAGTTGTCGCAGCACGGGCAAGTTCGGATGCTTGGGGAGGGGATTTGGAGGACGTCGACGTACCGTGTGCTCCGTCTTCTTCTTTTGCTAACCCATGTTTGGGTCTAGTTTTGTTTTAAGCAATTCGGTCTCTGGTCATAGTTCGTACTATTCTTTTCAGTCTTTCAAAATTATTGGTACTTACTTATTCTCTTTACGACATTTCTAGCTTACTCTTTTAATCTGAAACAAAATATCTCGACTCCGACTCCGACGACACTAAGCAGACTATCAACGATGCCCTCGTTCTCGTTGTCAAGGTCAAGATGTTTCCTGGTGATCAGCTCGCTATTGTCATCTCGATCTCAGTGATCACATGTACCTTGCCAAGGCGCTCAAGGATGGACTTACTCCCGGCGGCAAGCACGCTTCTCTCGACGAAATGATCATGGATGCTGCCGGTTTCGCTGATGTCTTCCTTAAGCACCAGTACGAGATTGTCAAACGTCTCTGGGGTCTTGGTCACTTGTGTGCTATGACTGATGATGTTGTGCTAACTGGTAACGATGCGCTCTTTCTCGTGCCAAAGTCGGTATCGCTGTCGAAGGCGTAACTGACACCTGCTCGTGGCGCTGTTGATATCCTCCTTACCAAGCCTGGTCTTTCTATCGTCGTCCATGCTATCTGTGGCTTCCGTATCATTTTACAATGTATGCGGAACTACTCGATCTTCGCTCGTGGCATTGCAAGATGCGTGTCGGAGTTCTCGCACTCGTCTCTCCAGAACCATTGTCGTCAGCAATGTACCTCCTACGTTTCACGTACTCGACTGGTTCGACTTTCTGGCTTAACTTTCTGGCACTGAAAGGCTTCGGCCGACCCATTGGATAACAAAAAAGTCGAGATTAGTGCTGAGTTGCTCGCTGTGGCAAAGGAAAAAATGAATTTGTTTTAGGCGGTCATGTGCACGCGCGTCGGAGTTTGCGTAACCACATCCGATTCCTGTAGAGGTGCAACCGTCATCAACTTTATTTTCTTGTCCACCGAAATCGTTAGCAACCTTCTTTACGGTGACTGGCAATGGACATACACGAAAATCATGTATCACTCAGGACACATATACAAGGAAATCCAGCTCCAGTTCGCTGAAAGCGTAGCCAAAGTGGTGTCTCTTGCTCCCTGGACGTGGCAAGACCAGAACTCATCGGCTGCCTATGTTTTCAACAATTGGCTATGACGTTACAGCGTTGACAGGTCTTGGATCACCGATTTGGAGTCTGCGAAGATCCTCGCAAAGGCTATAGAGTCTCACGTCAACGATCGTAACTTCAAAGGGATGATATGGCGGGAGTCAGAGTTGCTGGACCGATGCATGCGAGTCATTCGAGAAGCTGGGTCTAGTTCGGAGACTTGATGATGAAGCTGGAGTAATCTTGGATTACACAAGTTGATGTTCAAACGCCGTTCACGAATAACTATTGTGCAGTTCATATTCAAGACACTCGCCTCTTTTAC
Organism: Dendrothele bispora CBS 962.96; assembly: GCA_004369135.1. Lineage (NCBI taxonomy): Eukaryota > Fungi > Basidiomycota > Agaricomycetes > Agaricales > Dendrothele > Dendrothele bispora. The sequence continues at coordinate 405,001 of ML179053.1, read as the reverse complement.
ACTCTTATATGTTGCGTACGGTAAACGAATTTGTTCGTTCTTAGTGGATGTTTCTGTCATGAAAAACAGTCTTCGGTCGGGAAAAAGAGATTGTATGGATACATACTTATGTCCAGGCTGAATGATGTCGTCTCAAACAGACGTCGTTGGTTTTCTCCGGATCGAATCCCTTCAATTTATATTGGTTAAAGTAGTCGTGTTGAGCCCTGGCAAATGAATAATGAGTGGGTATGCATTTGAAGTCACGGAGGAGCGAAAGGTTGGCTAGTCGCATGTCATGATTCACGCATTTTGATTCCATTCAATGTCGGCGTTTACATGCCAATCTACATAAACATGATTTCTTATACAAGATACTGCTAAAAACATAGAAGAGGAGGAATATCAATGCGAACAGACAAACTTTCAAAGCGGCAGCACCGCAAATGTCGTCAAAACATGGATACGCAAGCCTTCTGGAGGAAAAAGCAGTGACTGACGTCGAATAGAACAAATGGTGTTCGAATGAATGGCTTCCACAGCTTTTGTCATTTGACATCCTCTCATCTCGTCCCAAAGCATCTCTCTTCAATCGATTGACAGATAATGCAGTGACCAACGCGGAATAACGATAATCTACAGCAGCTGCATTGAAAACAGAATTACGATACGCTGCAATGCATTGCATATACATAGGCACTTTAGTCTTGGAACAAGTCTCAGCTTTTCCGAGTCCTTCTGCCCCTGCTCCTGCCCCTCCTCCTTTTTAACACTTCCTGCTTGTACGAGATGTCTCAAAGAGAATCATTCTCATCCACTGATCTCGAGAAGGGATTAAAGTCAAAAACCTCTACCCCCTATAGTGAGTATAGTGGGAGAAACTTTTGGATGTTTTACCCTGACGAGTGGAGAACTGTAGAACGCTTCAAACCCTCTGCAGATGACGAAGCTACCCAGTTCTTATGGGAAACATACCTCGATCAAGCTCAGACTTATGATAAACTCCTCCTCGAGGGCTGGAAAGGCGACATGGAAGGCATGATACTCTTTGTGCGTGTGTTCCTATTGCAAGTGACTTTCTCTGACTAAAAGAGAACCAGTCCGCACTGTATTCCGCCATTCTCACCGCACTCCTTATTGAGAGTTATCCGAGACTTCAAGAAGATCCAGCCGATGCGACCGTGGCTATCCTTGTTCAGATGTCCCAGCAACTGGCGTTTCTCTCAAATGGGACTGCTTTTACCTATGAAAGCCGTCCGCCCTTCGAACTCGATACGCCATCCGTGGTGTGCAACACGCTTTGGTTCCTCAGTCTAGCACTAGCTATTACCTGCTCACTGCTCGCGACATTTGTGCAGCAGTGGGTCCGTGATTTTCTCCATAAAACTGCTGTGCGACAGTCACCTATAGCCCAAGCCAGAATTCTCGCCTTCTTATATTTCGGATTGCGGCAATTTGGAATGCACACGTTTGTGGACGTTATTCCAATGTTATTGCACCTTTCGCTCCTTTCTTTCTTTGCCGGTCTAGTTGCGTTCCTGTACCCAATTAACCGTCCTCTCACATATCTCATGGCGTGTATTTTGGGCGTCTTCTTCTTGGTTTATTTGGGTCTTTCCTGTGTACCATTGGTGTACCTCAACGCTCCATATCGCACACCTGTTTCTGACTTCATATGGCGGCTCGGAAACTGGCTTCGTGGTTTCTTTCTCCAGCATTGCCATCCTATGGAAAAACTTGGTCTGACAGAGGCAATGGTGGAGGCATCCTTTAAGGACTACAAAGAACGCGACCGTCAATGTATGAAATTCACCATGAAATCCTTGAACACCGATGGAGAGCTTGACCCCTTGTTCTGGGCTATCCCAGAAGCTGTCATTCGTTCCTCTACTGAAGTCCGAGCTGCGAATCTAGAACTCATTGCTCCGATTTTACGGTCACCGGACCCTGATGAGAACATCATCTCTCGTATTTCTGCGTATATCACCGTATCTGGCTACTCGGCTAACCCGGAACGACAAAAGCGGGGTATGGAGACTGCTTTGAGGGCTCTGTGGTCCTTAGCTCGTCTAGTTATCGATCATGGCAAAAAACAGCTCTCTACATTTTCTAATACCACAACCCCAGTGTTCTGGTTTGATCGCGACTTGTTGACCACGTTTGAACAACTTGGCTCTGCCCCGTCATCTCACGTCATCTCAGCGCTTGCACTAGTGCGGACTAGCCGACTACAGAGTCTCAAATGTTACATTGATGCTGTAGCGAACAAGTTATCTATCGAAACCTCCGATTACGAACGGCTCAGAATGGCGAAGGATGTCTTTGAAGGAGTGTCATTTGGTGAAATCCATTGGGCATCCAGTCTATTCAGGCAGGACTTCTCTGAGCTGGATATTACTCTCCGAGATGGTCATGCCACTGGTCTATCCGAGACTCGTGCAGGGGAACTGGTGACAAAGGCCAGAGATCATGTTTCTGAGTTACAAAGTCCCAGTCGTTGGAAAGCTGCATTGATATCTGTACTCGGAGAATGTCTCTCTTCGGCTACCAAGGAAGGTGTGATTCCTTTCGAAATGGAACTGACACATGGCCTCATTTGTACGAGCATTCCCGGAGTTGATGTCTTTGAGCAGGCTGTTGAAGTCGAGGATGATGAGGCAGAGGTTTCTCTTCTCCTCCGGGATATCTCACCCTTCCCAAGCAATGTTCCAGAGGAAGTTTTTCGCCTTGTTTTCCGGCTCGCCTTCTCAACTAAACGTGCTTTGTTATGTCAAAAATGCAGAGGAACCGCTGTACATTACCTTTGTCTCAAGCAGGTACCTTCGCGTATAGACATCACCTGGGATGATCAATGCAATGTGGAACAGTGTGTTCTTCAAGACATTCGGACGAACAACTCTCTGTATTCTTCTTCTTCTGTGATCCTTATTGGAGCCATCTATCATGCAAAAGATCAACTTACATCTTTCTGTGCGTCTCCACGATCGCTGGATTTTGCCATGCAAATTTTCGAGCTCATTCCAACTGCATCTAAGCAGTTCACCCAAGACCGTTGGTGGTACTCAAACAAGACATACACAGAGTGGATTTTTTGCCTGAGCATTCTCGGCAAACTGGATGACCTAACGAGGCCCAGGGGGACATCAAACAATGATATGGTCCCCTCTCATGATCCTCAATTTATGGACGATGCTCGTTCTCTTGGACAAAGGGTGTTGCCTGATTTCCAAATCCCTGAATACCCATCCCCAGGCACAGCAGACAAGTATAGAAAATGGGCCGAGGAGATCAAGACATATGTTATGTCAATAAATCTCTTAATGATTTCCAAATTTACTTTAATCAACACTGAGGATACAGAAGGTGTCTTGCTGGGTGATTGGGCAGGGATGCTAAATTGCCTTCTTCATTACTCTGGACGTATATATGACAATGTTCAGCTACAATTTGCAAAAAGTGTTCACACCTTGGTATTTATGCATCCTTGGGATCAGCCAAAAGAATCCTCACCTTCTCGAGTTTTCCAGCACATCTGGGATCTCAGCACACAGAATTGGTGTTGGATTACCAATGTGGAGAGTGCTGGGATCCTTCTTGAAGCAATACAGCATCACAAGGATGATAGGAATTTCAGGGGGTGGATATGGCATGAACAGGCCTTGTTCAATCGATGTATGGAGCTTACTGGGGCTGGAAGTGAGGACCTTGTCGAAGACAGTCTGTCGCAGTAATGAATTCATTCTTCCTACTGATTGTATAATATTCTACACAACAGTCTACTAAAGTGTTGTTGATAGGATTTCTAGATTATGTATTCATAAAATCCATACCGGGTCTCACATCCTCCTCAACGAGCGAATTTGAATGAAACTTGAGTCCTCTATGTAGAGGTCAATCACACAGTTCATTCGGCTTTCCTTCTGACCTTCAGGATTAACTTCTGACGAGCTTGGACTAGCGACATAAAAATAGAGCCCTGACCCGACGTAGATTCCGCCTACAGGCTACAACTTGAAATTAGAGATTACAGAAATCGCGTCTAGCGTGACCATAGATTCTTTCTAATTGACTTAAGTTATTCGGTGTTCAACGAATTCCTCACTGTTACTAAATTGCTTTATTTTTAAATTTGTTGTTCTCTTGAGTCCGATACGATCTCGCCGTGAAATTGTCCATAAACGACGCGGGATCACTTAAGTGGGGAACCAAGCCTTTGAAAGTCCTTCACCGTTATTCGGGAAGAGGAGACGAAGGAGGTCGACCGATTTTCGAATCAGTTTGGTGAAATAAAAAAGGGATCTGTCAAGACAGGGGATTTCCATTGGAAGATTGCGAGGGTAATAAGGGCTTTTCGTCTCAAGTAGCTTTCTCTATATCTATCCAAGGCTATTCAAGTTCTGTAAAGTGAAAAATTCGCCTTTCAGAAGGTAGGCCAAGTGCCGTTCGTCGAGCCAAAGTTCTCCACGTTGATAGTCGAAGAGGAGAACAAGTTTACGCATTCGTCAAGTATTGTCTGCTCGTCATACAGTCTTGAACAAAGTGAAGCCTTCGTATAACTCAACAGGTTATCCTGTTCGTCGAATGAATGGATGTCTTCCGAAAGATTGTGCATCCTTTTCACCTGTCCGAGATAGGTTCATAGGTTGGGAGCGGCCATGAACTTGGCGCCAGTTCTTTGGCTCGAAAAAGATGTCTTCGACTATGTTTCTTGAAGAAAGAAAGTTTCGCAAGATTTGGCTATGGCCTGCCTTACGTCGAGGAGTCGTTGCGGGTCGGTAAGTAGTACAAGTAAGGAATATTCGAGTTCGGTGCGTCTTCTTGTCTGCCAGTATCATTGCCCGTTTGAGGCCCGCCCAGTAATTCGACCTTGGTGCCTTTGATGGATGAGATATGCACTTGATGTACACGGCGTAAGGTCTTCATGATCACTATAATTAACGTCGGGACAGTCAGGTGTATGAGAGTTGAACGTTAGTTAATTGCGCTTGAGTCTTTTAATACGAGAACGACTGTCTTCTCGTATTTTCCCCAAAAGCCGGGTTTTCAGGCTAGCTTGAGTCGTCCGAGTCGCTTTACACTTGTTTGTACTCGAAAGCAACTTGAACTCGACGTTCATGCACATGCCGTGTTGATCCTCTTTTCGTTCCAGTATGAACAACGGCCCGTGCATACCAAGTCAAGGCTGTCGGTTCCGCGTCAGTGGTTGATTTGATAGCAATTAGAACGATCATCTTCTGCTCAGAGGAGACTAGGCTCCATATACGCCTTTGGATAAATAGTAATACGAGCGCCTGTGGGTTCTTTCATTTGGTAATTCTGGTATTTTTACACCTCTCATGATTTTTATTCTCTATTTCTAGAAACACCGTTCCTCTCCTTCGTGATCGAACATCCCTGTCGCCTTCCTCCCAACGAGGTGTCTTCATCAGTATACTTACTCCGACTCATTCGCCAACGTCATCCCAGTCCCAGGGCATTTTGTTTCATTCTGCTCTATTCTCGTCCCAACTCTCTTCCAACTCGGTTTGCATCACCAAGACTGCCGGTCGGGAACCGCGCACAGTTCCGTTCAATTTGGTGCATATTTACAGACCGGGAGACGACAGAAGGTTCGCTGTCACTTTCTAACGCTGGTGTCTTGGCTTTCCGGCCTTCCAAAAAAAAAACGTTCGAGGAGAAGTTGGAAACGACAAACAGGCCTCTCGAACAAGTGTTTTTGAACTTGTATCTCGGTACACAGGCGATAGGGCTACCCTATGTCTACGGTGCTTACATCTTGGTGAAGTAGAGGAGCTTAGATGTGGGAGAAGTTGAAAGAGGAGATGAGGGTGATACATCATTCTGTGATCAAACCGTTCTGTGCCAAATCGGTATTAAATGTAGATCAGGAAGATCAACGATGAAGGGGCGGCAAAATTCTGCGGTTTCTATAGGGAAGAAGCGGGTTGGTGGAGAGGGACTTTCGGGAAGCCGACGCTGGAGAGAGAAGATGCTCTTCGCGCATGTTATTTATGATGGGATGTCTTGTTGGCGAATAGTTCTTCCTCGCTCTCCCAATTGAGCGGACGCTCTACTCCTGCTACTGCTTCTGCCTCTAATATACCGCCTCGGATGTCCAACGCTCTTCTCCTCGCCCGCTTTGACTATTCCATCTCACCCTGGATGTCAAAGAGCACCACTAATTTCTCATCACTCGGTTTGACTACTCCGAAATCCATTCACCCAGCGCAAGGACGACCAATAGTACGCCAACAACAAGCCTGGTTGGAGCTCGAACCATCACTTCTAACAAAGTCGTCGCAGCATGGGCAAGTTCGGGTGCTTGGGGAGGGGATTTGGACGACGTTGACAGTATGCTCCGTCTTACGATCTTCTTCCTTCGCTATTACAGGTTTAGATCTAGTTCCGTTTTAAGCAATTCGGTCTCCATCACAGTTCGTACTAATCCCTTCAGTCTTTTGAATCTATTGGTATTTATTCTTTTTACGACATTTTAGCTTACTCTTTCAACCCAAACAAAATACCTCGAGTTCAACTCCGACGACACTAAGCAGAATTTCGACGATGCCCTCGCTCTCACTGTAAAGATCAAAATGGTAACTGGTGATCAACTCGCTGTTGCAAAGGTGACCAATCGTCGTCTCGGTCTCGGTGATCGCATCGTACCTCGCAAAGGTCTCAAGGATGGACTTACTCCCGGTGGCAAGCACGCTTCTCTCGGACGAAATGATCATGGATGCTGACGGTTTCGCTGGGGTCTTGAGCACATGTATGAGATCGTCAAGTGTCTCCAGGGTCCTCCGGGTCACTTGTGTGGTATGACTGGCGATGATGCTACGACTAGTAACGATGCTCCTGCTCTTTCCCGTGCCAATGTCGGTATCGCTGTCGAAGGTGCAACTGACGCCGCTCTTGGCGGTGCCGATATCCTCCTTACCGAGTCTAGTCTTTCTCCCGTCGTCCATACTATTCGTGGCTCCCGTATCATTTTCAACGTATGAGGAACTGCTCAATCTATGCTTGCGCCGTCATCATCTGTATCGTCTTTTGCTTTGCCGTCTTGGCTTCGCCTACCAATTCGACTTCCCTCCTTTCATATTTCTTATAACTGCTCTCTTGTCACTCTTGAACGATGGTACCATCGTGACCTTGTCGGTTGACCGTGTCCTTCCTTCGATGTCCTAGACAGTTGGGATTTGGCCGAAATCTTTGCTTACGCTGTTGCCTATGGTCTCTACCTCACTAAGTCTACGTATGTTCTTCGTTGTTTACTTGCGTGGGTCTCATTCCTGATTAACTTCTTTCTTTTAGGGTTCTCATTATTATCATCAAGGAGATCGACTTCTAGAATAAGTTTAGTTTGGTGTATCCCTCGAGATAGGTGCTGGCTCTGCCACCGGTAGATCCATCGACGCCAACAGCAATTGCACATAGTTATTTACCTCCTCCAAGTTGCCATCATCTTGCAAGCTCTCATCTTCCTCACTTGTCCGCATGGATTCTCTTTCATGAGCGTTCTTTGTTTGCTTTGATGGGCGCTTTCTCTATCATCGCCACTTACGTCAACTGGGGCTTCACCAACATTTAGAGTGTCTCTGGTGGATGGATCAGTTTTTGGGTCTGGGCATGTGTCGTTAGTTGCTTTTGCTTTTGCTTTTTTCTCCGTGCTGATTGTCTGCTTTAGAACGTCGTCTGGTTCGTTACCCTTGACTAGATCAAGTTCGTCATGGGGGCTACGATCATCAAGTACTTGCGTTAACGTCACGAAGCCGCTGCCGCCAAGACCGTCTCTTCATCGTCAGGGGTGTTCCTATTAGTCGTACCACTTCCCGTGCTGCTTCCGTTCACGAGTCCTTGTACTCGAACTGTGTCTCTATCACTAGGTGTGCGGCTCGCAAGGTGGATTTCGGTGGTCGTGTCTTGATCAAGCCCGAGGAGTTGCAACACTTCAGCAGCTACCAAGCACAGAACACCGGACCTTGGCCAGAACATCCCTTCCGCACTGTTGGTGTTGCTGAGGGTGGAGATAGGGTGGAACTTACTCCTGATGGGATGTATAGCTGGATATATCGTTGTTGGCGCCTGTTCTCTCCCTCCTCTTCTATTCATTCGGATTCCCTTTCTTATATCCGCGTAAACTTGCAGATTTGTTTGTCCCGAGACTTGCCTTTCGCTTCTGGGTTGTCGTATCATTCCCTTGTTTTGCGCGATACCCCTCATCACACGACATCTCCCTACCCTTGCACACACCAGTGCTCATTTGCATCATTTGATACCAATCATCATCTCAGAAAAACTGTATATAACAATCGGAAACCACCAAGTTTGTAACCCCAAGTCTTGTACATACCAGTTTGCGGAATGTTTTCTGGGCATTTATATCCGCCCTACCCTCTGCATGCAACCTTTCTCCTCTTCCCCTCCCTTTTCCCCTGTTCCTCCTCCCGCTAATCCAGCCTACATGCATACATGCATACAGCTTTTTTTTCGATCTTCTTTTCAACGTCTGTGTAACTTTCTGATCCTATCACATATATGTACATGCTTTACCGTCACGCCACCTTTTACACGTTTCTTCACGAGGTTACCAACCAACCAGTTTTGACACTTCTTTAACACCATGTTGCTTGTTATACAAAACCTTTTTTTGGTTTAATTCCCCCGGCCGCTCGTCTCCTCTACCCATACCTTCATCATCCCCAAGATCTGTGACGGAGTTCTCGCGTCGTACTCGTTCCTCCAGAACCGTTGTCGTCAGCAATGTACCTCCTATACTCCTCTTCATAGAAGGAGGGAGATAGGAATATCAGTGTGAGTAGGCAAAAGTGGAATCAAAGCAGCATATCGCGAATGTGTCATCCAAAATCGTCCACATGAATACTCTGACTACATAAGCCTGAAGGTAAAGTGACGTCTAGATCTTGATGCCCTACACAACTGACGTCCTCCTCTTATCTCGCCCCAAAGCACCCTGGTTTGGGAGTAGTAACGAATTCGTTCTGATCGGTTTTTCTTCCAGTCGATTGATTGACAGATGTGAAATAATGATAATAAACAGCAGTTGCTCGAAAACAGGATTACGATACATTGCAATGCATTGCATGGTACTTTAGTCTTGGGACAGATCTCAGCACCTGCTTTTCCGAGTGCTTCCGCCTCTGCTCCTGCCCCTCCTCCTTTTTCACACTTCCTGCTTGTACGAAATGTCTCAAAGAGAATCGTTCTCAGCCACTGATCTCGAGAAGGGATTAAAGTCAAAAACCTCTACCGCCTATAGTGAGTATATAATGGGAGAAACTTTTGGACGTTTGACCCTGACAAATGGAGAACTGTAGAACGCTTCAAACCCTCCGCAGATGACGAAGCTACCCAGTTTTTATGGGCTACATACCTCGCTCAAGCTCAGAATTACGATAAACTCCTTCTCGAGGGCTGGAAAGGCGACATGGAAGGCATGTTACTTTTTGTGCGTATGTTCCCTCCCTAGCGAGTGATTCTCTCTGACCAGAAGGAAAAACAGTCCGCACTGCTGCCATTCTCACCGCACTCATTATTGAGAGCTACCAGAAGCTTCAAGAAGATCCAGCTGATGCGACCGTGGCTATCCTTACTCAGATTTCCCAGCAGCTGGCGTCTCTCTCAAATGGGACTGCCTTTACCTATGAAGGTCGTCCGCCTTTCGTACTTGATACGGCACCCGTCGTCTGCAACACATTTTGGTTCCTCAGCTTAGCTCTAGCTATTACTTGCTCGCTGCTTGCGACGTTTGTACAACAGTGGGTCCGTGATTTTCTCCATAAAACCGCTGTGCGACCTTCGCCTATTGCCCAAGCTAGAATTCTTGCCTTCTCATATTTTGGATTGCGGCGATTTGGAATGCACACTTTTGTGGACGTTATTCCAATGTTGCTACACATTTCGCTTTCTTTTTTCTTTGCCGGTCTAGTCGCGTTCCTGTACCCGATCAACCGTCCTCTCGCATATCTCATGGCGTGTATTTTGGGCATCTTCCTCTTAGTTTATATGGGTCTTTCCTGTATACCGTTGGTATACCTCGACGCTCCATATCGCACGCCAGTCTCTGACTTGATATGGCGGCTTGGGAACAGGCTACGTGGTCTCCTTCTCCGGCGTCACCGTCCTACGGAAGAACGTAACCTTACTGAGGCAATGCTGGAGGCATCCTTCAAGGACTGTAAAGAACGTGACCGTCAATGCATGAAATTCACTATGAAATCCTTGAACACCGATGCAGAGCTTCTCCCCATGTGTCAAGCCATCCCAGAAGCTGTCATTCGTTCCTCCACTGAAGTCCGCGCTGCAAACCTAGAACTCATTGCTCCGATTTTACGGTCACCAGACCCCGACGAGAATATCATCTCTCGCATTTCTACCTTTATCACTGTATCCGGCTACTCGGTTGACCCAGAACGACAAGAAGCTGGTATGAAGACTGCTTTGGAAGCGCTCTGGTCTTTAGCTCGTCTAGTTGTTGATTATGGCAAAAAACAACTCTCTACATTTTCTAATACTACAACCCCAGTGTTCTGGTTTGATCGCAACTTGTTGACCACGTTTGAACAACTTGGCTCTGCCCCGACATCTCATGTCATCTCAGCTCTTGCCCTGGTGCGGACTAGTCGATTACAGAGTCTCAAGTGCTACATTGATGCTGTAGCAAACAAGTTATCTATCGAGACCTCCAATTGCGAACGGCTCAGAATGGCAAAGGACGTCTTGAAAGGAGTGGCAGTTGGCGACATCCATTGGGCATCTGGTCTATTCAGGCAGCACTTCTCTGAGCTGGATGTTACTCTCCGAGATGGTCGTGCCCCTGACCTATCTGAGACTCGTGCAGGGGAACTGGTGACAAAGGCCAGAGATCATGTTTCCGAGTTACAAAGTCCCAGTCGCTGGCAAGCTGCATTGATATCTGTACTTGGAGAATTTCTCTCTTCGGCTACCAAGGAAGGTGTGATTCCTTTCGAAATGGAACTGACACATGGCCTCATTTGTACGAGCATCCCCGGAGTTAATGTCTTTGAGCAGACTGTTGAAGTCGAGGACGATGAAGCAGAAGTTTCTCTTCTCCTTCGGGATATCTCGGCCGACCCAAAAGATGTTCCAGAGAAAGTTTTTCGCCTTGTTTTCCAGCTCGCCTTCTCAACCAAACGTGCTTTGTTATGCCAAAAATGCAGAGGAAAAACTGTACATTACTTTTTTCAGAAGCAGTTAGTTTCATGGCCTATAGACATCACCTGGGATGATAAATGCAATGTGGAACAGTGTGTTCTTCAAGACATTCGTACGAATGACTCTCTTCATCGTTCTTCTTCTGTGGTCCTTATTCGAGCCATCTATTACGCAAAAGGTCTAGCTACATCTTTCCAAGTATCTCCACAATTGCGTGATTTTGCCATGCAAATTTTCAAACTCATTCCGACCGCGTCTAAGCAGTTCACCCAAGACCATTGGTGGAACTCATGCAAGGCATACACAGATTGGATTCTTTGCATGGACATTCTCAACAAACTGGATGGCCTAATGAGGCCCAGGGGCACATCAAACAACAATCTGGTCCCCTCTCGTGATCCCCAATTTATGGATGATGTTCGTTCTCTTGGGCAAAGGGTGTTGTCTGATTTCCAAACCCCTGAATACCCATCCTCAGGCACAACAGACAAGTATAGAAAATGGACTGAAGAGATCAAGGCATATGCCATGTCAATAAATCTTTTGATGATTTCCAAATTTACTTTGATCAATACTGAGGGTACAACTGGTGTCTTAATGGGTAACTGGACAGGGATGCAGCATTGGTTTGTCCATTACTCTGGACATATATATGACAACGTTCAGCTACAATTTGCAAAAAGTGTTCATAGCTTGGTATTTATGCATCCTTGGAATCAGCCAAAAGAATCCCCAGCTTCCCGAGTCTTCCATGAGTGGGTCTGGCGTCTCAGCATACAGAATTGGTGTTGGATTACCAATGTGGAGAGTGCCAGGATCCTTCTTGAAGCAATACAGCATCACAAGGACGACAGGAATTTCAGGGGGTGGATATGGGTTGAACAAGAATTGTTCAATCAATGTAAGGAGGTTATTCGGAAGGCTGAAGCTCAAAGTGAAGAACTTTGAGTTCTAGTAATGTATCCATTCTTCATGTTGATTGTATCAAGAAGTTATTCATTTCTTTCTGCGTAATGGGTAGTTGATGTGTCAATGGGATACCTATGTAATTATGTACGATTCACAAAATCCATACTGGACCACATACTTAGCCCCGTCCCTCGACAAATGCATTTGATCGTGCAGATCATTGAACTTGGCAAACGACACAAAAACAGAGTCCTGACCTGACATGGATTCCGTCTATACAAGCTACAAAATCGAACGAAAGACTCTGACAAGCTCAGAACCGTGTCTACAGAAATCGTGCTTAGCATTCCATTCGACATATATTTCATTGCTCTTAAATCGGTTTACTTTTTATCTTGAGCCCGATATGATGTTGCCATGAAATTGTTTATGAACGATGCGGAATCACTCGAACGGTGCCGTGCCTCTGAAGTCATTCATTGTTATGTGTTCCCGAGGTCACTGCGACGAAGAAGTTCGATAGATTTTCGAATTGGCCTGATGAAGTGCAGAAGAGATCTGTCGAGACAGGTGATCCTCTTGAAGGACTAGGGATACAGATGGTTTTTCGTCTCGCGTAAGCCCCCCCATGCCCACCCAAGGCCAGTCCGTATAATGAAATTTCGGCGAGCTGAGTGCCGTTCGTTAAGCAAAAGCTCCTGACACGATAGTATCTGGTCGAAGGAGGAAAACAAATCGTCGTGTTGAGCTTTGACAACTGAAAGTTGAGTAGGTATGCATAAATGAAGGAGCGGAAGATTGGTCGGTTACGTGTCATGTATCATCTTGAGTTCCATTCATCACCGACGTTTACGTGCCCGGTATGTTGTCTCTTCGTACAACCTTAAATTACAAAAAGTGAAGCCTTCTAGCCTGAACAACTCGAGCGATCGTTGAATGAAAGATGTCTTCCGAGGGACTGCGTCCATTTTATGATTTGTGACATGAAATAGTCTCCAATTTTGTTGGCCCGAAAAGATATGTTCTCGACTATGTTTTTTGAATTGAAGAGTCCTGTAGAATTTGGTTGCGGCTTGCCCTACATCGAGTCATCGCTGTGAACCGGTAGTACAAGTGGCCAGAGAAAGTTCAAGCTTCTTTCCTAGTTTCATTTCCTCTTAATCGTGTTCGAGAGTTGCCCAGTCTGTACCAGAGAATTCGACCTCGTTGCCTCTGACGCACTTGATGTACACAACGCGAGGTCTTCATTATATGATGTCAAGAAAGTCAGATGCATGAGAAGTTGAATGCGGAAAGCCTCAATGCGCTTCGCTTGAAGACCGCGCTTTCGATTATTGCTGTACGCTTGTTTGGTACTCGAGAGCAATCGCTTGAACCGGAGATCTGTCAATGAATTCGCGCCTGCAATGTGTTGATCATTGTCAATGATGAGTTTCTCCAGGTTCTTCTCCTTCCAACATTCCTACGAACGACTCCCTGTGCACACCAAGTCAAGGCTATCACCTCAAAATTACCGAAAGCTCGTCGTCGCTGCCAGTATTTTCGGTGGGATATGTGTCGTTTGGTTATTGGCAAAATTTCTCTCGTACAAGGCCCCATATACGCCTCTAGACAATTACGAGCACCTGTGCGTTCTTCACTGGGCAGTTCTAACATTTTATATACATCTTCTCATAGTTTTTTTCCCTATTCGAATTTCTAGAAACATTCTTCCTCTCCTTCGTGACCAAACTCCCCTGTCGTCTTCCTCTCAACGAGGTGTCTTTTCATCATTATATTCCGACTCATTCGCTATCGCAGTCGCCGTCCTGGGCCATTCTGTACGGCGAGCGAACATCGACGCACGTCTCATCCTACCCTATCTCTCATCCCAGGTCTCATCCAACGCTATTTGCATCGTCAAAGCTGCCGGTTGGGAACCACACGCGGTCCCGTTATTACCTCCACCTCATAACGGGCGAGGCATTCACGCCAGATTCAGGGATCAATACACGAAACTCAGAATATGGTCCTTGGGCGAAGAACTGGGTATCGACAGTGCAGTCTACTTTGACGCGGACACGCTGGTGTTGAGGAACTTTGAAGAGCTGTTTAACATCCCTTGGGAGTTTGGTGCTACACCTGATATTTATAGACCGGGAGATGACAGAGGGTTCGCCATCACTTTTAACGCAGGTGTCTTGGCTTTTCGACCTTCTAAAAAAACGTTCGAAGATATGAAGCAAAAGTTGGAAACGGCCAATTACCCTCTCGAACAAGCGGAGCAAGCGTTTTTGAATTTGTATTTCGGCGCAAAAGCTTTAAGGCTGCCTTACGTGTACAACGCTAACATTGTGGTGAAGGAGAGGAGCTTGGAGATGTGGGAAGAGCTGGGGGAAGAGATGAGGGTGATACATTATTCTGTGATCAAACCGTTCTGGGCCAAGTCGGTATCGAATGATCTGCTCATGACCCCGGAACAGATCAGAAAAATTAATGATGAAAGGGCGGCAAAAATTGGTGGCTTCTATCGGAAAGAAGTAGGTTGGTGGAGGGAGGTTTTCGAGGAGTTGATGCAAGAAAAAGGGGACGCTATTCGTGCATGTTATTCATGATGGGGATACGTGATTGACCTTATATACTGGCACAACGCTGTAGACAGCTACTTTAAGCTTATATATTTTCTTGGCTTTCTCTTGGGTATCATTACGCCATTGTTGCTTTGGTGGTGTCACTGTTCTGTACAATACTATACAAGTAGCATTAGAAAATAAGGTATCTACGGGTAACGAGGTCACAGTGAGCCAAAAAAAAAAAAAAAACGCACCTTCGGTTGGACGAATGTGCTCGTTTCATATCCTACAGAACGCTGAGATGATTCAAATCAATGAATTCTCAAGGGCCTAGTCTGAGTGATTTTGATTCTTTCAAAGTTTTAATAATTCGAGGCTTGACCCATAAGTAAATATCGACATTGCGTTAAAAAACTGCAAGCTAACACGCCTTCCTATCAAACAAATACGAACTCAAGCTCAAACTAGCCAAACTCAGATTCCAATCCCTCCCAGAAGAGCCATTACTCCTCGTCGCAGCCGGAATGCTAGCAAAATCCTCTGTCGCAGAGGTCCTGAATCCACCAGTTGCACATACATCCTCAGGGAAAGTCAGAGACAAGGTGCTGTCGGTGCTACCGGTGTTCATTGCGATGACGACGATGGTGCTCGAGTTTGATACGGCGAGCATAGAGTCGCTGTTAGAGCCGGAGCCAGTGATCGGAAGACGTTGTGTACCAGCTAAGTATGGTCCAAGAGAGGTGATTAGTTAGGCGAAAGGGGATCACAAGTCATAAGATGAAAAAACTAATCAAGCACGTACGTTTTAAGAAGTTACCAAAGTGCTTATACGTCCAAAACTGTTTCTTGATGTCTGGAAGGAGAGGAAAGGTAGTCAGCCTTCTGTGTTTGGATACTCTGGTTCACTTACAGAGTTCGTGATTTCCATTGGTTGCAAAATTCGGGTCGTAGTAAATTAAACCATCCTACGTATGCAAAAAAGTTCAACATTTTTCTTGGCTTCTTACCCAAAGCGGACAAAAAGAGACGCACATTCCAACCGTTAGCGTTGGGCTCCGCAGCACAGCCTACGTCTTGTGAAGGGTCACAACCAATCTCTGGGGATTTCGGGTTGAGTTTGGGAATTTTAGAAGTGAGAATTGAGCAGAAAACATTTAGACACCTTTGGAGACGAGGGTCCAAAACTATTGGAACAATGATCAGACTTCTTGTCCCATGTCCGGACAGACAAGTAAAATTACACACATCGTAGTGAGGTTCCCCAGCGAGCACTAAACTCTGGAACACCATTCCGGAGAACAGGAGTGCATTTTTGATTCTACGAAGTTGCGACGCGTTAGTTGCTTCAAGAGCAAGCCCGGACTTGAAGCAGGAGCCTACGTAGGATCGTAACCCTGAGATAATCCTTTCCCGCTTCCATCCGCCTCACCCATGGTGCAACAGACTTCCTAGAAGGGACGCGATAAAAACTGTGACAGGAATCGGTCAAGGAAACAACATACCGACATCCAAGTTTGCTTCCCGGAGAAAAAAAGCTTGACATCAGCAATATAAGCAGAGTAACCCAAATCAGACGGGAAGTCGTAGGTGTGATGAGCGAGAGCCGTGACCTAGGAGAATCCGGAGTCGGTAGGTGCTTAAAACGCCCAAGTTGAATGAGCTCACTTTGTCAATAACCTGCGACAACCAAAATGGATATTCCAGGACGGCCAGACTGAGACGGG
This sequence comes from Dendrothele bispora CBS 962.96, assembly GCA_004369135.1. Taxonomy (NCBI): domain Eukaryota; kingdom Fungi; phylum Basidiomycota; class Agaricomycetes; order Agaricales; genus Dendrothele; species Dendrothele bispora. The sequence continues at coordinate 388,644 of ML179053.1, read as the reverse complement.
ATGTTTCGTCGGCCAGAATTCCGACAACGTCAGTCATATTCCGAGCATTCAGAGCATCCCAGAGACCATTTATTACCTCAGCACGCCTGGTAAACAACCAATGAGATTCTTAGCACACAAGGCAAAGTTGCGCAACGTCTTGACATACTGAGTCGGTAAAACCAGCATCCCTTCTTGGCCACAAGGAGCAGGACCAAAACTATTTTCGGGTTCGTTCATAGGAGAGATCAAGTTGATAAGGATTCCTTCACTCCGAAAATGTTGAACCACATCGGCCAGAAATGTTCCATAGGCTTCTCCAGTCCCTGATTTGAGATAATGTACACGGGTTGAACATAGGTGAAAGACGAGTAGTAGTTCAGAACCCACACACCATCTTTGAATTGACTATTACAGCTCGTCCCGCCTACAGTCAAGGGTGCCGGTGCACTGTTTGCAAACATCGTCAAGCCTGGCACTCCGAAATTCGATGCTTGTGTCAGGAAGTACACTCCTGCCGCGTCTTTGGTGAAATCATACTGTCCCGGAGCCACATAGAACGTCTCAGGAGCTCGGGTGGGGTTGGACACCCCGACGCCTCCTGCACCGGCGTTGAACCGGTAGGATGACAATCCTAAACCTGATTGAGAGAAGAGAAGCGATGAGAGGTTCTGTCGGACAGATTCAGGGAACTGGAAGAGGTCGTTTGGCCACCAAGCACCGGAGCCTCCGATTCCGAGGAAAGTCTGAGCTGGAGCAGCGGATATGGTAGCAGACTGTGCACAAGGCAAAAGTGCATTAACGACAGCGAAGCCTAACAGTAAATTCCGGGGAATTCTCATTGTTGATGGACGGTAAGTAAATTGCTTCGTTTTGTGAAAGTCTTTATACGACCAAAAGTTCGTTCACTTTGGCCGTGACGCGATACTTTTGGTGGAGAATAAGTTCAGAGGGCTGGATGATGCGTTACGCGATGCTTTGCGGCCGAAGGCCGCACGCAAAAATTAGTTCATTTTGCTGATCCGAGCTCGGGCCGCGTGACGGAATTATTGGGGTAGATGTTCGGATGTGCGTGTGATGCGTTACGATTTATAAAATGACCCAAGTTCAGGGGGGGTGCGTTATGCGTTACGCGAACTTATGGTCGTAATAGTACAGTAGTGGCGCTGGAAGGGTTGAAAAACGAAACATGACAACTGGAAAATGAGGCGATATTTTTTGAATAAAATAGACGAAATGAAATGGCAACAAAGGGAAAGCTTTACCTGGACTGTGTACTGGATTAAACACTGTCGTAGGGGCCTCAGAAACTGAGACTCGTCTGGCAACTTCAGCTCGTACTACTCCGTCTTCAAAGAGAAGAGGAAGCCTTATAGAGCAGGAAGGGTTTACTACAAGGTCTCCTTCAAAAAGCGGAACAAAAGGTCGAGCGGAAGAGCTGACTTGCACGAAACAACAGGGCTCTAACGTCTCCTTAACAGTATTGTATGAACATAGTGTACCCAGCGTAACATACCGGATATCTGGAGTCTACCCTAGCATCCTTGCTACACCCCGTTACATAAGAAGTCCTGTAAGCACTGTCACTGAGAGTCTTAGGAAGAGAGAGACATTAGGATTAAGCTTCGTAGATAGTACGTGAAGGATAGTGTAGAGAGGTTCATGGGGTCGTTAATGCGCTAAAACGGTACGTTTAAAAACTTGAGTAAGGCTTCCGCAGACTCGTCAAGTGGGTTCTAGCAACCACCGTAAGTTAGCTCCGTATGTGCCTCACCTAAGAAACGTTCCTGTAAGAGTTGTCTGACCTATGTAGTTTGTTACTATGTCAAGGGCGAGTACTGGGGGCTGAGTACCTACTACAAACAAGAGAACCTGCTTCCCACAAGAGACTACTACAAGTTTGGGGATTTATGGGTAGGAGTCCGTTTCGTCTGCTCACATCTTTTACCCGACTTCTTTAGTTCCGTATACAGTACAGTTAGTTAGAGAACTACCAAAGATTTAAGTAAAGTTAGTTAACGCTGTGTCTACTGGGTCTACCAGCACAAATATACCCACTGACCCACCCCTACGTCACAACCGAAAAGTTAATGAGACCTGTATATAAACTGCTACAAGTCGATGTTAAACGTTTTTCGCAAGCCTGGAACCCTAGATAAACCTTAGTCGGGGTCGGCGAGCAGCTCAAAAGGTCCTTAGTTAGACCGCAGAGTCGGTTGTAACCACAACCTAATGGTTACACCTTTCACGGTTCTAGGAAGAACTTCATTATGCCGTTGTGTTCCTATCGTCCCAGAAAAAGTCCCCCACCTATCCCGTACTTGTCCTTAACAAGTTAGCTACATGTCTCGAATGACTCTTCCGATTTCGACCATTCCTAGAACGGCTTCTGCTAAATAACGTCATTTACTCAAGTAAGAAGAATGACTAACATATTATAAATAAAACGAGACGTGTTACCTGTCATAATCACAACAGTTATCCTATGTAGATTTAATACATGTTTCAAAGTATTCTAAACCGATACCGGACGGAATGCAGCTCCTCAGCAACGCTCGGCCATTCATCATGTTCCGGCTTGATGAGGTGGTACGATTTCGACCTGTCGTTTGGTATGGTGCTGCTTGAGCTAGAGCGTTTCGGCTGGATTATGTCAAGGACAACGTCGTGCGTCTATAAGGCCAAGAGGTGTGAGACGTTTTCTGGCGACTCCGCTTTTGTGTCGCGTGCGGTAACTTTTCTGCCCGGTCAGTACTTTATAACGCTCCAGCCTCGTGGTCAGTCGCCTAGGTGCTCAGAACCAGTGTCTGTGCTTTCGAGTTGCTCAAGGAATTTGACGGTTGCTTCCTTCTTGCTATACTCGCTATACGTCGCAAAATAGTGAGGTGTAGTTTGCTGCGTAAGGCGTACCATCATACACGGCAGACGCGCTCTCTTCAGCCCGTCTTCTTTCTGTTTCATCTCCTCACCGCTCACCGTCTGTAAAAGGCTCCGCGTTGCACGATCTAATTTCGGTATAGTCGGCGTGCTTCTAGTCAAGTAAGAAGTACCGTACTATGAGCTGCTTCTCCCACAACTGAAGTTTCTACCTCTAGTGTGGGAGTTGCAGACGCCTTGGACGTCGGCTCTCAATCCTGCTTGTCATCTTTGCGGTGGGGGGGATAGCGAGCGTTTGTTGGAGACCGAACCCTTCCAAGGAACTGTTGATGAGCAGGAGTGCGACGGCCTCGTCGTTGAGTAGCGAGTAATGATAGGAGCACAGACGACACAGTTCGAGAAGGGCTTTTTGAAAAGAGGTTCAGGTCTTGAGGAAGTCTCACGCTAGGCGCCGTGCCACTGCTGTATGCTTGTCCTATACTTTCCCTAGAGTAGTTACTATCTGCCCGCCAATTACGGAGCTGGAGGTCGGTAAGAGCGTAGCCAGTAGTGCCAGAGTAAGTATCCGTTTCCCTTCGAAGGTGCATTTACCAACTTCAGTTGTAAGGCTCACGCCGCACGTTATCAAGCACTACGTGAACAGTAGGAACTCAATTTTCAGCCACACGACTAACTTCGAAATGAAATGAAAAGGAAAGCCATCAAACCGTTCGGCGATATGAGGTGAGCTTAGTAGAACCCGCTGAACTTGGGAACGACCCTTCTCTGTCGACGTAACAACCAGTCGCTACTACTCTATGCTCGTCCTCTCCTACAGTCGAATTACGAAACCCTATCGCTAGCCACCAGCTTACTCATGCACTTACAGACGAACTAATACTAAGTACCGATTGCTAGAAGATGAGACATATCACTGGACTAACCGGCGCATGTCTAAGGACACTTCTGCGAGTAGTTGCTTAACGGATTCTTGGTTTACTACGCCTCCCTTCTATTTGAGTACCCGAAACTCCTACGTCTAGTCTACCTGCCCTGTAATGTCACGCAGCGCAGAGAGTTAGGAGGTGATTAAGCGGTATAAATGTATATTCTTTTGAACTTATAGAAAAAGGGGGAACTTTGTCAACCAGGTAACCCATGAAACTATTTCAAGGAGAAGCTTTCCTTAACCTCGAAGGTGGACTTTGGGGTGGGGGCGGAGGTGGGTTCTGAGGGCACCTCTACCTTTACGCTGGACCCCTATTCCGCGGCTTGGGACCACGGTCCCTAAACGGAGGAGGTGGAGGCCTACACTTCTCCTGCGGAGGACTATAGCTCAAGGGCTCACCATAAGACTCATAACAATAAGTGGTCCATACTTATCCAAAAGAAAGAAATATAACAACCACCAACTTACAAGCACTACGACTGGCGGCCCACCTGATACAGTTGGCATCTAGTTGTTGGAACTTGCTGTCTTGAACGCACCTTTGTGCCCGCTTGCACTCCCGGTTCGACCCGTCCTGTGCCTACTAGGAAGCCTCGTCTCACTATTGGAAGGTTCACCTATACACCTCCAATAATAGTTGCTACTAAACCAAATATTTTGCACTCATATCATACGCAGATAACGTTTCGTTTCGAGGCTGACTGAAAAACGAAGGAGAGACTAGTTTCAGCCCAGTTTGTTATGTGGAGCTACGGGAAGAAACTTCGGCCGTGCCTCTTTAAGTAGGCACTGACCGCTCTATGGCAACAGGCGGAGCAGCAAGCACTGAGCGCTGAAGCTCTCTTTCTAGGGTAGAACCCACAGCAGTTGGAGTTCAACCGTCTATAGAAGTGACTTCCAAGACTCCACTGATCCGACAAGTCATAACTTCTTCCATAGCCAAAGCCTTCCTACTTGCAAAGAAACGAGAAGGCACCATAGTTAACAGTTGAAGGATGTTTTCGAGACCCAACCCTGTGACCCTGTCAGCTTTAATGCCGTGGATAGGTTGATTTCAACTTGCGATGCCTGCGCCCGTGACTGGGACGCCGACACCTACGACGAAGCTTTGACCACTGGTGAAGCTTATTCAACCAGCATAGCTGCTGCCTGTCATGGCTCTGAGATGGTCGAAGCGGGAGACGGTTGTGGCTTCGACCTCGACTACAGTGAACCCTAAACCTCTTCCTCTTCAACGCCGACGGTCACATATTGGCTATGAGACGGAGCAACTGTAAACTTCAGCCCAGTCCCTCGCACTAGCGGCCCAACCCAGGGCCCTCCTTCTCGTTCTTACCTGGCGTCCGCAACCGCTACAACACCGACTTTCTGAACCACCTGCTGCTTCTCCAGCTTCACCTTAACGGCCACTAACGACCCCTACTAAACTCCGTCCACTCTGTCTTACACTAAATACTCAACCACATGTTCCTCTTCCTTCCTCCACCACTAAGCCGCCTCCTATAAAACTCCTTTGTCCACCTTCACTTCTACTTACCCAAATGCCGCTTCTGCGTAAGCAAATTCCAACAACCCTGCTAATCCTGATTCTAAGCTAACCTAGCCCCCGAACTACTCCACTCAAAAGAAAAAAAGCTAGAAAACACTAAAGTACGTCTTGATTGAAAAAGAATATCCTAGTGCTTGTGGTGCGCTTTTGGGTTCGGGCGTCTGTGCGCAAGCTCTGCATGCTGGTGCAACTTCCGCTTCGACGCTAGCGTCTTGCTTTACGCGTACGTATGCTGCTGCCACAAAACCTGAGCCTTCTCTTCTTCCGAAATGCGGCCCGCGTGTTCTTTGTCAACCTCTTGTCTGTTGCTCCATAATCTCTGATATTCGTTGCGCAGTCTTTTGATTCGCGCAGTCTTCGATCGGCTTGAAAGCGCGCGACTTTAATCAGGTTGGTCTTATACTGTAGGGGTAGTATTCATAGTGACTTAGGCGGCGGTTGGTTCAGTATTTATCACTTTTGTGACAACGACGAACTAATGATGAATGAAGACTTACCTATCTCCCGACTCCTGTGATTTCAGCTCCCCTTTTTCTATTTAGCACATAGATCCGGCAGGGCCGGCAGTCTTAGATCGGCTCGAAAGCAACGCCGAATTTGATAACAAATGCGTTCTGATTAGTTTTCATCATTCAAAACCAAGAGTCAGAGGCCTCAAAGATGGACTGCAGCCAGACGGGCTGGTCCAGATGTTCACTTCGGGGAGCGTCCAGATGTTCACCGAGTCCGGATGGACAGAGAGGCATATGATCATGTATAAATATTAGGT
>ML179053.1:366885-382517 GCA_004369135.1 Dendrothele bispora CBS 962.96 | reverse complement strand
GGACATTTCAGTCCCGAGCCATGTCTATAGAAAAACAGATTGACTACACCTAGGTGTTAAGTTTTGCATTTGTGCCGTGCCAATCAGGGGAAAAGCTGAATCCATCAAATCAAGGAACAGAACGAAGCCTACTAACTCGCGGGGCAGATGGCCCATGGCAAGGTCTTGAATGATGTTGATCAAGTAGGGAAAGACGAATTCGCAAATCTAGAACTTCAAAGGAATATAATAGAACAGGCAATCTGCTAATCACGGAGGGAGCGATAATCAAAATGAAAATGATATGCATGCAAGTCGAAGACCTCCACAGATTCCTCTTTCCGAAAACGACGTCTTTCCAGCTCATTTTTCTCTCGCCTAGCTGCACTGACGGGACAGTGGTACCGGTCAAGTCGAGTCATTTATTGATTTAGAGCATTTCCTCGACTGTCAATTCGAGGATATACGCTTCAAGTTGACTTGTACACGGGACCTTTTGGTGATTGAAGAATTGTCACATTAGGACGAAGAAAAAGATGGTGATTGCGGCAAGCTACAGTGGATGAGATGAGTAGTCGAGATCGTACGATCCACCGAAGATAGCCATGGAAAGGGAAAGGTTGTGCGGCAGCGGTGTACAGGTGACACAATTGCAAAGTATTGGGCACGATCAATAGCCGTGTTCAGAGTTGGCATTGCGACGCAACGCGCAACGCAAATGCGTTAACGGCCAAACAAACGAATTGGGATAGGAATCACATGACCCCAAACATTTTTGCGCCGAGGTGACCTCAGACGGCGACGTCGGCAGCTCCACAAAGCCGATCCTCCAGACGCTGATGTAAAATTCCCGCGCGAGCGTACAGCCACTCGACTCACGCGTTACTGTAGTGGTTAAATTGCCTAGTGCCATTCTTGTTTACTTACAAAATACTCATCATGGAGATTTGACACAGCTGAATATGGCATTTTAATATCCCTCTCTATTATCTATGCTTTTTTTGGGTCATCGCACTCTAAACGAAACAAACCGACGTGTCAAAATTGAGAGTAAGAAAGAAATGTAATGGGTGAGTCAGTGGCTGTACGCTCGCGCGGGAATTTTACATCAGCATCTGGAGGACCGGCTTTGTGGAGCTGCCGATCTCGCCGTGTGAGGTGGGGTCATGTGATTACTATCCCAATTCGTTTGTTTGGCCAGCCATAACGCATAGCGGCGTTATGCGTTGCGTCGCAATGCCAACTCTGAACACGGCTAATCCCACGCGCGGGTCAGTACGCCAAGACTTTGGCCATGTACTTACTCCGACTCGTATTGAATGTGACGGAGAACAACTTCACAGTTCAAATTCTTTAGATTCACCTTATTCTGTATCAAGTCAGAGGTGTGCTACTTTCGGGACAGCTGCTGTTATTACAGGAAGTAATAGCTGTAGATGTGCTTAGAAATATAATCCAAAGTCACCGTCGATCAAACATCGCTTGTGCCTTGCAGTCAAGAACGAACGATTTGAAATCCTTCATCTCGTTGATTTTCGCTTCCACCTTCCCTCGCCAGCGCACTGAGAAATTATCACAAGCACCGAGGGAATTAACATCGAAAAGATCATGGAACTTGGATATGTCTGAAGGGTTGGCGGCAATTTGAGCATAGACTTCGTGAATGCGACGCTTCCAGTTGATTTCGTGCGACTGATTATTATGGGGACAAGTAACTTGGATGTCGGTGACTAGTTCAGTGATACAGCTAAGGGTCTGTAGCCACTGCTCGCGATACATGCTCTATCAATTCCAAATATATGTCAGAAGAACTAGCGTCAGAAACGACCGCACATACCCAAGGAATGTACATCTTTGACGGAATTTTGAAAGCGATTTCCGAAAGAGGTTTGTGGACGAACGAGGGAGCTAAAGACCGATAGAGAGTTTCGTGATCGTGTTCCACAGCAAAGTAGAAAATTTTCTCGGTGTTTTCAGGTAGAAATTCTCTATTCAAGGTTGTTATGCATACAATGCTCGATATCGAGAAGCAAGTTCACTTACTTCATTTTCATCACGCAGATGGCGATGGCACTGTACACCACATACTTTTCGGCTGCTTCAGCCAGTCGCATAAGGAGGGGAAATTCGATGTCCTCGAGAGTCGGTGGGACTTGTGGACGGGTGAATCCAAATAAGAGTTCTAGAACATCAGACTTCTCCAGGAGTACTCTTTTGGATTGCGAAAGCGATGCTTGCGATAGAGAGCCTCCGGTGGTGGTCTTGAGATGCTTTGCTTGGACAGAGAACACGAAACCATCGAGAGATATGAATGAGACAGCGGTGTTATCCCCGACTACACGATGGTATCAACACAGACGTCGAAACGAAATGTTTAGTGCTCACAAAAGTCAGTTGATATTTTGGTGGTGGGGAACTTCAGATCCGAAGGGAAGGTGAATATGGATTCGGGAAGGTCCTGCTTCTCTGTTGGCGTGGTGGTGGGGAACTTCAGATCCGGAGGGAAGGTGAATTTGGATTCGGGAAGATCCTGCTTCTCTGCTGGCGTGGTGGTGGGGAACTTCAGATCCGGAGGGAAGGTGAATAGGGATTTGGGAGGGTCCTGCTTCTCTGTTGGCGTGGTGGCAGTGGGGAGCTTCAGATCCGGAGGGAAGGTGAATACGGGTTTGGGAGGGTCCTGCTTCGTTGACATGGGCTTGGGAGGGTCTTGCTTCTCTGTTGGCATGGGTTGCTGGAATGGGTCTTGAGTGGTCCCGATTACTTTTAAAACTTGACGAATGATATTAATATTGATCTTGAACAATGGCAGGACTTGTTCCTGTCATGAATAATAGGTTTCTGGCAACATCATTGATATCTGAAGGTTGCCCCAGGTTACCTTGTTCGACTTCAAGAGGAATATAATAGAAGAATATAATAGAACAAAGGCAAGCGATAATCAAATGAAAACGATATGCATGCAAGTCGAAGACCTCCGCAAATTCCTCTTTCCGAAAACGACATCTTTCCAGCTCATTTTTCTCTCGCCTAGCTGCTCTTACGGGACGTTGGTACCGGTCAAGTCGAGTCATTTATTGATTGAGAGTATTTCCTCTACTGTCAATTCGAGGATATACGCTTCGAGTGAACTTGTGCACGGGACCTTTTGGTGATCGAAGAATTGTCACATTAAAATAAGCTAGCGTTCCGCTATGTGAGGAAAGAAACAAATACTCAGTATAACCCTGAGTATTTGAGTATGAGAAAACAACGACTATGCTCAATGCTAGTCGTTGGGTTTTGTCTGAGGGCTTGGCCCGAGAGATTTTCGGGGGGGGGGGCACGAGTGGCTGGTCACGTGATCCACAAATGAGCGTGGGATGCGGGACCAGTGAAAACACAGAATTCTCAAAAAGGAGTGCCGAAGCTTCTCGGAGCCAAGTCCTGAGCTTCCAGGGGTCCAGAAGGCGAAGGAGTCGAATCAGCTGGAACACCCAGAAGCTGGAGAGAAGGGAGTGTGGTGGGCGGGCGCGAAGAAATATATGGTTCCTCTCTGAGCGTTGACTGTCAAAAGGAAAGAACGACGCGTCAGGTCAGGTAACGCGTCAAAGTGACAGTCACAACGCTCTGCTAGCTTATCCTCAGATAAGCTCTCGTTCCTCACTTATCGCGGAACGAAGAAAAAGATGGTGATTGCGGCAAGCTACATTGGATGAGGTACGATTAGTAGTCGAGATCGTACTATCCACCGAAGATAGCCATGGAAAGGGAGAGGTTATGCGGCAGCGGTGTACACAATTGCAAAGTATTGGGCACGATCAATCCCACGCGCGCGTCAGTACAGGTTCCTCCTCCTCCTCCAAGGACTTAGCCACGTACTTACTCGTATTTGACGGAGAACTTCACAGTTCGAATTTTTTAGATTCACCTTATTCTGCATCAAGTCAGAGGTATGCTACTTTCGGGACAGCTGCTGTTATTACAGGAAGTAGCTGCAGATGTACTTGGTACATCATCCAAAATCCAAAGTCACCGTCGATCAAACATCGCTTGTGCCTTACACTCAAGAACGAACGTTTTGAAATCCTTCATCTCGCTGATCTTCGCTTCCACTTCCCCTCGCCAGTGCACTGAGAAATTATCACAAGCACCGAGGGAATTAACATCGAAAAGATCATGGAACTTGGATATGTCTGAGGGGTTGGCGGCAATTTGAGCATAGACTTCGTGAATGCGACGCTTCCAGTTGATTTCGTGCGACTGATTATTATGGGGACAAGTAACTTGTGGTTCAGTGATATAGCTAAGGGTCTGTAGCCACTGCTCGCGATACAGGCTCTATCATTTCCAAATATATGTCAGAAGGACCAGCGTCAGAAACGACCGTACTTACCCAAGGAATATACACTTTTGACGGGATTTCGAACACGATTTCCGAAAGAGGTTTGTGGACAAGCGAGAGAGCCAAAGGGTAATAGAGACTTTCGCGATTGTGCTCCACGGCAAAGTAGAAGATTTCTTCGGCGTTTTCAGGTAGAAATTCTCTATTCAAGGTTGTTATGCATACAACGCTCGAGAACCAAGTTCACTTACTTCATTTTCATCATGCAGATGGCGATAGCGCTGTACACCACATACTTTTCGGCTGCTTCAGCCAGTCGTATAAGGAGGGGAAACTTGATGTCCTCGAGAGTCGGTGGGACTTGGGGACGGGTGAATCCAAATAAGAGTTCCAGAACATCAGACTTCTCCTGGAGTCTTTTGGGTTGCAAAGACGGTGTTTGCGATGGAAAGCCTCCGGTGGTGGCCTTGAGATGCTTTGCTTGGGCAGAGAACACGACACCATCGAGAGATATGAATGAGACAGTGGCGTTATCCCCGACTAGGGCACGATGGTATCAACACAGATGTTGAAATGAAATGTTCAGTGCTCACAAAGGTCAGCCGGTACTTTCGTGGTGGAGAACTTCAGATTCGGAGGGAAGGTGAATATGGGTTTGGGAGGGTCCTGCTTCTCTGTTGGCGTAGACTTGGGAGGGTCCTGCTCCGTTGACATGGGTTTGAGAGGGTCCTGCTCCGCTGACGTGGGTTTGGGAGGGTTCTGCTCCGCTGACATGGGATTGGGAGGGTCCTGCTTCTCTGTTGGCATGGGTTGCTGGAATGGGCCTTGAGTCATACCCGATTGCTTCAAAACTTGACGATTAATGAAATTGATCCTGAGCGTTGTCTAATGGCAAGCTGATCCTTGTTACATGTACATGTAATCGCCGTGCACGTAAAATTTCGTTTTCGTAACATTTGGAGACTTGAGAATTGCCGGTAAGAAACAGCCGCGGCATTTCTGACCGCGGTCAAGCCACTGGCAATATTAATATAGCCGATGAGTAAACATCAAGACGGTTGAATGCGATGTTAGACATTTCTCCCTCCGACCATGTCCACCTATCCCGACCACCATCCCTCTCTCCATCCCGACAACGGTCCGACAAATGGATCGAGTAACGAAGAAGCTCCTAGCGCCCACAAGGCACATTTCACCTTCGACTCCGAACCGTCCTCCGTCGCCTCTTCGCGTTCTTCCTCGCCGCTTCCTTCTCCCACCTTCCATGCAGCTCCAGGACAAGCGTACTTGTATCATACTCAAGCAGGAGCTTACCTCCAACCTCAAAGCGAGCTGCATCCTCCAGGAAGACAAGCGCGAGATGTTTATGACATGACGCTTTCTAACTGGCGTGCTAGCGTCAGAAGAAAATTGGTCAGAATAGTGAGGAGAGAGTCGGTGATCATCGCTAAAATGCAGGTGTGTGTTGTTTTTCATGAAGAATGATTTCATGTTAATTAGCTGTGAACGCTGCTCAGGAAAAATTTCGTACCCCCTTCTTGGATGCCTACTTTGTGTATACGTCGTCCTTGGGAACGCACACCTTTTTCATGACATTGTTACCCGCTCTTTTCTTCTTTGGATACCGAGACGTGGGAGCAGGGTGGGTCTACTCTTGAATATGCACCGATACAGTCAACTGAGAAGCGTGTTTCAGTCTAATCACAGTTCTTGCATTCGGAGTGTATTTTTCTTCGTTCGTAAAGGATCTTTTCTGCTCACCGCGACCCTTTGCACCCCCGGTAACGAGGTTGAGTGAGTTTTGAGTGACTTTTTTGTCAAATATATTTTCTCATACTATTACTAGCGATTGGGACCCATCACCTTGAGTACGGATTCCCCTCTACACACTCTACAAACAGTGTGTCCATTGCGCTGTTGTTCTTCGGTCATGTCTACACTCTCGCGACGTCATCGGATTCGGGGCCGGCCGTGATATCGCAACAAACCTATGCACTATCGTGCCTTGTCCTCCTTTGGTACACCTTTTCCATTGTGTATGGACGCTTATATACCGCCATGCACTCCTTTATCGACTGTCTTATGGGGGTCACTCTAGGAGCCAGTATCTGGTGGGCTCTAACTGACTTCTCTGGTATACCCCTCCCAATTCCCGCTCGAGTAACTTCTCTTCTCTCGAGCCTTATGCCATATATACCCGCTCCGTTGGCATCTCTCATTCCTACATCAACTGTTTACTTCCTCCGCGGACTTGGGCTCAACTCACGTTTGCAGTCCTGGGCCGAAACAGGAGGATGGCAAGTCCCTTTGATTGTCATCCCTATCACCCTTTTGGGTGTCAACCAACACCCTCAACCAGTCGACGATTGCCCTTGCTTCGAGGATGCCATTGCCTTCCTCTCCGTTGTCCTTGGTCAACTCCTCTCACGTTGGTTTGCCGCATTCTTTGAGACCAAAAGACTCATTCCTCGGGGACCTGTACCTATGCCCGGCAGTGGATGGGTATACGACTCGCTATCTAGAACTTACATCGCCATTCCTCGCACGCTGGATGATATCCTGTTGTGGTGGACGATCGCTGCGGCAAAGATGATTCTAGGCATTCTCATCATCTTTACATGGCGTCTTCTCGCAAAGTCCCTCTTGCACTTGATCCTCCCACCTACGTTCCGATTCCTTTCTCGGATGTTTTCTCTTCCTAATAGAAGGTTCTACACTCCCGCCACGGATTATAAGAGCGTACCAAGCGAGTTCAACTCGAGCGAATCTGGTTTGGGTTTGAGACCAATTCCTAGTGTGATTGATTTGCCTGGAACCGGTTTGGGAGTCGGTATTGAGGTTGGAGGGATTGGAAGTGGGGTTGGGGTTGATGGAAGGAACAGGAGCGAGATCAAGTCTAGAGCAGAGAAGGGCAAGGTCAATGGGGTGATGGAGAAAGATTCAGTTGGGAATGGCGTCGGAGTCGGAGAAAAGGACAATGGCAAGGAGGATACAACAGTCAAGCATTATGATGCTGATGGTAAGCTCTACCTCTTTCTCTACCCTTCGTCTTTTATTAACAGGATCATCTCCAACTAGTTTTGACCAAGGTCATCGTCTACGCCGGAATCGCCATTCTTGCGTGTGAGGTGATTCCGATGATGTTTGAGTTGTTGGGCTGGGGTGTCAAATCATGGCCGAGTTAGATTTTCTGCTGGAGAGACTTGTACTTTTAAATGTTTACCTATACACTTCTACACACTGGACCTACATATAATAACGACCCTTTTCCTTCACACGCACATTCACGAATGACGCTTTAGAGGGCGCTAATAACTAAGTAGCTCGTCTTATTTCACACTTCGACTTCGACCCCAAAACTTTTCACATTAAATGTGACTCGTTTGCGTTTCTCAACTCATGTCCCACTCAGTCCCAGACCAAAGACCGCCCATTCATAACGACTCCCGGATCGGTGGTATCGACCCCTCGATCCTCAGAGGTGCGGACCAAATCTTGGAACTGATCCAACAAGAACGCGAACACGCCATCGTTGCCACTCGCGAACTTTACCAGTCTTCCCTCGCTCACCAGGCTCACCAAATCATCCAGCTCGAGGACTCTCTCGTTTTGGCGTCCAAAGACATCAAAAAAACCTTTGAAGAAAACAGAAACCTCGCTGTGCAATGCCAACAACAGGCTGAGGATCTGACGTTCGTTCTAAAGACGCTCGCGGAAGAGCTGGGGATGTACGTTGAAGTGACGTTTGATGAGAAGGAAAAAGTTTGTGTGAGGAAGTTGGTTCTCAAGGATCACGGTTGGAGGGATTTTTTACAGACAACGACGGTGATGTCGATGGCGACGTCGTCGTCGTCGTCAGATACCCGGGCTACTGTTACAAGTGGGTCAGCACTGCCAGTGGTAGCTGCTCCTGCTGCCGCCAGTAGATCCAACGTCCGGGTCATCGATACTAGTAGTACCAGTGGAAGTATCGACCTGTCGATGGCTGTGGCTGAATACCCTTACCTCTGGGATGATCAGCCCATTCAAGCTGTTCTCGGGATGAAAGCACTCAGACACGTCGTCTTGCGTGACCAAGAGGCGTTGGTGAATGCCCGAGAGCACTGTGCAAGACTCGAGGCTGAAAACGCGAGATTGAGGTCCCAGATCGTCGACCTCCAAGTTGGAGCAAGAGCAGTCCGAGTCAGAATGGGATCGTCGTAATCGATGTCACGGTGCATTTGAGGGGTCCCTTGATGCTTGTAAAAGCTTGATCTATTGTTTGGAATTCACAGTGAGCAGATTGTTCCTAAAAACCTTGGTCAGGAGTACATGCTAATATCAGGATATCTTGTGCGACAATCTTTTCGACAAATCCAATGGTATACTACGTAGACTTATCCATAAGCCTATCGAGAAAGCCACACCAATTTGTTACCGGAACTTGAAAGCACCTTCAACAGTAGTTTGCCATCTTGTAGTTTGCCACCTCGGGTTCGTTGTCAACCCCGAATTGCGATGAAAAGTGAATACATAAATGATTGCATATGGTAGATGGGTGTACAAAAAATGCTATACTAATGTACAAGAAAGGATACTATATAATTAGGAAGGATCGTCCCGTCTCCTTATCGTACATACACTAAGAAAGTCCAAATTCCGATTGCTTTTGAGCAAGAAAGAGTTCGTATCTTCATTTCGTGAAAATCATGCTTCATCATTCATCACGTTCGTATGGGACCAACTTTTTTACGCCTCCGATTGGACCAAAGCTAGAAATCCGAAAAGAAAGGCGCCACTCACATTAGCCTACGAAAAAAAAAGCACATAAGAGACTGAGAAGGCACTCACGTTCCCTCTTAACCTTCCTCTGACTCTTCAACTCTACTACCTTACCACACATAACTTCCCTTATAGAAACGCTAAATGGCGCGGTATGTGGAGACGCTACTTACCAGCCCAGCTTGCTGAGGTAGCGTGGAACTACTTATTCCGAGCTTGTTACGATTAACGCCGTTTTAACGGTTTAATAGATACCCTACTTCACATAGAATGCCGAAGCATAGAGGTTAGTGATTGGTGATGTTTTAGCGAGTTACCGTTCTGAGGTCGTCTTAACACCTTACCCTTCTTTGGTCTAAATAGGGTAAATGCGCTTTAACCTACGGTTCGAAAACAGGAGTAGTTTTGATTGTTAGGGTTCTATAAGGGTTCCAGCTAACTTACACAAGAGCAACCGATACTCGCGTTAAGTTTTCGTATGGCCACGATGGTATCTTTTTCAGTATTTTAGTAGTGTAGCATAGTACAGGTCAAGTAGCTTTCGGTGGTCGATAGTGGACATTGGGTAGGTTTGGGTGGTGGATCGAGTGTAGGGTGATTGAGACTTGGGCTAAGGAGGAATGGTAAATGGGGATAGTGACTCCTCCTACTGTATTAACTATATGTCTGTAGATTAGTATGAGGGCGACTAGGCTGTCAAGGGCAACTAGGCGGACAAGTATATTGAGGTGGTTGACTAGGACTAGGCGGCCAATAATTTTTAGGCTAGTTAGGCGCTTGCGAACTTGGAGCCTCTAGAAGGGCTGATCGGCTTTACTTATTAGGCCTAAAACTACCGGCCTGCGACGTGGTTTTTCGTTACCTAAGGCAGGCTCTTTCGCGAAGCTCCCAACTTCGCCGTTTTCTTCTCTCCTTCTCCTGGTAGCGACGTTACGTTTTGCTACAAGGGGGTCACCTGGTTCTCTTTGATCTACGGAGACGCGAACTACTCAACGTCCGGGAGTAACGGCTACGGTACTTTTTACTTTAAGTTGGCCTACTTTAAGTGGAGTAAGTACTCCAAATACTTCGGCATACGCTTCTTCAAGTCTTAAAAGTCCGTTTACTACTCGGCGCTTGCACCTTCCTCCGAGTCTACAGACCACTGAGACTCTTTACCCTTGTACGAGCAGTCCCTCCTCAGGCGGAGTAATTTTGTAGTACTCCAGATACTACAATATGGTTCTAGCCTTCAAGGACGTCCGTGTTTCTATATGTTCCCTGCCTACCAGAAATGTTAGTTCGCCCTGCTTTTACCCTTCGGCTATGCCACCTTCCAAGCTAATCAAAAGTTCCCAATGCTTGTTTAGAAACCGGCACTAAAATTATCCTGGAGGAGTGGTTGTCGCGCGTACCTTAGGACCGCATAGGACAATCTATAACGGCCCTTAAACCCAACCTTACGACTCGTCTAACTACACTTCTGGCGAAAAGAAGTACCGTATGACGGGCTCTTACTCTATGTTATATACCTTTATGGAGGTCCAAAAGCACTTGGTCCGGTTCTCCTAACACACACCTCTAACTTTTCCTCAAACATACCATACTTCGTTTCGCCCGCATATACCTTATTTTGTGAGGTGCGACGTTACGAGCTCACCCCTAAACAACGAGAGCCTACGCTCGGTACGTAGATAATAGCTTTTTGAAGCTTGCCTTATTAATAGTGACGTTAGGTACAACTACTAAAGGAGTAATAAAGGTTAAGTTTTCTTCTTAGGCTCGCGAAGTTCAGAGTTTAGTTCAGTTTTACCCATTAAAGTCTTGATCCACTTGGTGCCATGACGTATCCTTAACGGCAGGTAGCGCTGGCATGGTTGGTATGGAAAAGTGAAAGTGTTTGACGAGAATAGCTGGCCTAATAAGTTGTTAAGCCAGTTATATGGTGCTCATGCTTATAGGGGCTGTGTGGATACCTCGGACCAAATTTTAATTCTTTTGGACTGTGGCTATTTGAGAGTGGCCGGGTCTTCAGACTAGAACTATCTGAAGGTATGCGGAGAAACTAACCTACAGATTAGATAAATCGGCACCCATGTGCAGGGCTATAGAGAATAAGGCAGGTTGTCGATAGGGTCATGGAATGTTTAATGAGCATACACGTGACCTTACGACGTTAAGCGCAGCAAGCTATGAACTTCCCATGCGCGCTTGATGCTGACTGAAATCCGCCGGTTTTTCTGAGGTACTGTGATGCCCCAAAGTGACTAAGGCTGACCCGATTAACGGACCTGTGTTCTGCTTCATATCCCCCGATGACGAAATTGAATCCTAGACCTCAGCATAGCACCCGGCGTGCCTTTGTCTTTTGGCAACGTCGTAGTAGCACACTTCGACTCATATACCGGCCCAAGCTCCGTCGCTTTCTCCGATAAACCGAGGCTCGACATGACTTCCCTTAACCTAAGCTCGTTCCTTTCGGCTGATAGGAAAGAACACTATTGTGTAGCCGATAGTGAGAGAGACTTCTAGGGAGAGAGGTGATAGCACAATTTGTGCAGCTGTGATTAATAGTGAAGAATGCCCTTGCGCATGTTAGTTCACTTTAATGAGACTTTATATAAGGTAGATGACTATTGTAAAGGCTGTAGAAGTGTTTTAGTAGAGTGAGCTTTCGGCTGAAATAGGCAGAGGCTCTTGACAATCCAGAATGAATCCGAAGGTACGCTCCTCCTCTCGAATGTGATAAGTACCACTCCTCCTCACAACCTCATGCCATTATGAATGTGGTACTTATCCCCAACAGCCAATGAATGGCCAATGAAGAAGAAGAAATAGTAAAGAGAAAGAAACAAGCAAATTCATATATATGTGTAATAATTGATTACTTGTGGAGACAGAAGTGATGATGCTCTGTCTCCACTCAATGAACAAGTATAAAGATAAAAGTAGTATGAATATATGGATCTAAATAAGAGAGAAAATGAACATAGATCCATAAATGTTGGAGACAGAAGTGATGATGCTCTGTCTCTAAATAAGAGAGAAAATGAACATAGATCCAGGCTTAAAGTTGTGTGGTTCCTACTTCACTTCTTCTTGGATACCTTGAAGCTGGTTGAGGCAGCAATGTAACTGACCACGTGCACAAAGCCGTTAACGCCTAGAGGCTCTCGGACCCGGAGGCATTACCCTAATCATTAGACCTAACGGTAGAAATAGATATTGTAAGAAGATGAGACGACGATGTAGCTGCTGACGATGTCGCACCGGGAGCGTTTTCTGGACCTGATAATACTTGGGATGAGCACGACCTACGGAGCACTTGTTCAATAGGATGATGCGGAAACCCTGGTAGAGCCATAAGGCGTGTTTCGTGGGTTCGTCCACACCCCATGTGGTGACTACCATTAACCAAAAGAACAGCTAGGCTTACGGGAGTGGCGGTGGAACGGCAGTCTGTCGTTTTGCCTGTAATAGTTGGTGCGTTCTCTTAAGCGTCGCAGATCTGCTGCATGGGATGTGCTTACCGTCGTCGAGTGACCTACCTACTTGACCAGGAAGTTGCATAAGGGGGAGGAAGCGGGCAGCGATAGTTTACAAATGAGTTTTTACTCGCCTTTCAGTCTTGGAAGTCGGGATTATATGTAGTTGTTTCGGCAAGCGTGGCTTGAGCTTACCAAACGCTTAGTGCAACTCTAAAGTAGACCGCACAAGAAAAAGCGATGGTAGCTAACCTTGGGCCTGTGGCTCCGACTGGAATGGTAGATAACGCTGCGCACAGATCTTCCTTACCCTTAAACCCATGGACCACTGTTGGAACCAGACTAAACATGGTGACTGGGGAGGACGGGGAATAGGTTGTAGTAGAAAATGACCCTTCGTGACTGGCACAATCGTCGATAGCTTACCAGTTGCAGTAGAGGGGAGGAGCGGCCGGTATGGCACCTCTTGGGTGACGCGAATTGATAAGTGAGGCTATTGTACTTGTGTCAGTTGCATAAGTCGAGGGAATCACGCGTTGGTCTTATGTTGGGTTAAAACTACCGGCGGCAGCTGGAAGAATAGGCTGTATTGTAACTGGAGGCGCATCAGGTGTATGGGCCGCTACTGTTGTGCTGCCGGCTGAGCGAGAGAGCCAAGTTGGATCTGAGGCAGTTCTTCTTAGTGGGGAGGTATTTTTAGGTTGTGAAGTTTGGGGGGGCCTGTAGTCGTCGGACCCCAGAGTTTTTTACTAGGCGGTCTCGTCGTCCCGATCCGTTGGTTGGGCGGTTCGGACCGGGAACCTCTTCGAACAAGCTACTGCCTTGTATCGGGATCCCCAACGTTGACTAGAGTTAAGAGTTGTCTGGATGAGGAGAGTGGATTTGAGAATGTAATTGAAGACGAGGGAAGTAGTTAAGGGTGATCTGGGTTGGGGTCTATGGGAGAGGAAGAAGCAACATACCAATCCTGTAGTGTAGCTTGGCGCGAGGCAACCATGTATGGAAAGCCCCTATACACTGGCTGATCTTCAAGTGATGGGTCTGCAAGCGCGATTGGCCTTGAGCTGAAACCATTTCTTCTGCAATCGGCCATACTTCTTTGAAGCGTCATCTGGTCAGACAGCCTTTGAAGGGTATTGATTTCTTGTGGATGCCTTTCGACTCTTGAGGGATAGGGGGCTAAGTTGAATGTTACTGTAAGACAAACATTGATACTATCTTTGTCCATGTTAGCCAGATGAAGCAGAACCTCTTAATTGGTAGGGGCTGTTGGGGCTAGCAGCGTTGTGCTTCTTCTAGTGGCTTGCGTAAAGTCGTCTCTAGTGACTGCAGCCGATATCGAAGTGGGAGGGAAAAGTGTTTCGACTAGCGGATATACTTCCGTTGTTCTATCAGTAGTATGGGTTCACCCCAGAAGTAAGCGCTCTATAGAAGTCGTCTATAGATTCGGCAGCGCTGCTTAACAAAGGGAATGTGGGAGTGAATACCTAATGCTCAAGGCCGGTCAGTGGGTGGGCAAGTACCAAGTACGTCGCGGACGCTTAGAATCTTGGTCTGTGTGCAACCCGACCAGTCAGTGAAGCACGTCCGCCACGATGTCGATACCGGCTTCTGCCACTGGGAGGAGTGTAGTAAGTTCGTCAGCCGTCTACCCGAAGGCTTCGTAAGGTTTATATGTAGGCTTTTTTGGGATAGTAGGAATTGCGTAACAATTGCCGGTCTGCACGGATTCTCCTTCGGAGGAGTAGAAGGCATAGTTGAAAAAAGTGATGATAGATGTGTAGGGGAAAGGTTAAGAGGGGAAAAAAGTGAGATGAGATAATAGGAGAGTGAGGAAAGGGTACAATCGGAAAATCGGGAAGGCCGAGGGAGAAGATCGAGTAGATCGCGAAACATTAGTTGTTTTGCCGGTTGCGTCAGCGAGTGTGAGCGTGAGCGCAACCAGCCAAAAGTGACCGATTTTGAATACTTGAACTACTAACATCACAACGTGCACTGAGCTGAGCTGAGGCCGATCAGCTGCTCAGCTCAGCTAAAAATCAGCTCGGCTCAGCCTGGTTACTGAGCACTGAATACCGTTGAAATTCAGTGAACTCGCTTTAACTCAGTAGTCAACTTATTAGTGGGAAAAAACCATTAACTCTACATCATGCGTCGACTTAATGGACAGAACCATTATCAATGAGTAACACCTTCATAATTTAAGATAAGTTACTATATAAGTCTATAATTATTTAATTGATGTATCCGCTGAGCCGACTGAGTTGACTGAGCTCAGCTGAGGCCTCACCTCAGTGGTCTAAACCTCGGCCTCAGCTGACCTCAGCTCGGCTTCACTCAGTATCGGCTCAGAGCCGTTGTGATCTACTAACCAACGCCGAATTTGATAACAAATGCGTTCTGATTAGTTTTCATCATTCAAAACCAAGAGTCAGAGGCCTCAAAGATGGACTGCAGCCAGACGGGCTGGTCTAGATGTTCACTTCGGGGAGCGTCCAGATGTTCACCGAGTCCGGATGGACAGAGAGGCATATGATCATGTATAAATATTAGGTAACAACGGTAAAGTAAAGCAGATAAAATAAGGTTTTTTATAGCGGAGTAAAAGGTCAACAGTACAAAGCAAAAAGTTGGGAAGGTCGCGGTGATGAATGCTATGCAATTTATGGTCGGTGAACAGAAAGGAGGGAAAAAGAAATGGATGTAGAAGCAAAGAGCATAGTCCATACTTTAGAGGCTTTAGAGGAATCCATATTATGAGTTTATGAATTAAATGTAGAAGCAAAGAGCATAGTCAAAGAAGCAGCAATGGGTGGGATAAGAAGGGAGGGTCATATATCATAGTCTAGAGTACATGTCGGGAAGGCCGAGGGAGAAGATCGAGTAGATCGCGAAACATTAGTTGTTTTGCCGGTTGCGTCAGCGAGTGTGAGCGTGAGCGCAACCAGCCACAAAAGTGACCGATTTTGAATACTTGAACTACTAACCGACTAACCTTTGCAAAAGACTGCGCAACGAATATCAGAGATAATTGCCGAAATTCGGTATATCCTGACCCTTTACCTACTTCGTTCCTAACTACTCA
Organism: Dendrothele bispora CBS 962.96; assembly: GCA_004369135.1. Lineage (NCBI taxonomy): Eukaryota > Fungi > Basidiomycota > Agaricomycetes > Agaricales > Dendrothele > Dendrothele bispora. The sequence continues at coordinate 366,907 of ML179053.1, read as the reverse complement.
TCCTAGTTCCAGGGTCTCTCCA